>JAUTWU010000025.1:607500-1095000 GCA_031216445.1 Lateolabrax maculatus
GAGTGCAATAGGCCAGGAGGAAATTTTGAAGGAAATTTCAGAGGAGGATTTAGGGGCCAACTAAGACCATCAGAGGGACCGGTGAACCCTTATAGGAGTCCGGAACCAGGATTCTAGAGGTGCCCAGAAGACTCGAAAGGGGGGTGTCAGCTGGTAGTATCAGGGCTGGAAAGAGATCCAATGATAGAAGTGAAAGTAAATAATCGACCATTGGAAGCAATGGTGGACAGCGGAGTGGCTTTCACCTGTATTCGGCCTGAAGATGCTGTACATCTCCCCATGTCTGGTCAATTGATTCGGACAATCGGGTTTGAGGGAGTTAAACAGCTTGTTCCTCTCACGAAACCAATTGAGCTCTGCTACAACCACCTGAAGACTACAATACCTATACTGGTATCAGAACATACACCTATGGCTCTTTTGGAAAGAGATGCTTTGTGTAAATTGAACTGTACAATAAAGTGTACACCAGAAGGCTGTCTGGTGGAAGTGCCAAATGATGTTGTTAATCAATTTTTAATGAAGACAGAAACTGAAGCTGCATCAGTATATTGGATTGGAAATCTTGGTGCAGAATTTTTGAAGTCAGCTAAATTGTGGGAGAAGTTCATTGTAGCTAATATGCCCAATGCGAAACTTCCGGAGGATCCATTGCACTGCACGCTCAAGTATTTCAAGAATGCTGTTCAATCAAACCCAGAGGAATGAGTAAGTCGTCAGCTAAATCAAGTTCAACTTAGTTCAGGTTGCATAATTTTGGGACCACAAGAAAGAAGCCAAGAAGAAAGTAGAGAAAAGGGATGAGGAGACAGGGAAAAACGATGAGGAAAAAAAAAAGGAAAGAGGAGCAAAAGGAAGAAGAAGAAAAGAAGGAGACTGTTGAAGTTAAAGACAAGGGGGCAGAAGCCGGAATGAAGGAGACTAAAGAGGAGGAAAACACTGACAAGAGGGTTGCAAAGGAAAAAGAAAAGGAGGAAAAAATAAAGAAGAAGGAAGAGGGAAAAGCAAAGAGGAAAGTAGAGGAAGAAGAAAGGGTAAAGAAGAGAGAAGAAGAGAAAGCCATGAAGATAGACAGAGATGACTATTTAAATGGAGAATTTGATATCAAGAAGAGTGTGCCACATGTGACTTTGTTGGTGTCGGAAGAATATGAGCAAAATCACTTAGGAGAAATGATGGCGGAAGCAGAGGAAGTTGTTTTTGTACCGGTGAAAGATAATCTTGCCATTTGGAGGAGTGAAGATCAACGATTTATCAAAATTATGATTTCTGCTCAAGGATGGGGACAGCCACAAGTTGTGCGGGTGACACAGGAATCAATTTGCAGTGCTAAAATGGATTCAGACTCTATGAAAGAAGAGATGCTGTGACAAGTTCCAGAATGTTTGTGGGCTCAGCATAGTACGGATATTGGACTGGTGAAGTCAGCCCAACCAGTGAAAGTTGAACTCCGACCAGGAGTCAGACCTCCGTGGAAAAACCAGTATCCATTGAAGGAAGAAGCAAGTCAAGGAATTGAGTTGCAAATTGAAGGACTTTTGAGAGCTGATGTTCTTAAGATAACAAAGAAACCTCAAAGTAATACGCCTTTGTTGCCTCTGAAGAAACCGGATGATTCTTACCGCATGGTACATGACTTGAGAGCGGTGAACGAAGTGGTGGCCGATTTTCCAGCAGAGGTGCCCGATCCGCATACTTTGTTGGCACACATTCCGCCAGAAGCGACGCATTTTATGGTGTTAGATTTATGTGGTGCATTTTTCAGTGTTCCACTTTGTACTGAAAGTCAGGGTCTGTTTGGGTTTACGTACAAGGGACAGTTTTATGAGTATAAGAGATTGCCACAAGGGTTCAAACATAGTCCACACATTTTCAATAAAGTATTGAAGGAGGATTTGACAGGGATAGATAAGATGCTAAAAAGCACTGTTGTTCAATATGTGGATGACATTATTATTTGTTCACCAAATGAGTAAACATGTCATCAGGACTCAATTAAATTGTTACAAATACTGGCTGAAAAGGGGCATAAGGCCTCTCAGAAGAAGCTGCAAAAGTAGTCACGGGTGCAGACAAATTGGCCAAAGCACATGGGTTAGCTCATGTTGCAAGGGGGGAAGGTAGAAGAAAGATCGCAAAGGAGTATGGATTTTGGGACCATGTTTGTTTGAGCAGATTGACTATGTTATAGGCAGATGCACTATCTGTCTGAAAAACAATGTTCGGAGAGTTGTGATGGTTCCTCCTGGTTACATTCCAACTCCGAGAGGTCCAATGCGTGAGCTAGTTGTTGACTATGTTGATATGATAAAACCAGTTGATGGAAAGAGGTATATGTTAGTCGTTGTGGACAGATTTTCGCGATGGCCTGAAGCTTGTCCAACTAAGCGAAAGGATGCTCAGTCAGTTGCCAAGTTTTTGTGTAAAGAAGTCATAAGCAGGTGGGGACTTCCGGATCGGATATCCTCGGACAATGGAAAAGAATTTGTTGATAAGACTGTGAAATTGATTTTGCAAGAACTGGGAATCAAACAACGTCTTGGTGCTATTTATCATCCACAAAGTCAAGGGATTTGTCAGAAAATGAATGGTATTTTGAAAAATCGCATTGTGAAAATTTGTCAGCACATAGGCTTAAATTGGGTAGCAGCACTTCCATTGGCATTAATGGTGTGTCGCTCAAACCATATTGAATGTTTACTCTTGATATAATCTTAACATCTATTTCTATTATTGTGTTGGTATCTGGTAGTTATACTGGACGATATGATTAAAGGGGGGAAATGGGAAAATGTGAATCATAAAATGGAATGATATGATGCTGTGACTATTCACATTCACTTCTGTATGTGATGTTTGATTTACATTTGTTGTTTTGCAAAAGATACTGGTTGTTTTTTCTTTCCTTCCAGAAGGACAGTGGGGGAAAGATATACTAAAGGGATTCAGACACTCAAAAATGGACAATCACAATGGACTGAAGGATTCTGAACAAGGACACTGACAAAATGTTCAGATTCAATACGTCATCGACACTACGTTGAGAGTCGACGCTGCTGAGGAGTTGCAGTGTGATATATATTTTTATGTTTTTTATATGATATTGCATGAATGATACTAAACTTTCATAATATTTTCTTTTCTTACCAATTGTTTGGAGAAAGATGTTTTCTGATATTGAGTGAGTATATTGAGACCTCAGATGTTTTCTTTTTTTCCTTAACGCTTAGGGAAATTGGGTCTAGGAAGGGAAAGGTCCATTGGAAGGTGCGACGGGGCGACTGGCCTGAATTTGGACATTGTTTTGATTTTATTTCTGAGGTTTTCACATGTATTTGCTTAAAGTTATATCCCTATACAAATTATTAAAATTCCTCTTTTTAATTGGTTTGGAGTGCAATGTGTGGTTGCCCAAGGCAGAGGGACCGTGAGAGAATTTTCCTGTCTAGATTGTTTGATGGATATTTTAGGGAAGATGGCTGCCGGACAGGTTTTTCGCTCTCACACTCCATAAAGTTGTAGAATGGTAAACGTTATGCTCTAGAAAGCAGATGTAGGAGGAATTGTTATTTCTATCACAATTATATTTATGCATGTTTTATTCTTTTGATTTTCGAGACTCTGTGTAGTCTCGAAGGGGGGAAATATGAGGTGTCTGAGCTGAGAGATGTCTCTCCCATGTGTGTCCAATGTTTAGATACTTGTGTGGATCCAATGTTTAGGTACATGTGTGTCTAATGTTTAGGTAGGCCTATGTTAAAGGTCTGGCGCCATCCTGGATGGAGGTCACTTGGGGGTTGTTTTTCTAAAGTCCAAAGAGAGGAGATCAGTTTTAACATGAACCATATGTTCATACCTTCCCTTTTTGTAAAAATAGCCATATATGGTTATGAGGTTGGCTCTGAGCCTATCTTGTTACCACACATTAGCTATACCATGAGGCTTTAAAAGGTGTAGTTTGAGTGGAAAACGAGGGAGATTCACATTGGCTTCGGATCTTCTCACAGGCAATCCATGGTGCTTGTTTTGATGCTGTACTTTTTGTAATAAACCTTTTTATACAATTAAGTCGGTGTCAGCGGAGATTCCTTCATCATCATCACATCATCGCTACAGAAGATACAACAGCTGCACTCAGTGTCTGATGTTGTGGTGGGTGATGACAATGCGGTTAAATGGAGAGTCACAAGAGGGATGATTTTGAGCGTAGCTCTTTCAGGTAAATCAGTTATTTCAGTCAAATTGCAGAGAGCATTATGGAAGTCTTGATCTTCATACTGCAGTTTAAAGTCATACTGCAGTGACAGTTTATCTACCAGTTGCACTTTTAATTCTTCAATAGACTGTGGTCTCTCATTTAAAGTCAACTTCCTGATATCATCTTCAGCGATGATGAGTAGAGCAAGCTGAATGGAATGAAGAGAGGAGCGATATTTAGGGTGTAGATTTCCAAGTACCCAGTAGATGGCAGCTTGTGTTTCTTTCTGGAGGTTCCCAAGGGCTTAGCCACCTCAAAATCATCTATGTACAAGAAAAGAGCAATCCTGAATTCTTCCTCTGTCAAGAGAGAATTGTCTTTAAACCGGTAACCATCCCTGTGAGATCTGTATCCTTGTGACAAATTTGTCTCAGATGACATGGCCTTATCTAAAATTTCTCCATTGTTTAGTAATGTCTGCAGCATTTTTAGTATGGGGATATACACAACTGTCTGCCTGTCATTTTTTAGGACAAACTCAATAGGCGTCACCACTGAGAATTCTTTTCAAATGTATGATGTTCGCTTGCTAGTGGTTGACAATGACCCCCTAGTAGAAGTGAATTTCAGGAATACATTATTCTCAGTAAATACTTTAGCTATCTCACTCACTTAAGAGTCCTCAACATCTCCACAATGTTGATGTAGTATTTTTCCAACCGAGGTATGTAACAATGGCTGTGAAAGCACATAAATTTGGTTGATCTGCTCTATAACTTCTTGCAGGGCATTTTCAGAGATGTTAAGAATCGATGACATTTTCAGAAAAACAGCAGCTACATTATGTTCCAACTGACTCTCCAAGTCTCCCACATCTTCATTGAGCTCAGTAACCTCAAACTCAACCTGATCAGTTTCAGGGGCACTATCCTCAGGTTGAATATTTATATTAGGTGGAGGTACCTCAAGTACATTATGTGACACAATTTCAGGTTTGAATGCCATCTTATTGTGGTCTTGATGTTCTTTGCTTTTATGTGCATTAAAGGTTGAATAAACATTGCTCTGAAAGCTACAGCCTTGATATGGACAGGAAACCTTTTGCTTCAGCTTCAAATGTCTTCGTAAATGGGTAAAAAAGTCAGCTCCAGTGCAAGGCTCCACAAAGTCACACAGCTGACAATGGAAAGCAGTTTCACCCACGTTCCCCAGGTCCTTTTGAGTGTGCCATGTTGATAAGTGGACTTTGAGTGCATTGAAAGATTTAAATGTGCACAGGCACTCCTTATAAAGGCACGGTAGTGGTGATATTCGAGTGTGGCACCCGTGTTTTAAGCAGTAATGCTTAAGTAAGAAGCACCTCTTTTCAGCACAAAATGTGCAGTACTTACACGACCAATGCATAGGAAGTTTTTTGTCTTCTTGAAAAATCTGAAAAGAAAAGATCATTTTAGCATCAAGCCCGGCAAAATAGAAACAAAAAACAAAAACACTAACATGCAGTATCAGACTTGAAATACCAGAGCAACAGAAAAAAACTAAATCCTTGCAAAAGTCTATCTAATTATCAAGCTTTTAATCATTTAACTTCTTTAAGACAGGAACAGCTACCAAATGAACACAGCAGTACAAAAGGTAAATGGTAAATGACTCACTTATGTGGTATCAAGGGAACTGTGGATTGATCACCATCTGCCTGAGCCTGGAAGGGGACAGTTAAGAAGAATACAACAATTTAACACAACCAAAGCTCACCACAACTCATAAACATCTTGTTTCCAGTACAAGTGAAAACTGTAACATAGGCCTATTACCCACAAAGACAGTATTGTAATGTACATATTCTAGACAACATAACCTTAAAGAATAACTTAGGCCACTGAGTATGCCAGCAATGGTAACAGGCTATG
Source organism: Lateolabrax maculatus (assembly GCA_031216445.1). Lineage (NCBI taxonomy): Eukaryota > Metazoa > Chordata > Actinopteri > Acropomatiformes > Lateolabracidae > Lateolabrax > Lateolabrax maculatus. Next base: position 613,609 of record JAUTWU010000025.1, read on the forward strand.
ATAAAAAGACAGACAGGGAGACCCTTTTGTCTGTACCATATCTGATCTGCAGGCTCTCACTGCGCTCCTCGTGTGATCAGACAAGCACTGCGCAAGTAAACAGTGTGCGGCATAGACATATAAAGAGTAGACGCCGCATCGACCGCTACTGCCTATTGGCGCTGACGAGACGTGGGGCCGCCATCTTGGACCGGTCACCCGCTCCACTCAGTGTAATCTGTCTGCAGGTGCAATGAAGTGTCAATGCATTTAATTAATCATAACTCTGAATACTAAACTGATTTTCAAGGGATTTTTTTCTGCAAACGTCATACATGTAGGCATGATACCGGACACATGATTCGGCGTATTTTAATATACATAATAGGCATAACGGTAATAGAATATTCTGGTATGTGATATATGTGTTGAGGAAAAATCCAAGTCCAGGTTAGAGGTTTGCTGTGGGGGTGTGAGTTTATTCAAGCATGCCAGCACACTGGTGCACTGACAGACACAGAGCGGATCTGAGTCGGTGAATGGACCAAGAGTCAAGACAGAGATACAGTTTTATACAGTAAGAACAAAGCAGTGACGTAAGAACAACAGGAGACAAAAGGTAGAAAGGGGACATTTGCTATCAGACTTGCAGGGGACACCAAGTTGGCAAGATCAAAGGGTCAAGAGTGGCAGAGGGGAAGTGGCTCCTGGTCTGAGGGGGGGCGAGCCCCACTGTGTATTGTTGATCAGTCTGAAGGGGGATCAAGGGGGGCTCCAAAGATAGTCAATTAACAAGTCTGGAGAGGGCCCCAATGTGTATTCTTCTTCAACCCACACTTTTTTTTTTTTAAAACATAACACAGGAGCAATTCCACTTGAAAACTTGACTGAAAACAAAAAAATGCTGAAACCAAGTGAAAAATACAAAACGACTCTCCATAGTCATAATCAACTTCAATTTCAAACAAAAAATCAGGATTACAAATACATCTGAGACAGGTGACTAGGCATAATCATTAATAGAATCAGATGATGAATGTTGTCTTCGTTCTTCTGATGGAGTGTATGTAGAGTCACAGTTGGATATTCCTAAGTGAATGTTTCCTTTACCTTCAACACACCATTCGAATGTCTTTGGAACCATTGTGAGGGTGAGAGGGTTAGGAGTGTTGCAGGAATAACAGTTGGTATAACGTTGATTGCAGTATAATTGTCGTGTTTGTGATGGATTTGGACAGGCACACTGTTCATAGGTGGAATTAAAGTGTAACACGTGGCAGGTGTCACAGGAGGTAATAGGCACGGCCATCAGTGGGAGTCCTTCTCTTGTACTGTGTGGGATAAACCCACAAACGTAACAGTTTTTAGGGTTTGGGCTGTTATCGGCTACCATTTTTGCCAATTGGAGGTATGTGTTTGTTGAAAGCTGAGGTTCATGTGCAAGTGTCTTTCTCTGTTGGTATTGTGGAATGTCCCGTTTGTGGTATCTGTAGATGTTTCTCTTTGTCATGCATAACTCATTTTGGCTTACTGTTGGTCCTTTTCTCTGTCTGACGTTGTTTCTTAATGCTATAATCAGTGTCGGGTGTGCAGTGGCTTTGCTTGAGACTCTGGTGTCTATGTTGTTTCTCTGTTCCCTTGATGGCTGTGGTTGTCCTGCAGCTTCTTCTGGGACTCCGATGCCTGCGTTGTCCTTCAGGGGAATCGATCTTTCCCAGGGATGTAGCCATCCTTCTATGGCTCCGCAGTTGGTAAGGAAGAGGACCCTCAGGATGAAGAAGGATTCTGCTGGGTTCCGGTGCATGGTGGAGGCGGTGTCTTCTTACAGTGGGATGCGTGAATCCAAGTGGGACGACCCTCACACTTGACTGCTGTGTTGGTGGTGAGCAGGACGTGTTGTGGTTTGGACCAGCGGGGTTTCAGGGCGTTTTTCCGCCAGAACTCTCTGACGCAAACCCAATCTCCTGGTTGGATGTTGTGGCAGGGTTTGTCACTAGGAAAAGACTGGACAGCTTTCACTTGTCCGTGGATTGACTGAACAGCAGAGGTTAGAGCAGAACAAAATGATCTGATGGACTCATCCATAGCATGGAGATCCATCTTTTTCATGCATAATACCGAATAACTTGGTATAGTCATTGGTCTACCAGTGATAATTTCATGAGGTGTGAGTTTGTGTTTCCTGATGGGTGTGGACCTCATTGACATTAGGGCTAGCGTCAGCAGCATTGTCCATCTCAGGCCTGTTTCAGCACACAGTTTGGCTAGGTTGATTTTCAAGACCCCCTTTTGTCTTTCAACTAGCCCTGAAGACTGTGGATGATATGGACAATGTAGCCTTTGTTTAATCCCTAGTGATTCACAGAGTTCAGTCATTATTTGTCCAGTGAAATGGGTACCTCTGTCTGAATTGATGGTCTGAGGAGTACCAAATTTTGGCGCAATGTCTTTTAACAGGCATTTGGAATGGACGTAGAGTCCGCCTTCTTACATGGCCATGCTTCAGGCCAGTTTGAGAACATGTCCATTCATACAAGGATATTTTCATATCCATCACATTTTTGCATATGAATAAAATCAATTTCAAAAGCTTCAAAAAAAAAAAATACCCGAGGGGAAGGATGTGTCGACATTATTGTCTGTACTGTTTTTCATTTTGTGCATAGGATGTAAATCCCGGAGCAAACCAGTCTTCCAACACTATCTGACACATCCCCCCTTTGCTCACACGTGACAAGTCATGTGACTTGCGTGTTAGCCATGGGTACAGAGACACGGGAGCCCACAACGCGGCCGTCATTGTGGACCCACAAATTGTTTACATATTTACATCCATGGGAAAGCCACAAACTATGCTCTCTCACATCAGTGGTCTCCTGTAAGAGACCCACATCATTAGGAGAAGCAAGGTTGTTAGCAGGTATGGCAAGACAGAGCTTTACATGGAGAGGAATACCAATTTTGGCAGCTGCTTTGGCGGCATGGTCGGCCAAAGCATTGCTTCGTAAAACTGGATCTTTAGATTTGGTGTGGGCTTCACATTAAAACGGCAATAGATGAAGGTAGTTAACATGCATCTAGCGGTTTTCCAATCAGTTTCCCCTGTTTAACAGATGTCCCTGAGGATGTAATGAATCCTCAGTTTGCCCACAGTATACCAAAGGCATACAAACATCCAAAAGTGTATCTGGAGTCTGTGATAATGGTAAGTTTTACCTTTCACTTGGTGACAGGCTCTCCTCAGGGCATACAACTCAGCTACTTAGGCGGAGCTTGAGGGTGGCAGGGCGGCACTTTCAATAATAGAAAAGTTATCACAAATTGCATACCCTGCGTACAGCACACCATTTTCTCTATAAGCAGAGCCATCAGTGTAGAAAAGAAGTTCAGAGTTAGAGAAATTAATTTCTAAAAGATCTGGACTAGGTTTAGATGAACATGAAACAACATCCACAGTTATGGGGGATCACCATCATCTTCTGTAGGTGATATAGTAGCAGGGTTAGGAATGGAACATCTGTAATGTGTGGAGCAGTGAGTGTCGAGTGTCAGTACTCTTGATAAAGAGGATACTGTGAAATCCTTGGCAGGGAGGTGTTATGTTTTAGTAATATCTGTACTGGCTTAACAGTTCTGATTAAACAAACATCATTAGAGGAGGAGGCCCATACTGACAAGGTCACACTGGACACAATTCTATCATATAATTTCACTTTTCCTTCACTCATAGTTTGATTTTGGTCTATCAGAGCTGTTAGTACAGCTGTTGTGTTATCTTTTATTCTGTAAAAAGATGCCATCTGGTGTGGAATAGATGGTGCAGTTTAGTTAACCTAACAAATCTCGCCTTAATAGCTTCATGGGTGTGGTGTCTGAAAGAAGAAAGGAGTGTGAAGTTGTAAAACATGACATGCTCTCAGTTAAAGTACCTATGGATACTACAATAGGCTCAGATACAGGTAGACTCATAGGAATGCCTCCAACCCCCACAGCCCTTGCTGTTTCTTTGGCTGTTTTGAAATGTATGGTTTTTGTTGTTTTAAGAGTTGAAAGAGAACCAGAAATGATGTTGATTTTCCATTAACATCTACGATTAAATAAGGTTCTTAATTTAAAAAATAAAAAACAAAGCTTGGGTCACATTTCCTTCTGTTTCAATTTGGTACAGCTCTATTAGTAGGGCTTTGGGGTTTGTTGGTCTTCCATTTGTCTACTCACTGGAGGTGCCGCAGGCAGGGTAGATTGGGATGCTTCTATATGGTCAGTTTCTTACCCAATGATTTGGCTCACCACAATAGAAGCAGTTCCCTTGGTCATTGTTTGAGAAAAGGTGACATATTTCTCAGGTCCTTGGCCTCAGTTCTCACTTTTCAAGGTTCCTCTGCCACTGCGATCTCCTCTGGGTGCTCCGCCTGTATAGTGAGACACTTGAACAAGAATTAACATTTCATGCATTTTGTATTCCCTTTGTTCTGTGTTACCCCCAATTGTGCTGAGTTATCTTTACCAGTTCAGTTATTGGTTTTCCTGTCCATCCAACTGTCGATTAACTCCTGTTAAATTGATAAAGCTATGACACTGTAAATTGCCTGTGCTTTATCTGGAGTGATTTTGGAGTCTGTGGGATTGTAGGCAATTTCACAGACATCAGTAACTTTGTCTTTCGAATCGGATGGCAAAGTTAGTTTTAAACAATTGCATTATGTCAGGCATTTGGGATGGGATTTGGCATATTTCCTGACATCCTTGGGAAAATCTCCCACTATTGCCTTTAGCTCTCTGTGACTCCAAGGTTTGGAGTCCACCCTTCTTCATCTTCATGAATTTCACACTTCACTTTAAACTATATTCTTTTATCTCTTTCTCAGGATAAAAGTTTTGGATGTGATCGTTTTCATTTGTTTTAGTGGTTCTGTAGGCCAACTGGTTACTCAAATTAATTTTTTTTTTTTTTGTCTGCGTTGTGTTTTTGTTTTTGTTTTCGTATTCCAGTTGGTCTACTAACTTTTTATTTTGATCTGTAAGCAAAATTATTTAAGATTCTGCATTACGGCGACTACTTTCATCCTTCCACTGTCTTAAGGAAGTAGAAGTGTTGGTTTATATCTATGTGCGAGCTCGATTTATCATTAAAATTTTCTAATCTAGTCCGGTCAAAAGTCCCATTCTGGGGAAATTTGAGAAGACCATCATCTGCAGTTATTCTAATCAATGTTGCAACAAATTTAACACTATTGGTACCATAACTATCGTACATGTACTTTTGCAGGACCGGTAAACTCTTTCTCTGACCTTCCACTATAATAACTTCCCATTGTCTTTCTGTAAAATCCCTTCTAAAACTTTCATTCTCTTACTTTTGCCAACAATTCACATCCATTATAATAGTCAAGTCAAGTCAATTTTATTTGTTTAGCGCCAAATCATAACAAAAGTTATCTCAAGACGCTTTCACATAGAGTAGGTCTAGACCATACTCTTTAAAATATTATTTACAGAGACCCAACAGTTCCCACCATGAGCAAGCACTTGGCGACAGTGGCGAGGAAAAACTCCCTTTTAACAGGTAGAAACCTCGAGCAGAACCAGGCTCTGGGTGGGCGGCCATCTGCATCGACCGAGTTGGGTTGAAAGGGGAGGAGAGAGGGGGAGAGGGGAGACAGAACAGGAGGAGAGACAACAAATCAGACTAATAATAATAACAACTGCAGCAGTGAGTGTGGAGCAGGAACATGGGGGCAGTAGACGGCCGGCAATCACAGATCCAGACTCTACAGCTCCAGAGGCAGAAATACCTGCAGAAAGTGAGAAGGCGAAAAAACACAGAAAGCACAAGGACTACCAGGAAGAAATGGAGTTGGTAGCCTGTATTAGTGGGATAGGAATGCGTACAGATAGAGAGGGAGAGGAGGAGAGAGAAGCTCAGTGCGTCCTAGGAAGTCCCCCAGCAGTCTTAAGCCTATAACAGCATAACTAAGGGATGGTTCAGGACTCACCTGAGCCAGCCCTAACTATAGGCTTTATCAAAAAGGAACGTTTTTAGCATACTCTTAAACGAAGAGGGTGTCTGCCTCCCGAACCCAAATTGGGAGCTGATTCCACAGAAGAGGAGCTTGATAACTGATTAGACAAAAGGAGAGAACTTTGCACTAGTCTTTTACAATGCTTTACCCTGCATCCTTCTTTCAGATGAGTTGAATTTATACATATACATCATCAAGTCATTCTTGAGGCACTGCAACCTGGGTGACAGTTTACCACTTTCTAGACCAAGTAAAATCTTTTGAGTGAATTCAAAAGTGGTGGTCAGTGATTTGGGATAGCTGAGGTGTAGTACATAGATCAGTCCAAACATTACCAGGAAGGCATCGCCAAATTTGGAGAGACTGACCACGGCATCACTTTCAATGATGACAGAGATTTTCACAAGCTGGTAGTGAACTGGACTTGTGTCATGGTCACTGATGACACTAAGGAGGGCCACTGCAACACCATTAAGCTCTGGCTCATCAGACTTGTCCTGAATGAAAAGAGATACTAATCACAGTCTAACCCATGGAATAGAACAGATGACATAATTTATCTTTATTTTACAAAGTCTTGTTGAGATCCAACACCTCTTTTACATGGGAGACCTGAGTCTCATTGTAAGAGGTGAAAAACAGAAGATCCATGTTCTGCACATATAAATTAGCCAATTTACCAGAGAATCGAAGTGGTGTGAGATAGACTGAAACTAAGCTAAAGGACATATACAGGAAAATTTTTACTGAACATCTTATCACTTTGAACAAAACGCCAATTCAGTTCCTTTGTAGTGAGGAGAAAGAAAACAGACCATACATGGAAACTGTATGGGTAGACTAAACAAAGGTAAGTCATAAAACTGAGTATATGTTAGATACTTAAGGAGACTCACTGGGCAGGTTCTGAAAAATCCGGAGACGTCCTCGCGCAGATACACAGGAAGGGCGTGGAGGACAGTAGTGCGCTTGGTGTGGATGTCATGGAGTTCCTATTTCCAGATAAAAACAGAATTGTATGATTTTAAACAGTCATATCATATGTCCACAAATAATCTGTTCACATCTTTAATGCAGTCAGACAAATAGCAAACACAAAGTGGACTAATTGCAAAATTCAAAAAGCTCATTTGAATCATTGAACCTGTCCAATGTTCCACTTGTTCAACCTATGAAATGTGTAATAATGTATTTACCTGTTCATCATGGATTTTTAAAATTTCAGCCAGGGCATCTGCTGTCTTCCCAGTTTTTGAAGCCTTCTGTCTGAAAAAGGGCATCAGTCGAGGAAGATGGCGGTCAAACTCAGCTAAGAATGTGTTGGGCAGGTTCTAAATTGTAATCCGCTGGAACTCTGCATACAACTACATTGAAATAACAGCAGGAGGACAATACAGCAAAAAACACTTAATCAGTTCAATTTGAAGAATCTCGCACACATTTATAAAGCTGCTAATAGCTGCCAAATAAGTAAGAATTCAATTTTCACTTTAAGAGAGAGCTGATCCATATTACCTCCGACTCTATTTTGAGAGCAGGCCAGAGGTCCATGATCTCGTTAACTGGTGGGCAGGACATCACTATGGTCTGTCGGTGCAGGGGAAATGTGGTCTCCATCATCTTTCTAATGAAGGGTAGGTCCTTCTCAGTCTTCTTGACTTCTTCAACAATTGTCTGCCTCAACTGCTCAAGGCTTGAAGGATCCTTTCCTTGGGGAAAGTTGGGTAGGAAGTTGACTTCTGCTTGCTTGGGTCTTTTAATGTTGGAATGTGAAGGTTCATTGTCAGGATTACTTCTACTTCTTTTTCCAGCATTAACAGTGACCTCCTGACATCCAGCCTGTCTCATCTTGTTCCTGTAGTTGCCCATCTTAAACTTGATGCTATTTCTCCAACCATTCCAGCCTGTCTCAGATCCTGCTTCCTTCAAGCAGGGATGTTTGGCTACAAGAGCCTCAGCTGCCACTGCAATCTCTTTATCACTTGGGTAAGCCATAAAACCATATAAAGTAGATGCAAGCTTTTCTAAGATGTCGTGCTTTAGGTCTCTTGTCAACAAATGCAAATGTGGGAACTGGAAAAGGACCTGGAGGCCACCTGCTGAGACGTTCTGGAGATGACACATCTGAAAGTGGATCAGTAGATACAATAGAGCTGGAGTCTTGTGAAAGTGAGATGTGCACAACAGCTTTTTGTGGCAATTCCTCACTATCTACTATTTCTTGAGTAGCTGTGTTTGAGACATGGAGGATAGCCTGCATCTTTAGGAATAAGGAAGATACGTTTTTTTTAAGTTGATTTCTTAGACTGTCAGTGTTACACTGATCATCATTCCCCACCTCTGTGCTCTGGTCTGAGCATTCTTCATGTAAATCACTAGCTACTTCAGAAATACTGGCTTGGAGATTATGGGGATCCTCACTGACAATGTCAGTTTGAAAGTCTGATGCAAGACTTGCTTGGTGTGCTCTACTTTTATGGGAATTGAATGAAGAGTACACATTTGTGCTATAGCTACAATCCTTATATGGGCATGTCACTGTTTCATGATTTTTCAAATGCTTTCTGAGATGACTGAAAAGGGCAGATTCAGAAAAGGGTTGCTGAAATGTGCATAAAGTGCATTTAAATAACACAGGCCCCTGACTCTGCTCTGCACAACTGCTAAATTGTGCTGTATATCTTGACAAATGAGTACTCAGTGCATTAAGTGTCTGAAATGTACAAATGCAATCAGTGTAGAGGCATGGAAGAGGGATGATTCTGGAGTAGTGGCTGTGCTGCAGCCTGTAGTGTCTAAATAACTGTATTCTGGAGGTGAAAGAAGCTGCGCACAACTTACACTGCCAAATCATGTTGGAAATCAGTTTCTGTTTTATTATTTGACGGACTTTTTCTGTGCTGCTGCACTCTAGCAGGCGCAACACACACTCATGTTAAACGCAGATTTGGAGTAAAAACCTGCTCAGCTTTAAGGTGTGATAGTTTAAAAACGGTAAAAGATTTTTACAAGTTGAGTACTAGGTTAAAAGTTTAATGCCCTTTGGGCATCCTCACTAATGACTGTAAAGAAAAGCAGCAGCACTTGAACTTAAACTGCGTGGTTAAATCAATGATTACGTAATTTCTAGCTAGCCCTGCTAACACAAGGTTTCCCTCGGGGAGAGCAGCAAAGCACATAAAAACAGGAAACCGCCATCTCTGCTATTCTTTTCGACACACAAAATGCAACTAAATGTTAGTATATTAACAATATACTAATATTAACATTCAAAACTTACAGTAAGTCCAGTGATGCTTTTCGGTATCCGCTACTTCGCGTCGCTCGCGCTGCTTGCTCCTGCTCGCGCCCAACCTTTTCTTCTTCTTTTATTTTTTCAAAAGAGCGGTAAGAAATCAGTGTATCATGCGCATTAGCGCCACCTTCTGCTTCGGAGGGGGAATCAGAGACTCAGAATAAAAATTGATCCCTCGACACTTAAGGGAAAAATAAAAAAATATATAGGCTACATTAAACTGATAAGACATAACGATTAAAATAAATAGGCTACATTTTGTCTTCTACTAATGTCTAATGTATTTAAGACCATTTCCCAAATCAAATTGTTGCTGGTGTTTTATTATGATTGCAATTTATTTTTTATGATCAATTTTACTGGATGAAGCACACAGATTTTATTGTATTTTAGCATGTGCTATATAAATGAAGTTTATTATTAAATCCTACCTATTTGAAACAATAGAAGACTACCATTCGTATATGTAATTACTTAATTCTATTAAGTTGTGCTTAATTTATGTTTTTAAGTTATGCTTACTTAATATACAAATAGTTCAATTTAATCAAATAATATTAGTTTAAGTTACTCAAAAAGGAAGAACATTTTACATGAACTTGACATAATTAAGTTAGTAGAACTTTATTTAAACTTTGAGTATACACTACTTAATTTATTTAATTACTTTGAACGTTCAGGTTTACAGTGTACCGTGGCAATTATGCTGGCTAGATCTGCAAAATATATTAAAATATAGTCCAGAGTGGCAGCTGTATCTTTTAACTGAATATTGCACCATAGTTGCTTAAGTTATCAAAAAAGTGTATAAGGTTGACAACCTCAGAATTTTAAAAAGCTCCTCTGGGGTCACATGATAGAAAGAAAACCTCTATGTTTAAATGGATATGTAAACCATGCCCTCGGATTCACAATTTGTGCCCACGGTTTTTTAATCCATACATACCCTTGGATTTAATTTTTTTCTACACAGCTAGTGAATGACTGCGGTTAAGTGAGCCATCGTCTGTACTAAGAAAGATGTATTTCATCAATAATTTATCACATTTAATATACCAAGTAAAAATAACATTATATTGCTCATTTTATGAAACCCAATAATAAAATTAAAAGTTATTAAACTATACTGTTTTTTTTATTCAAACGTGCAGTTGGTACGATTAAGAAGAGAGTGGACTTTGGATTCTGAGAATTTGAAAGTTCACCTTCCAGGTCCCTGCCCCTGCCTTTCCACTGCACTTCAGTTCTGCCTCCAAACCCCCCCACCTCAGAGGAGGCTGTCATGTAAGCACGGGCTAGTAACCACAGCAACAGAAGAGGCCAGGTACAGCCTACAATTTTTTCTAAATGTGAGCCTGCTGCGGGGAGAAAAGAATGGCTTTCTCAAAGAAGAATCAACAGAATCAACAGCCAGAGATGTCTGCTTCCTCTCCGACAGATCAATCCCAGCAGGCTCACTGCCACCGTACAACGATGCCACTCTGTCCCGGTGTGACCAAGTTAGAGACTCCTCCTGCTCTGTCTCATGTATTACTGTCAGGATATAGTGACAGTTTCAGCAAATGACCAAAATGACCAAATGATATACTGTATGTGATCGGCTCTTGATCATGTCTTTAATCAATATGCTGGTGAGGTGGGGAGAGGCCAGGAAACTGACAGTGAAGTGGCATTAGAGGAGCGAGTGTCAGACGCTAAAGAAAACACAGAATATGATCACATGTAGTTTTAGGTCAATGTCCTTCCCTTACTAATACAATCATACCGGTCAGTTTTGACCAGGAACACAACAGATATTATTTTGTGTTACTATTTAAAAATTAGAATTTTTTCCAAACAGCTGTCCTTTATAAATAAATAGCACAATATGTTTCATCTATCAACTTTTTGGTCAGCTCAAGCCATCCAGATTCACTATACTATGTAGTGTCAGTATTTTGTATTCAGGCTGTTAGAGTTTGAAGCTGATGGCTCCAGATTGTTAGATATATTAAATAATTACTTATGATTGTTATATGTGAAAGTTTACCTAAAAACACACCAAAAGGTTTCCTCTACCAGGAGTGTAACTGTAATTATGTTGATATGCCTAAGCACCAATAACTTGATTTGTTAAAACAGCAGTCATGATATTGCTAGACTTTTTCATGTTGCTTTATGTGAAAAAAGGTTCTTAAGACATGAATTAAGCTTATATTCAAGGTTGTTCATCTGTTTGGGGGGGCTCCAGCCTGGAGCTACACTCAGGAGCTACAAGTAACTCTCAAGTAACTCAAGTAACTACTTATTTCTGAGTCCCTCACCAGGCACTAATTTACAAGACAGCAAAATGCTAGTAGAGTAGAGTAGAGTAGTCACAGACAAATGTTAGAAACTTCTGTTTAAATAATTAGAAAAAAAAAAACTTTCAAGTTTTCAAATTAAAAAACAATAGAAATAACAATGTTTCTTTAACTTGAGATACAAAGTGGAGTAAATAGGCAAAGGAATTGATATTACAAAAGTTCTAGGTTAAATCAATTTGGCATTTAATGTATTGAACTTCAAATAACAATTTAAGACAACTGGTTTCCTTATGTTTTTCAAAGTATTAACTTAACAGAGCATGTGGAGAAACACGTGAAACCTCTCCTTGGTATCATTGTTTTGTTTTATTAGCCTGCCAACTCATGATTTACCTCAGCTTCAATGACCACAAATTGTAACAATTTAAAGCCATTATTCATAGTAACTCCACTACCCAAGATCATATAATAAATGGGACTATATTAGGTACCATAAACATTTGGTCTATGATGTAATAATAAATGTATCACAAAAAGGTATGAAAACCTGCCGCAGGCAAATAGGGCACAGTGATGAAGAAAATGTAGCACTTTCATTAACTATGCTTATTTTATTGAGGTGAGTAGCTTTTAAACGTGCTCTTAATGCAAACATATCCACAAAATTACTGTCATAAATGTGTGAGAATATGCACCGTTATGGTTGAAGAATGGGGGTTAAATATTTTCAGATTGACAATTAAATAAAAGCATTTCTTAAACCAAGGATAAAAAAAAGCATAAATAATTGGGTTTAAAGTTGAATTGAAGTAACCCAACCAAACAAATGCTTCAAAAATGGCAGCAGGTGTGGTAAAGCCAGTGTAGGCATCAGTTATTGAATTCATAAAAAAGGGCATCCAACAAAAGATGAATGCACCGAGCACAATACCCAGAGTCTTTGCAGCCTTGTGTTCAGACTGGTTAATCAATCCACCTCTTCCTCTGTCATTTGAACAATTTCTCATATCTCCAATCTTTCTTACATGCTCTTTAGCCACAATAAATATTTTAGTGTACAGCGATACCATTACAGTGCATGGAAAGAAAAAGGCAGTAACACTGTCCAGGATTCCCCAAAGGGGGTTAAAGAGAAGGTTACAACTGCCAAGGCAGTTTATTGATACCATGTAGTCCTCTAACCCTGTTACATTGGCCTTTGAGTAAAGTAGTCCATAAGAGTAGACAGCAGCCAGTGCCCAGCTGCCACATACCATAATCCAGGCCACTGGCATTGTCATTTTCCTAGAATAATACATAGGATTGCATATTGCTTGTTGTCTGTCTACAGCAATGCAAATTAAGTGGAATATAGAGACAGTGGTAAGAAACATATCAAAACTGGAGTGCAGTAGACAGAAGGTGTCACCATAGAACCAGCAGCCATGTATGGTCCGGATGGTGCTGAATGGCATCACAGTAATTCCTACTAGTAGATCAGCAAGAGCAAGAGATAAAATAAGCACATTAGTAGGATTATGCAACTGTTTGAAATGACCTATTGACACAATGACAACAGAGTTCCCTAAAATGGTAACCAGCATGCCTAAAGCAAACAACAAATAGAGGGCAAATTTAGTCCCCACACTGAACTGTGCCCTAATACAAGAGGCATTAGAGCTTGGAAAACAGTACTGCTCTTGAGAAAGGGCAGTCATCATTAACCCAAACACATACACCAAAACCTAAACAAAGATACAGTGATACGTGCTAGAGGGAGACACATACTGGTGATCTCATTCTTATAACAAAAGACACAGCATACTGGATCCACCTACAAATATGACATACTGGGCCATTCCCTGGGCCATACTTTGAGGAGTAAAATTCTTCTGTGGTAAAGTCATAAACAGCTGTAATATGGCGCTATTACAGTAATAGTAATTAAAATACAAGAACAAATAAATCAGTGTGATTTCTGTACCATACAAAATTAAGAAGGGTGGGCAAAACAATTACCAAGATTTGTGGGTAAATATCTACCTTTGTGCAATATCCTGTAAGCACTCAGAAGTTGTATGTGTGGCTGATAATAGGTTTATAGATCATTTTCAGTACATTTGCGAGAAACAAGTATAATAATAATAATAATAATAATAATTATCATTATTATTATTATTATTTATATAGTACTTAATAAGGTTACTAAATGCTTTACAGAAAATAAAAGAAAATAAAGTAACAATAAAATAAAGTTTCAAAAATGTAAAATGGCAAGAGCTGTATGATAAAATCCAGCAATATATTAAATATTCATAGACCCATTCCTATAGAAAAAAAAAAATTAAGATGGCATTTAAAAGACGCTAATATTGTAGCCTGTCTAATCTCAAGTGTTCCACAGTCTGATGGCTCTAACAGCAAAGGTCACAAGCCGGGTCCTAGGAATAGCAGTAGCCACCAATCTAAGGAAGGGCCAGGCACATTTTATGCCTTAAAAGTGAACAGAAGAGTTTTCTAAATGGGCAGCCAGTGTAAGCTGGCTAGCACAGGACTATTGTGTATTTCTCAGTGCCTGTTAAAATTCTGGCAAGAATATTCTGCACCAGTCGGAGTCGCTGAAGTAGCGTTGACTGCCTGTATCTGCAAGTGCCGGTTGTTGGGCCGTTGCTACATGCAACTTGTGCATTGGCTAGCTCCACCTTGATGTGGCCAATTAATCGTTTTTTTTTTAATCAGACCTGTTCAATTTTAGGTGCACCAGTGCGACCAATGAAAATATCAGGTTGCACTTGACAGATTTTTGGTCGCACATGAAGTGCAGGCAGTCATGCAGACCAGTGCAGATTAACATCTAGGTACAAAAACTCCAAAGGAGGACAGACAACACAAGGACAGAAACCAACCACAATCTGGCAGATGACTGGAACGCAGGTGACCACAGAAGGCGGCCAAAGCACAGAGGACCAGGGAGTGACACAGGTCTAGGTGTAACACATCTGGAGGCCAGTGTCGTAATGCTAACAGAGCACAGCTCAAGCTACAGCGAGCTCAGGTTATGAACACTGGTCTAAGGTGAATCCAACAGAGCACAGTATAACAGACACTGAGCTGTGTTTAACATTATATACTTTATATCATGCATTGAAACAAAAACCACCATTTAGAGTGAATATCAATGTGTAATTTAAAAATAATAGATAAAATGACACTTTATTGCAAAACAAACTTTAGAACATATTTATTGACATCTATTTACTCATACATAATGCCAAGCATTTATTTTCCTTCAAAACTTTGGTGCATAGCTAAGAACCTTGAGCCCATAAACAGAAGGTATTACCATAGAACCAGCAGCCATGTATGGTCTGGATGGTGCTGAATGTCATCACAGTAATTCCTACTAGTAGATCAACAAGAGCAAGAGATCAAATAAGCACATTAGTAGGATTATACAACTACTTGAAATGACCTATTGACACAATGACAACAGAGTTCCCTAAAATGGTAACCAGCATGCCTAAAGCAAACAAATAGAGGGCAGATTTAGTCCCTGTAAAGACTGTAAAGACCTTAACATTGGTCTTTACAGTTGGCAAATCAATGGGAGCAAAATGATTGCCATATTTCTAGACCTGTTATTCAACCAACCTTTTTTCTGTAAAATCCACTTATCAGAAGCTTATGGATTGCATCAATTTATCCTGGGAAAAGTGTTGTCTCGGAAATGTCAGATTTAAAGATGTTACCTGAAGTGAATAACTGAAATGCCTTTCTGAACCAACTGTAAAAGAATGCATAGATTATAGGGTTCACAGTAGAATTCAAGTAGCCCACCCATACAAATGTTTCAAACAATGCTGGTGGTGTTAAGTAACTAATAAAGGGATCAATGATGTTACAGACAAAAAAGGGAGTCCAAAAAGAAAGAAATGCCCCCATTATGATAGCAAGTGTTTTAGTGGCTTTAGTCTGGCTTGTATTTGATATTCTTACTGATCTCATACAGCTTGCATTCTGTATGCTGCACAACTGTCTCCGTGCCACTAGGAAAATTTTCAGGTAAACACCAAGCATTATTATTCCTGGAATGTAAAAGGAAAGTACTGAAGAGACTGTGCTTGACATTCCACTCTGAAACAAAACACAACCTCCTTCACACGCAATGTGGTTATAGTAGAACTCCTCAATCCCCCAAATATTAAACTTCAGAAAAATCATTCCAAGGCCTATGAAAGCTGAAATACTCCAGCTGAGCAGAATCATGATCAACACAACATTGACAGATATTTTTCTTCTGTATACAAGAGGATGACAAACAGCATAGTGTCGGTCAAGTGATATGAATAACAGATTTAGAATTGATGCTGTACACAACATGACATCAGAACTCATGTAGACTTTACAGAAGAAATACCAGCAGGACTCTACACATCGAATCATACTGGGAAACATGACTAAAAACCCTAAAAGAAGATCAGACACAGCCAGAGAAACAACCAGGTAATTGGTTGGAGTTTGGAGCTGCTTAAAATAGGCAATTGAGATGATGACCAAAAGGTTTCCACACACTGTTAGGATGACTGCGACCCCTAGAATCATGTAGAGGGTGATGTGCATGGGCAAGGGATAGATGGTCCTCAGACATGAACTGTTTCTGGACTCATAGCAGAGCACTGGCTCCATCTGTTTGGAGGGAAAAGAGAATGATGAATTCTGGAATGGAATGAGATGTCCTGATGCTAGCTTTTGACCAACAGCTTTTTCGGTCAATATTTCTTAATTTCAAAGTAAATTAAACTTTCACTATGATAAACCTAATTCTAATGAGGACTGTTATATTTAACTATGAAGAGTGGGATATATCTGTCAACATTTTACCAAACAGTAATATTTACAGTATACTGCATTTCATTTAGGGAAATATGCTAGAAGACACAATGTGCGTTTGTAAAAGGGAACCAATAAACTCAGTTTCTAGTTTATTGTAATGTGGTGTTGGTCACAATGACACCAAGGGAGGTAAGGGCAAGCTCTTTCTTGACCTCAGAACATCTTCACTATGCAATAAATGTATAGATTATAAACATACTGTATACAGTATATACTGTGTATATACGGTATATATGACTGCTACAAGCTGAACCATTAACAGTAAGTAAAAATACAAATTCAGGCTTCAAAACCATATTTAAACACAGTTGCACTCCAATCCCACACTTACCTTCTATTGTCAGCTGGACAGTATGGAGTTTCTGCTGTACTGTATTTACTGTATGGAGTCAGTTTCTGTGGCCATTGAAGTCAGAGGGGTTAAATAATAGACCCTCAGGGAGTAAGGTTGGACAGTCTGTGCCAGTGGATACAGTAGGATGGCACAGTAGGAAGTGAACATCCCTTCAAAATTCATTACATAGTATTAATGGATTTAAAAGATTAAAAGTGAATTTTTATAATTTAAAATTGACAGGATTTGAAAATGTAAAGCTAAGACTTTAAAGTGTGTGGTAACTTAATGCCTTATATTTTTAATGTTTGCAAAGGTAGAAACCTTTAACACATTAAAGGAAAAATATCAATCAGATATCATCAGACATAAACTGCAAATAAAGTCACTTTATAGGGGCCCTCCATCGGAAGAACCACAACACAAGACATAATAGAAGCAATGCAACAGCTTCTTATAGACTTCCCCTTACTGCCTTAGAAGACTTCTGCATGAATTAGCATTTTTACTGAGTTCTTATGGTTCATAGCAGGTCTAGTTCAGTGCCATTGAATGAAGTAGTCAACCATGGGCTATTTCAACCATGGGCTATACATTTATTGGAAGGTGTAGATGTTCTGATACCGTTCATAGCGAATGCCCGCTAGGAAAGTGTCCACATTCAGAACAGGATGATTTCTGCTTGCAGCATCTTCAACGAAAAAACCAAAACCAAGAATGAATTGATCCTATGTGGGAGTATCATTGTAGCAATATTATTTGGGAATACGTGTGGGGAGTTATATCTTAATCCATATATGCAGCAATTTGAATGTGTACAAGAATCTGTAAACGTGTTCTCAGATTTGTGAATATGTACAAGAATCTGCAAATGTGCATTACATTGGTAAAGTAATTTGTAAATATGTATTTGAGCAGGAGACTGAATGGAGGTTTAACTCTTGCAGCATGGCAGAGTAACCGAGTAACCGTTTGCTTTTACTGGACTTTTTTGCAACATGCACACTGCCTAAGCAGGCCCTATCATACAATATGATAGAGAACAACTTTTGCACATGTAATCGTTGGTGGACAACACTTTCTTACTACGATCAATGAGGGCGACAATCCATGACTGGAATTACCTATTGCCGTACCTGGAAAACCGAGGGCTGAGTACACGTGCAAACAGGCCTCCTCTACCAAGTATTGTTCTAGCAAATGTCCTGTCGATGAACAAAAAACTACATGAACTCAGGAGCAGGATGGCTTTTCAACATAACAATACTATAATGTTATGGCATTCACAGAGACTTGGTCGGACCCTTTGATCCCAAACTTGGCCATTGTTCCAGAGGACCTCTTCCATCACCACCTGGACCTGACAATAAAATCTGGTGTTTACTGTATGGTCAAACCTAGTGCTACTCAGATGTGGACTTTTTTATCGGCTGTTGATGATCAGATGTCATCCTTATCTCAATACCAACCAAGCACTGGACGAGTTGTATAGAGTTATCAACAGGACTGAGACCTCACGGCTGGAGTCTTCTTTTATTGTGGCCGGGGATATTAACAGCACCAACCTGAGGAAAGTCCTGCTGAGGTATCACAGAATCACAATTAAGAAATAAGAGACAACACAGGGAACATGTGGGCTGGACAAAGAACTATTACAGACTACAAAAGGAAAACTATCAGTACTGAGATAATGTCTACACCTCTCCCAGATGAACTGAACACCTTCTATGCACACTTTGGGAACATCTTCCAAGCTGACAAAGTACAAAATGATCCTCCACCATCATGAAGTTCTTTGAGCAGTTAGCTCCTGACTCACTGGACCCACTACAATTTCCATAAAAGCCAAACAGGTCTATAGATAATGCCTTTGCCCTAGCTCTCCACACTGCCCTTTCCTACCTGGACCTGAGGAACACAAATATGTGAGAATGCTCTTTACTGACTACAGTTCAGCATTCAGTACCATTGTGCCCTCCAAGCTCGTAAGTAAGCTCAAGGACCTCAACCTCAAGGGGACCATGGTGAGCTCTGTGACTGGATCCTTAACTTTCGGACAGGTAGACTCCAGGCTGTACGGATAGTCACCACCCCATCCTCTCAACACTGGGACTCAAACATAAAGACAACGGCTCTTCTTCTTCCTTGCTGAAAAGGCTCAATATGGACCCCAGGATACTATGCAACGTCAACAGGTGTACAACTGAGAGTATCCTGACTGGCTGAATCACTTCCTGGTATGGCAATTGGTTAAAACTACGCAGCACATCACCAGGACAGAGCTGCCTTCTATGGAGGACCTCTACACCCAGTGGTGCAGGAATTAATGCCAACAGGATCATCAAAGACCCCAATCACCCTAACTGCAGTAATGTGCATACATTACTGCACAGTTGGGGTCAGCATCCGTTCTTGCACCACCAAGCTCAGAGACAGGTCATTAGACTGTTGAACCTTTGAGGTCTCGAGCTCATCACTAGGATACACTAGGCACTCCCACTGATATACTTTATACTTTACATTTGTTTACATCTCTGTATATTCTACCTGACCATAAGCTGTCTGTCTGCACAAGTCTTCATTTTGCACATACATTACTGCACAACCTTCTTACCACAGTATTCTATTCTATTTTATTCATGTATTTATATGTATATGTTTGTTTCTCTTCTTTATATATATTAGTGCAGCACCTGTTCAGGGCATGGCCGTTCGAAGCGCATGCCTGCTAGGAATGTGTGCCCATTTGGAGCAGGATGATTTCTTGGCCCCCGGAAGTGCAGCTTGCATCATTGTCAAGAACCACATTATGGCTGCTTGAAGCGTTCTTGAGAATTGCTCATATGAATGACTTCACACTTAGCAGATGTATTGCTGAGGACCCAATCTGTCTCTCTTTCTGCTTGTGTGTGTGTCTGCTCTTCTCTCTCACTCTGTTTAGACACAACTGATAAATATGTGGAACAAGCAGGCTTACATAATTTAATAAACACAATCACTTACAGAAGTGATAAATACAAACTATGAAGAGCCCAACTGGTTAACATGGGCTTTGAAAGGAAGCAGGCAGAGCTTTGCGGTACTTTTTTGCTTCCTGTGTGCGGCGTACTGCATAGATAGCTGGTCGCTTGTTTATGTTGTGTGTTCAAATTGCACCAAAGTTGACATTGCATGTCCTTGGGTCCCCAGCAATACATGTGTAGTAGAGCAGTTTGAGATTTTCATTGCCAATGACTGTAATCGTAGGGGCACATTACAAAGAACTTTAAAACTTAAAACACCAGATGTATAAAACTTTGGGTGAAACCCTCAATATTTTAAATGTATGTACTCTGTTGCACAGTTAGTTAAGAGGGACATGGGGCATGTATGTGATCAACACCATAAACACCAGCACACATTTACTACGGATACACCAGAGTGCCAAACTTCATAAGGATAATACTACTACAACCATTTCTCAATTTAGTGATAAAAAATTATATGTATTCACAGCTCAGGAAGCAAGATAAGAAAGAATTTGCACAGCAGCAGTAAGTCAGTGATCTTATGGCTTAAGACGCATCAGTGATACAAATGCATTATGTCAGTAAATATCATGTGCAAAAATGTTCCCCAGTCCATATCAGTTGTATGTCGTTATCCTGTGGGAAAAAGTACAATCAAATATGCAGACATGCTATATGCATGCTACATATAGAAAAGGCCAGGAGTTGCTACACAATATGAGTTATCACGCTATTTTTGGCAACTAAAGTTGTGTGTTCCTTATTGGAAATAGCATATTATGATAAAAAAATTTAAAGTTTTATTTTGTATCTGGGTTATAATTAATGCAACATAAACACCAATTAAAAGTGTGAATGATGGTCTGATGGGGATGCAGGCAGATATCAGCCTCCTCCCCTGACTTCTCACACCTCCAAGAACTGGGAACTCATTACCACTGTCTGTACTCTGAAATCTCTTCAACCAGGGAGGTCATTATTTTCTACATTCTTCATTAAGTCTTGAAGAGTGGCTTTGACATACAGCAAAAAAATTAGTGACCTGTCACTGAATTCAAAAACAAAAACACTAGAACAACAGCAAGACATATAATGGACAAGCCAACTTACTTGTTAGTACTGGCTGTACAACAAATTGTCCCTCTAGTATCATAAACATATCCTTGATCTATCTTCTCTTTTGAATTTATGAGCATGTTTTTTAGTTTTTTATAGTTTTCATTATTGCTTTTAAAAAATGTGTTTTTAATCCCTTCAAATACCTTTTATGTTTTTTCATCCATCCATTTTCTTCACATTAAATTAAAATTACATTAGAAGCTCACTAGACATTACCCAGAGAAAATGTGACCATGACCAAGTGGCATGTGAATGAATGAATGATATTTTTATTATTGTGTCATGCATATTACTATGCCCAGCCCGCATGCATATTTATTTATAATAATTACATAATTGGCTGGTTATGGAAAAAGAAAAAAATTGCTGACTATATGCTTATTGGAGATGAGCTAGGCCTGAGCAGAAACAATCACCGGCAACTGCGCACAATGTATGTCGCCAGTGCTTTACGAGGCAGACATAAAAAGAACTACACACACATACACACGTGACACTTCACACACTCACACACTTCATGCACGTGACACTTCACACACACGTGACAATTCACACAAATGTGACACTTCACACAGGTGACACTTCACACACACACACTTCACACACACAAATAACCCAAGGTTGGAGGTTCGATCCCCGCTCTCCCTCCCGAAGATTGGTGGACTGACAGCTGGTGGGGTGGCAGTCCCACCTTGCCACGGCCGAGGTGCCCCTGAGCAAGGCACCGCACCCCCAATTGCTCCCCGGGCGCTGTGAACTGCTGCCCACCGCTCCAGTGTGAATATGGCACCTGTCTCTTTGTGTGACCCTGTGCATGTGCATGTGTGTGTTCGTACAGGTGCCACTGGATGGGTTAAATGCGGAGAAATAATTTCACACTTGGGTGATAAATAAAGTTAAATAAAAAAATAAATAATAAAAAAAAATATACGTGACACTTCACACATGTGACACTTCATGCAGTCACATTACACTTCACACACACACTTTACACACGTGACACTTCACACACACACGTGACACTTCACACACACACTTTACACACGTGACACTTCACACACACACACTTCACACACGTGACACTTCACACGCACATACACATGACACTTCTCACACACTCTCGTGACACTTCACACAAACACACACGTGACACTTTACACACACACGTGACACTTCACACACACGTGACACTTCACACACACACACACTCTCGTGACATTTCACACAAACACACACACGTGACACTTTACACAAACACGACACTTCACACACACGTGATACACTTCACACACACAGACACACACACACGTTACACTTCACACACACGCACACGTTAGACTTCGGAATCAGAATCGGAAAGAAAGTACAGACAAGTAATGCAAGGTGCACAGGTCAGCGTATGCATAAATGGAGTAGTATTAAAGTACTAGAGTACTAGTTCTAAGTAGTAGTAAATATAATTTACAGTACAGAATATGAAAAAATATGACTACATGTGTGCAATAAATCTTTTTCTAGATGATAATGAATAAAACTAAAACTGTGCAGAAGTATAAACTGTAGTCCACAAGTGTGCATTACTGTAACGCATTACGCCGGGGGTCTGTGCGTTAATGTAATGCGTAGTGTCTGTTTGGGGAGGGGATAAGGGTCCGTGTCAATGGGGTTCACGGGCCTTGTTGATCAGGCTGGCTGCAGACGGGAAGAAACTGTTCTTGTGGCGAGAGGTTTTGGTCCTGATGGACCGCAGCCTCTTGCCAGAGGGGAGAGTCTCAAACAATTTTTGTCTGGGGTGGGAGGGGTCAGCCACAATCTTCCCTGCATGCCTCCGGGTCCTGGAGGCATACAGGATCTTCAGAGATGGTAGATTGCAGCCAATCACTCTCTCTGCAGAGCAAATGATACGCTGCAGTCTGCCCTTGTCTTTGGCAGTAGCAGCAGCATACCAGATGGTGATGGAGGAGGTGAGGATGGACTTGATGAGGGCAGCGTAGAAGTGCACCATTTGTGTGCGTGATTGAAGTGTAGTGTGTGTGTTACGTGTAAAGTGTAACGTGACTGTGTGAAGTGTCACATGTGTGAAGTGTCACATATATTTGTGTGTGTGAAGTGTCACGTGTGTGAAGTGTGTGAGTGTGTGTGAAGTGTCACGCGTGTGAAGTGTGAAGTGTCATGTGTGTATGTGTGTGTGAAGTGTCACATGTGTATGTGTGTGTGTGAAGTGTCACGTGTGTATGTGTGTGTAGTGTCACCTGTGTGTGTGTGAGAAGTGTCACGTGTGTGAAGTGTCACATGAGTGTGTGTGAAATGTAATGTTTGTGTGTCTGTGAAGTGTAACGTGTGCATGTTTGTGAAGTGTAGCATGTGCGTGTTTGAAGTGTAGCGTGTGCGTGTTTGAAGTGTAGCGTGTGTGGTAAGTGTAGCGTGAAGTGTGTGTGTGAAGTGTCACGTGACTGTGTGTAAAGTGTCACGTGTGTGTGTGAAGTGTTACGTGTCTGTGTGTTACGTGTCACGTGTGTGTTACGTGTCACGTGTGTGTGTAAAGTGTCACGTGTGTGAAGTGTCACGTGTGTGTGATGTGTGTGTAAAGTGTCACGTGTGTCACGTGAGTGTGTGTGAAGTGTCGTGTGTGAGAAGTGTCATGTGAGTGTGTGTGAAGTGTTACGTGTGTGTTTGTGTGTGTGTGAAGTGTCACGTGTTTGTATGTGTGTGTTTGTGAAGTATCACGTGTGTTTGAAGTGTCACGTGTGTATGTGAGTGTGTGTGAAGGGTAACGTGTGTGTATGAAGTGTGTGAGTGTCAGTGAAGTATCACGTGTGTGTATGTGAGTGTGTGAATTGTCACGTTTGTGAAGTGTCACGTGTGTGTATGTGTGTGAATTGTCATGTGTGTATGTGTGTTAGTAGAGTATCACGTGTGTATGTGAATGTGTGTGAAGTGTCACGTGTGTGAGTGAAGAGTCGTGTGTGAAGTGTCACATGTGTGTCAAGTGTGTGTGAAGTGTCACGTGTGTGTGAGGGTGTCAAGTGTCAAGTGTGTGTCACGTATTTGTGTGAAGTGTCACGTGAGTGTGTGTGAAGTGCAGTCTGTGTGTGTCACTTTTGGGAAGTGTCACATGTGCGTTTGTGTCACGTGTGTGTGAAGTGTCACGTGTGCGTTTGTGTCACGTGTGTGTGAAGTGTCACGTGTGTGTATGTGTCACGTGTGTGTGTGAAGTGTCACGTGTGTGCAAAATGTCATGTTTTTGTGTGAAGTGTCACGTGTGTGAGATTTGTCGTGTGTGTCACATGCGTTTGTGTGAAATGTTACAAAAGTGTGTGTGTGTGAAATGTCACGTGTGTGAAGTGTCACTTGTGTGAGAAGTGACACATGTGTATGTGTGTGATTGAAGTGTCACGTGTGTGTATTTGTGTGGGAAGTTTCATTGGTGTATGTACATTTGTGTGAAGTGTAACATGCGTGTTTGTGTGAAGTGTAACGTGTCTGTGTGTGAAATGTAACGTGTCTGTGTCTGAAGTGTAACTTGTGTGTGAGGAGTGTAATGTGCATGCTCGTGAAGTGTAACGTGTGCGTGTTCGGGAAGTGTAGCGTGTGCGTGTTTGAAGTGTAGCGTTTGTGTTACGTGTGAAATGTAACGTCACTGCGTGAAGTGTCACATGTGTGAAGTGTCACGAATATTTGTGTGTGTGAAGTGTCACGTGTGTGAAGTGTGTGTGTAAAGTGTCAGCTGTGTGAAGTCTCACATTTGTGTGAATTGTCACGTGTGTGTATGTGTGAAGTATCACGTGTGTGAATGTGTGTGAAGTGACACGTGTGTGTAAAGTGTCACGTGTGTATGTGTGTGAAGTGTCACTTATGTGTGTGAAGTGTCACGTGTGTGTGAAGTGTCATGTGTATGTGTGAAGTGTCGTGTGTGTAAAGTGTCACATGTGTGAGTGAGTGAAGAGTCAAGTGTGTGAAGTGTCACGTGTGTGACGTGTGTGTGAAATGTCACGTGTGTCACGAGAGTGTGTGTGAAGTGTGCGTTGTGTGTGTGAAGTGTCACATGAGTGTGTGTGAAGTGTTACGTGTGTGAGACGTGTCACTTGTGTGAAGTGTCGTGTGTCACGTGTGCGTGAAGTGTCAGGTGTGTCACGAGTGTGTGTGAATTGTCACGTGTGTCACACGTGTGAAGTTTCACGTGTCTGCAAAATGTCACGTGTGTGAGAAGTGTCACGTGTGTGAAGTGTCACGTGTGTGTGTGGAGTGTCACGTGTTTGTGTGAAGTGTCACGTGAGTGTGTGTGAAGTGTCACGTGAGTGTGTGTGAAGTGCAGTCTGTGTCTGTCACTTTTGGGAAGTGTCACGTGTGTGTCACGTGCGTGTGTGTGAAGTGTCACATGTGTGTGAAGTGTTACGTGTGGGTTTGTGTCACGTGTGTTTGTGAAGTGTCACGTGTGTGCGAAAAGTCACGTGTTTTTGAGTGTGTGAAGTGTCAAGTGTGTGAGATTTTCTGTGTGTGTGAGTGTCACATGCGTTTGTGTGAAATGTCACAAAAGTGTGTTTGTGTGAAATGTCACGTGTGTGATGTGTCACTTGTGTGTTAAGTGTCACATGTGTATGTGTGTGTGAGTAAAGTGTCACGTGTCTGTATTTGTGTGTGAAGTGTCATGTGTGTATGTACGTTTGTGTGAAGTGTAACGTGCGTGTTTGTGTGAAGTGTAACTTGTCTCTGTGCGAAATGTAACGTGTATGTGTCTGAAGTGTAACTTGTGTGTGTGAGGAGAGTAATGTGCTTGCTCGTGAAGTGTAACGTGTGCGTGTTCATGAAGTGTAGCGTGTGCGTGTTTGAAGTGTAGCGTTTGTTTTACGTGTGAAGTGTAACGTGACTGCGTGAAGTGTCACATGTGTGAAGTGTCACGTGTGTGAAGTGTGTGTGTGTGTGTGAAGTGTCAGCTGTGTGAAGTCTCACATTTGTGTGAATTGTCACGTGTGTGTGAAGTGTCATGTGCGTGAAGTGTGGGAGTGTGTAAAGTGTCACGTGAGTGTGTCTGTGTGAAGTGTCGTGTGTATGATTGTGTGAATCGTCACGTGTGTATGTGTGTGTGAAGTGTCACTTGAGTGTGAAGTGTCACGTGTGTGTTTGTGTGAAGTGTCATGTGTAAGTGTGAAGTGTCACGTGTGTGTAAAGTGTTACGTGTGTGAGTGTGAAGTGTCACGTGTGTGAAGTGTCGTGTGTCGTGTGTGTGAAGTGTCACGAGTGTGTGTGAATGTCACGTGTGTCACGTGTGTCACGTGTGTGAGTGTGTGTGAAGTGTCACGTGTGTGAAATGTGTGACTGTGTGTGAAGTTTCACGTGTGTGAAGTGTCACGTGAGTGTGTCTAAGTGAGTGTGTGTGTCTGTGAAGTGTCCCATATGTGAATGTGCGTGAAGTGCCATGTTTGTGTGAGAAGTGTCACATGAGTGTGTGTGAAGTGTCACGTGTGTGTCACGTATGTGAAGTGTCACGTGTGTTTGTGTGAAGTGTCATGTGTAAGTGTGAAGTGTCACGTGTGTGAGTGAGTGAAGAGTCAAGTGTGTGAAGTGTCACGTGTGTGACGTGTGTGAAATGTCACGTGTGTCACGAGAGTGTGTGTGAAGTGTGAAGTGTGCGTTGTGTGTGAAGTGTCACATGAGTGTGTGTGAAGTGTTACGTGTGTGAGACGTGTCACTTGTGTGAAGTGTCGTGTGTCACGAGTGTGTGTGAATTGTCACGTGTGTCACGCGTGTGAAGTTTCACGTGTGTCTGCAAAATGTCACGTGTGTGAGAAGTGTCACGTGTGTGAAGTGTCACGTGTGTGTGAAGTGTCACGTGTTTGTGTGAAGTGTCACGTGTGTGTCACGAGTGTGTGTGAATTGTCACGTGTGTCACGTGTGTGAAGTGTCACGTGTGTCTGCGAAATTTCACATGTGTGAGAAGTGTCACGTATGTGTGTGTGTGAAACGTGTGTGTGAGAAGTGTCAGGTGGGTGAGAAGTGTCAAATGTGTGAAGTGTGTGAGTATGTGTGAAATGTCACGTGTGTGAAATGTGTGACTGTGTGTGAAGTTTCACGTGTGTGAAGTGTCACGTGAGTGTGTCTAAGTGAGTGTGTGTGTCTGTGAAGTGTCCCGTATGTGAATGTGCGTGAAGTGCCACGTGTGTGTGTGAGAAGTGTCACGTGAGTGTGTGTGAAATGTAATGTGTGTGTCTGTGAAGTGTAAGTTGTGTGTATGTCTGTTAAGTGTAACGTGTGCGTGTTCGTGAAGTGTAGCGTGTGCGTGTTTGAAGGGTAATGTGTGTGGTAAGTGTAGCATGAAGTGTTTGTGTGAAGTGTCACGTGTGTGGGAACTGACACATCAGTGTGTGGCACGTGTCACGTGTGTGTAAAGTCTCATGTGTGAAGTGTCACGTGTAAGAAGTGTCACATGAGTGTGTGTGAAGTGACGTTTGTGTATGAGTGTGTGTGAAGTGTTGTGTGTGTGTAAAGTGTCACTTGTGAGTGAATGAAGAGTCACATGTGTTGGTAAAGTGTCACGTGTGTATGTGAGTGTGTGTGAAATACTATGTGTCTGTCACGTGAGTGTGTGTAAAGTGTCACGTGTTTGTGAAGTGTCCCGTGTGTGTTTGTGTGAGAGAAGCGTAAAGTGTGTGTGTGTGAAGTGTAACGTGTGTGAAGTGTGTGTAAAGTGTCACGTGAGTGTGAACAGTGTTGAGTGTGTGAGAAGTGTCACGTGTGTGTGAGAAGTGTGACGTGTGTGTGAGTGTGTGTGAAATCTCATGTGAGTGTGTCTGTGTGAGTGTGTATGTGAAATGTCACGTGTGTGAGTGTGCGTGAAGTGCCACGTCTGTGTGTGTGTGAGAAGTGTCACGTGTGTTTGTGCGTAGTGTCACCTGTGTGTGTGTGAAGTTACGTGAGTGTGTGTGAAATGTAGCGTGTGTGTGTCTGTGAAGTGTAACTTGTGATTGTGTCTTTGAAGTGTAACGTGTGCATGTTCGTGAAGTGTAGCGTGTTCGTGTTTGAAGTGTATCGTTTGTGTTAAGTGTAGCGTAAAGTGTGTGTGTGTGTCTAAAGTGTCAAGTGACTGTGTGTGAAATGTCGTGTGTGTCACGTGTGTGAAATGTCACGTGTGTATGTGTGTGTGAAGTGTCACTTGTGTTTGTCTGTGAAGTGTCACGTGTGTGAAGTGTCATCTGTGGATGTGTATGTGAGTGTGTGTGAAGTGACGTGTGTATGAGTGTGTGTGAAGTGTCACGTGTGTGTAAAGTGTCACGTGTGTGTGAGAAGTGTTGTGCGTTTGTGAAGTGTCACGTGTGTCACATGAGTGTGTGTGAAGTGTCACATGTGTGTCACGTGTGTGAAGTGTCATGTGTGTTTGTGTGAAGTGTCATGTGTACGTGTGAAGTGTCACGTGTGTGTAAAGTGTCACGTGTGTGAGTGAGTGAAGAGTCAAGTGTGTGAAGTGTCACGTGTGTGTGAAGTGTGAAGTGTGCGTTGTGTGTGTGAAGTCTCACATGAGTGTGTGAAGTGTTACGTGTGTGAGTGTGAAGTGTCACGTGTGTGAAGTGTCGTGTGTCGTGTGTGAAGTGTCACGTGTGTGTCATGAGTGTGTGTGAATTGTCACGTGTGTCACGTGTGTAAAGTGTCACATGTGTGTCTGCGAAATGTCACGTGTGTGAGAAGTGTCACGTATATGTGTGTGTGAAACGTGTGTGTGAGAAGTGTCAGGTGGGTGAGAAGTGTCAAATGTGTGAAGTGTGTGAGTGTGTGATAAGTGTCACGTGTGTGAAATGTGTGACTGTGTGTGAAGTTTCACGTGTGTGAAGTGTCACGTGAGTGTGTCTAAGTGAGTGTGAGTGTCTGTGGAGTGTAAAGTGCGCGTGTTCGTGAAGTGTCACCTGAGTGTGTGTGCAGTGTTACGTGAGTGTCGCGTGTGCGTGTTTGAAGGGTAGTGTGTGTGGTAAGTGTAGCGTGAAGTGTTTTTGTGAAGTGTCACGTGTGTGTGTAAAGTGTCACTTGTGAGTGAACGAAGAGTCACATGTGTGGGTAAAGTGTCATGTGTGTATGTGAGTGTGGGTGAAGTACCATGTGTCTGTCACGTGAGTGTGTGTAAAGTGTCACGTGTTTGTGAACTGTCCCGTGTTTGTTTGTGTGAGAGAAGTGTAAAGTGTGAAGTGTGTGTGTGTGAAGTGTAACGTGTGTGAAGTGTGTGTAAAGTGTCACGTGAGTGTGTACAGTGTTGAGTGTGTGAGAAGTGTGACGTGTGTGTGTGAGTGTGTGTGAAATGTCATGTGAGTGTGTCTGTGTGAGTGTGTGTGTGAAGTGTCACGTGTGTGAGTGTGCGTGAA
This sequence comes from Lateolabrax maculatus, assembly GCA_031216445.1. Classification (NCBI taxonomy): domain Eukaryota; kingdom Metazoa; phylum Chordata; class Actinopteri; order Acropomatiformes; family Lateolabracidae; genus Lateolabrax; species Lateolabrax maculatus. The sequence continues at coordinate 642,869 of JAUTWU010000025.1, forward strand.
GTGCAACGTCTGTGTGTGTGTGAGAAGTGTCACGTATATTCGTGTGTAGTGTCACCTGATTGTTTGTGAAGTGTTACGTGAGTTTGTGAAGTGTCGTGTGTGTGAGTGTGTGTGAAGTGTCACCTGTGTCTCACGTGATTGTTTGAAGTGTCACGTGTGTGAGAAGTGTCACGTGTATGTAAACTGTGTTTTTGTGAAGAGTCACGCGAGTGTGTGTGAAGTGTCACGTGAGTGTGTGTAAAGTGTCACATGTGTGTCAGAAGTGTCACCTGTGTGTCAGAAGTGTCACGTGTGTGTAAAGTGTCACACGTGTGTGTGTGAAGTGTAACATGTGGGTGTGAAGTGTCACGTGTGTGTTTGTGTGTGAAGTGTCACGTGTATGTATGTCTGTGACATGTCACGTGTGTGACATGTCACACACGACATATACAGTTGTGTGTGCGTGTGAAGTGTCACGTTTGTGAACTGTGTGTGTGAATGTGTGTGTGAGATGTAATGTGTATGTACGTTTGTGTGAAGTGTAACGTGTCTGTGTGTGAAATGTAACGTGTGTGTTCTGAAGATTAGATTAGATTAGATTCAACTTTATTGTCATTACCCATGTACATGTATAGAGTAACAAAATGAAGTTTAGCATCTAACCAGAAGTGCAAATAGTAAGTACCAATATACAGATAACAAATAAGTATTTTACAGATAATAAGTTAGCAAAGTGCAAACAGATTCCAAAGTGTTTGAGTGCAGGAGGTCCAGTAGTGCAGTAGTGCTGGTGTAAAGTCTTTGGTCAGTGGGGGGAGATGACGGGTAGATGGGTTTGTGGGTGGTGGTGGTGGTGGTGGTTGGGGAGTTGGGGGGGGGGTTTCGTCAGCATGGGGCAGAGTTCAGTAAGGACACAGCTCTGGGGAAGAAACTGTTCCTCAGTCTGCTGGTCCTTGTCCGGAAGCACCTGAAGCGCCTGCCTGAGGGCAGGAGGGAGAACAGTCTGTGTGCAGGGTGGGAGGCGTCCTTGAGAATGCTGCGAGCTCGACGCAGACAGCGTTTTCTCTGGATTTCCTCAATGGCTGGAAGTGGAGTTCCTATGATGCGTTGGGCAGTTTTCACCACCCGCTGCAGTCCCTTGCGCTCCGCAACAGAGCAGCTCCCATACCAGACTGTGACACAGTTGGTTAGGATGCTCTCGATCACACAGCGGTAAAAGTTCACCAGGATGGCTGAAGACAGATGGTTTTTCTTCAGTGTCCTCAGGAAGAAGAGGCGCTGGTGAGCTTTCTTGACAAGGCTGGAGGTGTTGGTGGTCCAAGACAGGTCTTCCGAGATATGGGTCCCCAGGAACTTGAAGCTGGAGACACGCTCAACATCCATCCCATTGATTTGGATGGGCGAATGCATGCTTCTTTTCTTCTTCCTGAAGTCCACGATGAGCTCCTTGGTTTTGCTGGTGTTTAGGAGCAGGTTATTTTCGCTGCACTATGTGGCCAGGTGCTGTACCTCTTCCCTGTAGGCTGTCTCATCGTTGTTGCTGATGAGACCAATCACCGTGGTGTCGTCTGCGAACTTGATGATGGAGTTGGATCCATGCATAGGTCTGCAGTCGTAGGTGAAGAGGGAGTAGAGGAATGGGCTGAGCACACAGCCCTGTGGCACACCAGTGCTGAGTAAGACAGTGGTGGAGCAGGTGTGACCTGACCTAACATGTTGTGGTCTGTTAGTCAGAAAGTCCATGATCCAGTTGCAGAGGGAGGTGTTGGTGCCCAGGTCTCCAAGTTTAGTGATTAACTTGGAGGGGATGACAGTGTTGAAAGCTGAGCTGAAGTCAGCAAACAGCAATCTCGAGTAGGTGTTGGTGTTGTCCAGGTGAGTGAGCACAGAGTGCAGTGCTGTGGAGACTGCATCGTCTATGCTCCTATTGCTGCGGTAGGCAAACTGGTGTGGGTCCAGTGTGGGTGGGAGGGAGTCCTTCAGGTGTGCCAGGACCAGCCGCTCAAAGCACTTCATGATGATGGGAGTGAGTGCTACAGGGCGGTAGTCATTGAGGCACGTTGGCTTGGAATGTTTCGGCACTGGCACGATGGATGTAGCTTTAAAGCATGTCGGCACAGCTTCTTGGGCAAGGGACAGGTTGAAAATGTCCGTGAAGATCCCAGTGAGCTGTTCTGCACATGCCCTGAGCACACGTCCAGGAATGCCGTCAGGTCCAGCAGCCTTGCGTGCGTTGATCCGGCTCAGTGCCGTGTGGACAACAGTGGAGGAGAGTGTGGTGGGCTGGTGATCTGCTGGGAGTGTTGTCTTGGTGGCTCTGTCTCTGTTTTCCCTCTCGATGCGAGCATAGAAGTTGTTAAGCTCGTTCAGGAAGGAGATGTCTGTGGCTGTGGGGGTGAGGTTGCTGGGTTTGTAGTCGGTGATGGCCTGGATGCCCTGCCACATTCGTCTGGGGTCGGAGTTGGAGAAGTGACCCTCTATTTCTTGCTTGTAGGTTAGTCCTGGATGTGCTGTAGGCCTGTGCATCCCCTGATCTGAAGGCCGTGTTGCGGGCCTTTAGCAGGAGCCGCACCTCCTTGCTCATCCATGGCTTCTGGTTGGGGTATGTGGTGATCTTCTTCTCTGTCGTGACGCCATCGATGATAGTGGTGATGTAATCCATGACAGAGGAAGCATAGATGTTAATGTCTGTGTGTGAGCCAGAGGTGGCCTGAGAAGCAAGCATACTCCAGTCCGTGTGTTGAAACCTGTCCTGGAGTACAGAGTCTGTCCCCGCTGGCCACACCTTGATAGTCCTCACTGATGGCTTCACACGGTTGATGAGGGGTGAATATTTGGGGGTGAGGAACAGAGAGAGGTGATCCGACTGCCCGAGGTGGGGGAGGGGGGTCGCAGTGTAGGCAGCAGCTATGTTTGTGTAAACATGGTCCAAAGTTTTGTTTCCTCTGGTGTGGCAGGAAACATGCTGGTGGAATTTGGGGAGCACTGTCTTTAAGTTGGAATGATTAAAATCACCCGCAACAATAAAAGCAGCCTCCGGGTGATCAGTCTGTTGTTTGCTAATGGCTGCATGAAGTTCCTTCATTGCTAGCTTGGCATTAGCATCCGGTGGAATATAAGCAGCGGTGATGATGTTGGATGTGAACTCCCGTGGCAGATAGAAGGGTCTACACTTAACCATGATGAACTCTAGGTTAGCTGAGCAGTGACTTCGAAGAGTAACAGAGTCCGTACACCAAGCTTTGTTGACATAAATGCACAGTCCTCCCCCTCTGGTCTTACCGGAGTCATCAGCTGATCTATCTGCCCGGTGTGTGTAGCGTCCGGCTAGCTCGATAGCACTGTCCGGTATGCCTCCGTGTAGCCATGTTTCGGTGAAAATCATGACATTGCAGTCCAGAAGTCTCTTGCTGTTATTGAAGCGGAGTCGTATCTCGTCCATTTTGTTCACCAGAGATCTCACATTAGCGAGGAAGATGCTGGGCAGAGAGAGCCGGTGTGGTGTTAGCCTTAGCTTAGCTCTCAGTCCTCTGCGCTTCCCCCGCCTTTGTTTACGATCTCGGCGCCGTCTTTGTTCACTTCCGCCCGGCCGGGTAGAGTGCGAAGCCTCCGGTGTTCTGGAGATCTCAGGGATGAGTGGCAGATCGGTGATAAAAGTGTCCGAAAAACGTAGTCTAATGTCCAAAAGCTCCAGTCGGGTGTATGATGTGAAACCACTACTGTTTTGAACAAACAGACCCGAAATGAGCAGTAAAAGTACTACAAAGTTGCGAAAACTGGGGAGACGCCGGGCCTCGCGATCTGCTCGCGCCGCCATCTTGGAAACACTATCATCATAGAGCTCCATTGATGAGCTGAAGTGTAACTTGTGTGTGTGAGGAGTGTAATGTGCATGCTCGTGAAGTGTAACGTCTGCGTGTTCGTGAAGTGTAGTGTGTGCGTGAATGTCACGTGAGTGTGTGTGAAGTGTCACGTGAGTGTGTGTGTAAAGTGTCACGTGTCTGAGTATGTGTGAAGTGTCACGTGTGTTTGTTAGAAGTGTCACGTGTGTGAGAAGTGTCACGTGTGTGAACTTTGTGTTTGTGAAGTGTCACGTGAGTGTGTGTGAAGTGTCACGTGTGTAGGAAATGTCACATGTCTGTGAGTGAAGTGTCACGTGTGTGAAGTGTGTGTGTGTGAAGTGTCACGTGTGTGAGAAGTGTCACGTGTATGTAAACTGTGTGTGAAGAGTCACGCGAGTGTGTGTGAAGTGTCAAGTGAGTGTGTGTGAAGTGTCACGTGTGTGTCAGAAGTGTAACGTGTGTGAAGTGTCACGTGTGTGTGAAGTGTAACATGTGGGTGAGAAGTGTCACGTGTATGTGTGAATTGTCAGTTCTGTGTGCGTGTGAAGTGTCACGTTTGTGAACTGTGTGTGTGAACCTGTGTGTGAGATGTAATGTGTATGTACGTTTGTGTGAAATGTAACGTGTGTGTGTCTGAAGTGTAACTTGTGTGTTTGAGGAGTGTAATGTGCATGTGCAAGTGTAACGTCTGCGTGTTCGTGAAGTGTAGCGTGTGTGTGTTTGAAGTGTAGCGTGTGTGTTACGTGTGAAGTGTAACGTGACTGCGTGAAGTGTCACATTTGTGTGAATTGTCAGGTGTGTGAAGTGTGACGTATTTGAAGTCTGTGAGTGTGTGAAGCGTCACGTGTGTGAAGTGTCACGTGTGTGTGAATGTCACGTGAGCGTGTCTGTGTGAAATGTCACGTGTGTGTTGTGTGTGAGAGAAGTGTCACCTGAGTGTGAGTGAAGTGTTACGTGAGTGTGTGAAGTGTCACGTGTGTGTGAAGTGTCACGTGTGTGTATGAGGTGTCACGTGTGTATGTGTGTGTGAAGTGTCGTGTGTGAATGTTTGTGAAGTGTCACGTGTGTGTCACGTGTGTGTTTGAAGTGTCACGTGAGTGTGTGTGTGATGTGTCACGTGTCTGAGTATGTGTGAAGTGTCACGCGTGCTTGTGCGAAATGTCACGTGTCTGTGAGTGAAGTATCACGTGTGTGTGTTTGTGAAGTGTCACGTGTGTGAGAAGTGTCACGTGTATGTAAACTGTGTGTTTGTGAAGAGTCACGTGACTGTGTGTGAAGTGTCACGTGAGTGTGTGAAGTGTCACGTGTGTTTGTTAGAAGTGTCACGTGTGTGAGAAGTGTCAAGTGTGTGAACTTTGTGTTTGTGAAGTGTCACGTGAGTGTGTGTGAAGTGTCACGTGTTTTTGTAGGTAATGTCACGTGTCTGTGAGTGAAGTGTCATGTGTGTGAAGTGTGTGTGTGTGAATTGTCACGTGTGAGAAGTGTCACGTGTGTTTGTGTGTGTGAAGTGTCACGTGTGTGTGAGGTGTCACGTGTGTATGTGTGTGTGAAGTGTCGTGTGTGTGTGCAAAATGTCACGTGTCTGTGAGTGAAGTATCACGTGTGTCCCTGTGTGGGTGAATTGTCACGTGTGTGAGAGAAGTGTCACCTGATTGTTTGTGAAGTCTTACCTGAGTGTGTGAAGTGTCGTGTGTGTGAGTGTGTGTGAAGTGTCACGTGTGTCTCAGTTGATTGTTTGAAGTGTCACGTGAGTGTGTGTGTGAAGTGTCACGTGTGTGAGTAATGTCACGTGTATGTAAACTGTGTGTTTGTGAAGAGTCACGCGAGTGTGTGTGAAGTGTCACGTGAGTGTGTGTAAAGTGTCACGTGTGTGTCAGAAGTGTCACGTGTGTGAAGTGTCACGTGTGTGTGAAGTGTAACATGTGGGTGTGAAGTGTCACGTGTGTGTTCGTGTGTGAAGTGTCACGTGTGTGAGAAGTGTCACGTGTATGTGTGAATTGTCAGTTCTGTGTGCGTGTGAAGTGTCACGTTTGTGAACTGTGTGTGTGAACCTGTGTGTGAGATGTAATGTGTATGTACGTTTGTGTGAAATGTAACGTGTGTGTGTCTGAAGTGTAACTTGTGTGTTTGAGGAGTGTAATGTGCATGCTCGTGAAGTGTAACGTCTGCGTGTTCGTGAAGTGTAGCGTGTGTGTGTTTGAAGTGTAGCGTGTGTGTTACGTGTGAAGTGTAACATTTGTGTGAATTGTCAGGTGTGTGAAGTGTGACGTATTTGAAGTCTGTGAGTGTGTGAAGCGTCACGTGTGTGAAGTGTCACGTGTGTGTGAATGTCACGTGAGCGTGTCTGTGTGAAATGTCACGTGTGTGTTGTGTGTGAGAGAAGTGTCACCTGAGTGTGAGTGAAGTGTTACGTGAGTGTGTGAAGTGTCACGTGTGTGAGTGTGTGTGAAGTGTCACGTGTGTGTATGAGGTGTCACGTGTGTATGTGTGTGTGAAGTGTCGTGTGTGAATGTTTGTGAAGTGTCACGTGTGTGTCAAGTGTGTGTTTGAAGTGTCACGTGAGTGTGTGTGTGATGTGTCACGTGTCTGAGTATGTGTGAAGTGTCACGCGTGCTTGTGCGAAATGTCACGTGTCTGTGAGTGAAGTATCACGTGTGTGTGTGTTTGTGAAGTGTCACGTGTGTGAGAAGTGTCACGTGTATGTAAACTGTGTGTTTGTGAAGAGTCACGTGACTGTGTGTGAAGTGTCACGTGAGTGTGTGAAGTGTCACGTGTGTTTGTTAGAAGTGTCACGTGTGTGAGAAGTGTCAAGTGTGTGAACTTTGTGTTTGTGAAGTGTCACGTGAGTGTGTGTGAAGTGTCACGTGTTTTTGTAGGTAATGTCACGTGTCTGTGAGTGAAGTGTCACGTGTGTGAAGTGTGTGTGTGTGAATTGTCACGTGTGAGAAGTGTCACGTGTGTTTGTGTGTGTGAAGTGTCACGTGTGTGAGGTGTCACGTGTGTATGTGTGTGTGAAGTGTCGTGTGTGTGTGCAAAATGTCACGTGTCTGTGAGTGAAGTATCACGTGTGTCCCTGTGTGGGTGAATTGTCACGTGTGTGAGAGAAGTGTCACCTGATTGTTTGTGAAGTCTGACCTGAGTGTGTGAAGTGTCGTGTGTGTGAGTGTGTGTGAAGTGTCACGTGTGTCTCACTTGATTGTTTGAAGTGTCACGTGAGTGTGTGTGTGAAGTGTCACGTGTGTGAGTAATGTCACGTGTATGTAAACTGTGTGTTTGTGAAGAGTCACGCGAGTGTGTGTGAAGTGTCACGTGAGTGTGTGTAAAGTGTCACGTGTGTGTCAGAAGTGTCACGTGTGTGTGAAGTGTCACGTGTGTGTGTGAAGTGTAACATGTGGGTGTGAAGTGTCACGTGTGTGTGACGTGTGTGAAGTTTCACGTGTGTGAGAAGTGTCACGTGTATGTGTGAATTGTCAGTTGTGTGTGTGTGAAGTGTCACGTTTGTGAACTGTGTGTGTGAACGTGTGTGTGAGATGTAATGTGTATGTACGTTTGTGTGAAGTGTAACGTGTCTGTGTGTGAAATGTAACGTGTGTGTGTCTGAAGTGTAACTTGTGTGTTTGAGGAGTGTAATGTGCATGCTCGTGAAGTGTAACGTCTGCGTGTTCGTGAAGTGTAGCGTGTGCGTGAATGTCACGTGACTGTGTCTGTGTGAAATGTCACGTGTGTGTCGTGTGTGAGAGAAGTGTCACCTGAGTGTGTGTGAAGTGTCTCACGTGTGTGAAGTGTCAAGTGAGTGTGTGTAAAGTGTCACGTGTGTGTCAGAAGTGTCACGTGTGTGTCAGAAGTGTCACATGTGTGTGAAGTGTCACGCTTGTGTGTGTGAAGTGTAACATGTGGGTGTGAAGTGTCACGTGTATGTGTGTGACTGAATTGTCACGCATGTGTATGTGTGTGACATGTCACGTGTGTGTGTGAAGTGTCACATGTGTGTGTGAATTGTCAGTTGTGTGTGCGTGTGAAGTGTTACGTTTGTGAACTGTGTGTGTGAACGTGTGTGTGAGATGTTATGTGTATGTACGTTTGTGTGAAATGTAACGTGTGTGTGTCTGAAGTGTAACTTGTGTGTGTGAGGAGTGTAATGTGCATGCTCGTGAAGTGTAACGTCTGCGTGTTCGTGAAGTGTAGCGTGTGCGTGAATGTCACGTGAGTGTGTCTGTGTGAAATGTCACGTGTGTGTCGTGTGTGAGAGAAGTGTCACCTGAGTGTGTGAAGTGTCTCACAAGTGTGAAGTGTCACGTGTGTGTGAAGTGTCACGTGTGTGTATGTGGTGTCACATGTGTATGTGTGTGTGAAGTGTCACTTGTGTGTGTGAGAGAAGTGTCACCTGAGTGTGTGTGCAGTGTTACGTGAGTGTGTGAAATGCCATGTGTGTGAGTGTTTGTGAAGTGTCACGTGTGTGTCATGTGTGTGTTTGAAGTGTCACGTGAGTGTGTGTGTGAAATGTCACGTGTCTGAGTATGTGTGAAGTGTCACGTGTGTTTGTTAGAAGTGTAACGTGTTTGTGAGAAGTGTCGTGTGTGAACTGTGTGTTTGTGAAGTGTCACGTGAGTGTGTGAAGTGTCACGTGTGTGTAGAAAATGTCACGTGTCTGTGAGTGAAGTGTCGTGTGTGTGAAGTGTCACGTGTGTGAGAAGTGTCAAGTGTTTGTGTGTGTGTGAAGTGTCACGTGTACGTGAGGTGTCACGTGTGTATGTGTGTGAAGTGTTGTGTGTGCGAAATGTCACGTGTGTGAGAAGTGTCACGTGTATGTGTGTGACTGAATTGTCACGTATGTGTATGTCTGTGACATGTCACGTGTGTGTGAAGTGTCACATGTGTGTGTGAATTGGTGTTTGAGGAGTGTAATGTGCATGCTTGTGAAGTTTAACGTCTGCGTGTTCGTGAAGTGTAGCGTGTGCGTGAATGTCACGTGAGTGTGTCTGTGTGAAATGTCACGTGTGTCGTGCGTGAGAGAAGTATCACCTGAGTGATTGTGAAGTGTCTCACGTGTGTGAAGTGTCACGTGTGTGTATGTGAGTGTGTCTGAAGTGTCACGTGTGTATGAGGTGTCACATGTGTATGTGTGTGTGAAGTGCCATGTGTGAGTGTTTGTGAAGTGTCACGTGTGTGTAACATGAGTGTTTGTGAAGTGTCACGTGTGTGTCACGTGTGTGTTTGAAGTGTCACGTGAGTGTGTGTGTGTGAAGTGTCACGTGTGTGAAGTGTGTGTGTGAAGTGTCACGTGTGTGAGAAGTGTCACGTGTATGTAAACTGTGTGTTTGTGAAGAGTCACGCGAGTGTGTGTGAAGTGTCACGTGTGTCAGAAGTGTCACGTGTGTGTGAAGTGTCACGTGTGTGTCATGTGAGTGTTTGTGAAGTGTCACGTGTGTGTCACATGTGTGTTTGAAGTGTCACGTGAGTGTGTGTGAAGTGTCACGTGTGTGTAGGAAATGTCACGTGTCTGTGAGTGAAGTGTCACGTGTGAAGTGTGTGTGTGAAGTGTCACGTGTGTGAGAAGTGTCACGTGTGTTTGTGTGTGAAGTGTCACGTGTGTGAGGTGTCACGTGTGTATGTGTGTGAAGTGTTGTGTGTGTGCGAAATGTCACGTGTGTGAGAAGTGTCACGTGCATGTGTGTGTGACTGAATTGTCACGTATGTGTATGTGTCTGACATGTCACGTGTGTGTGAAGTGTCACATGTGTGTGTGAATTGTCAGTTGTGTGTGCGTGTGAAGTGTCACGTTTATGAACTATGTTTGTGAACGTGTGTGAGATGCAATGTGTATGTACGTTTGTGTGAAGTGTAACGTGTCTGTGTGTGAAATGTAACGTGTGTGTCTGAAGTGTAACTTGTGTGTGTGAGGAGTGTAATGTGCATGCTCGTGAAGTGTAACGTCTGCGTGTTCGTGAAGTGTAGCCTGTGCGTGAATGTCACGTGAGTGTGTCTTTGTGAAATGTCACGTGTGTGTCGTGTGTGAGAGAAGTGTCACCTGAGTGTGTGTGAAGTGTTACGTGACTGTGTGAAGTGTCACGTGTGTGTGAGTGCGTGTGAAGTGTCACGTGTGTGTGAGAAGTGTCACGTGTGTGAAGTGTCTGTGTGTGAAGTGTCTCACGTGTGTGAAGTGTCACGTTTGTATGTGAGTGTGTGTGAAGTGTCACGTGTGTGTATGTTGTGTCACATGTGTATGTGTGTGAAGTGTCACTTGTGTGTGTGAGAGAAGTGTCACTTGAGTGTGTGTGCAGTGTTACGTGAGTGTGTGAAGTGCCGTGTGTGAGTGTTTGTGAAGTGTCACGTGTGTGTCACGTGAGTGATTGTGAAGTGTCACGTGTGTGTCACGCGTGTGTTTGAAGTGTCACGCGTGTGTTTGAAGTGTCACGTGTGCTTGTGCGAAATGTCACGTGTCTGTGAGTGAAGTATCACGTGTGTGAGAAGTGTCACGTGTATGTAAACTGTGTGTTTGTGAAGAGTCACGCGAGTGTGGGTGAAGTGTCACGTGAGTGTGAGTGAAGTGTCACGTGTGTGTCACGTGAGTGTTTGTGAAGTGTCACGTGTGTTACGTGTGTGTTTGAAGTGTCACGTGAGTGTGTGTGAGTGAAGTGTCACGTGTGTGAAGTGTCACGTGTGTGTCAGAAGTGTCACGTGTGTGAAGTGTCACTGTGTCTGAAGTGTAACATGTGGGTGTGAAGTGTCACGTGAGTGTTTGTGTGTGAAGTGTCACGTGAGTGTGTGTGAAGTATCACGTGTGTAGCAAATGTCACATGTCTGTGACTGAAGTGTCACGTGTGTCACGTGAGTGTTTGTGAAGTGTGACGTGTGTGTCATGTGAGTGTTTGTGAAGTGTCACGTGTGTGTCATGTGAGTGTTTGTGAAGTGTCACGTGTGTGTCACCTGTGTGATTGAAGTGTCACGTGAGTGTGTGTGTGTGAAGTGTCACGTGTCTGAGTATATGTGAAGTGTCACGTGTGTTTGTTAGAAGTGTAACGTGTGTGTGAGGAGTGTCACGTGTGTGAACTGTGTGTTTGTGAAGTGTCACATGAGTGTGTGTGAAGTGTCACGTGTGTAGGAAATGTCACGTGTGTGTCACGTAAGTGTTTGTGAAGTGTCACGTGTGTGTCATGTGAGTGTTTGTGAAGTGTCACGTGTGTGTCACGTGTGTATTTGAAGTGTCACGTGTGTGTCATGTGAGTGTTTGTGAAGTGTCACGTGTGTGTCACGTGTGTGTTTGAAGTGTCACGTGAGTGTGTGTGAAGTGTCACGTGAGTGTGTAGGAAATGTCACGTGTCTGTGACTGAAGTGTCACGTGTGTGTCACGTGAGTGTTTGTGAAGTGTCACGTGTGTGTCATGTGAGTTTTTGTGAAGTGTCACGTGTGTGTCATGTGAGTGTTTGTGAAGTTTCACGTGTGTGTCATGTGTGTTTGAAGTGTCACGTGTGTGTCACGTGTGTGTTTGAAGTGTCACGTGAGTGTGTGTGAAGTGTCACGTGAGTGTGTAGGAAATGTCACGTGTCTGTGACTGAAGTGTCACGTGTGTGTCACGTGAGTGGTTGTGAAGTGTCACGTGTGTGTCATGTGAGTGTTTGTCAAGTGTCACGTGTCTGTGACTGAAGTGTCACGTGTGTGTCACGTGAGTGGTTGTGAAGTGTCACGTGAGTGTGTGTGAAGTGTCACGTGTGTGTCACGTGTGTGCTTGAAGTGTCACGTGAGTGTGTGTGAAGTGTCACGTGAGTGTGTAGGAAATGTTACGTGTCTGTGACTGAAGTGTCACATGTGTGTCACGTGAGTGTTTGTGAAGTGTCACGTGTGTGTCACGTGAGTGTTTGTGAAGTGTCACGTGTGTGTCACGTGAGTTTCTGTGAAGTGTCACGTGTGTGTCGTGTGTGTTTGAAGTGTCACTTGAGTGTGTGTGTGAAGTGTTAAGTGAGTGTGTGAAGTTTCACGTGTGTGTAGGAAATGTCATGTGTCTGTGACTGAAGTGTCAGTGAAGTGTCACGTGTGTCACGTTTGTGTTTGAAGTGTCACGTGAGTGTGTGTGAAGTGTCAAGTGTGTAGGAAATGTCACGTGTCTGTGACTGAAGTGTCACGTGTGTGTCACGTGAGTGTTTGTGAAGTGTCACGTGTGTGTCATGTGAGTGTTTGTGAAGTGTCACGTGTGTCATGTGAGTGTTTGTGAAGTTTCACGTGTGTGTCACGTGTGTGTTTGAAGTGTCACGTGAGTGTGTGTGAAGTGTCATGTGAGTGTGTAGGAAATGTCATGTTTCTGTGACAGAAGTGTCACGTGTGTGTCACGTGAGTGTTTGTGAAGGGTCACGTGTGTGTCATTTGAGTGTTTGTGAAGTGTCACGTGTGTGTCATGCGAGTGTTTGTGAAGTATCACTTGAGTATGTGTGTGAAGAGTCACGCGAGTGTGTGTGAAGTGTCACGTGAGTGTGTGTGTAGCAAATGTCACGTGTCTGTGACTGAAGTGTCACGCGTGTGTCACGTGAGTGTTTGTGAAGTATCACGTGTGTGTCATGTGAGTGTTTGTGAAGTGTCAGGTGTGTGTCACGTGAGTGTTTGTGAAGTTGCACGTGTGTGTCACGTGAGTGTGTGTGAAGTGTCACGTGTGTGTAGCAAATGTCACGTGTCTGTGACTGAAGTGTCGTGTGTGTCACGTGACTGTTTGTGAAGTGTCACGCGTGTGTTATGTGAGTGTTTGTGAAGTTTCACGTGAGTGTGTGTGAAGTGTCACGTGAGTGTGTAGGAAATGTCACGTGTCTGTGACTGAAGTGTCACGTGTGTGTCACGTGTGTGTTTGAAGTGTCACGTGAGTGTGTGTGAAGTGTCACGTGAGTGTGTAGGAAATGTTACGTGTCTGTGACTGAAGTGTAACGTGTGTGTCACGTGAGTGTTTGTGAAGTGTCACGTGTGTGTCACGTGAGTTTTTGTGAAGTGTCAGGTGTGTGTCACGTGAGTGTTTGTGAAGTGGCACGTGTGTGTCACGTGAGTTTTTGTGAAGTGTCACGTGTGTGTCATGTGAGTGTTTGTGAAGTGTCACGTGTGTCACGTGTGTGTTTGAAGTGTCATTTGAGTGTGTGTGTGTGAAGTGTTACGTGAGTGTGTGTGAAGTTTCACATGTGTAGGAAATGTCACGTGTCTGTGACTGAAGTGTCACGTGTGTGTCACGTGAGTGTTAGTGAAGTTTCACGTGTGTGTCACGTGTGTGTTTGAAGTGTCACGTGAGTGTGCGTGAAGTGTCACGTGAGTGTGTAGGAAATGTCACGTGTCTGTGACTGAAGTGTCACGTGTGTCATGTGAGTGTTTGTGAAGTGTCACGTGTGTGTCATGTGAGTGTTTGTGAAGTGTCACTTGAGTGTGTGTGTGAAGTGTCACGTGAGTGTGTGTGAAGTGTCACGTGAGTGTGTGTGAAGTGTCACGTGAGTGTGTAGGAAATGTTACGTGTCTGTGACTGAAGTGTAACGTGTGTGTCACGTGAGTGTTAGTGAAGTGTCACGTGTGTGTCATGTGAGTGTTTGTGAAGAGTCACGTGTGTCATGTGAGTGTTTGTGAAGTGTCACGTGTGTGTTACGTGTGTGTTTGAAGTGTCACGTGAGTGTGTGTGAAGTGTCACGTGAGTGTGTAGGAAATGTCACGTGTCTGTGATTGAAGTGTCACGTGTGTGTCACGTGAGTGTTAGTGAAGTGTCACGTGTGTGTCATGTGAGTGTTTGTGAAGTGTCACGTGTGTGTCACATGTTTTTGAAGTGTCACGTGATTGTGTGTGAAGTGTCACGTGTGTGTTAACTTCAATGATTTTTTCGTCTAAACCAACAACCTGCCTCTTAGACCCCATCCCAACCAGGCTGCTTAAAGAAGTTTTACCCTTAGTTAGCACTTCTTTACTAGACATGATCAATCTGTCTTTATTAACAGGCTATGTACCACAGTCCTTCAAAGTAGCTGTAATTAAACCTCTTCTTAAAAAGCCTACGCTTGATCCAGGGGTTTTAGCCAATTATAGACCTATATCTAACCTTCCCTTTCTCTCCAAAATCCTTGAGAAAGTGGTCGTTAATCAGTTATGTGACTTTCTAAACAGCAATAGTTTATTTGAGGATTTTCAGTCAGGATTTAGGGAATTTCACAGCACAGAGACAGCACTGGTGAGAGTGACAAACGACCTTTTGATTGCGTCAGATAAAGGATTTGTCTCTGTACTTGTTCTGTTAGATCTCAGTGCCGCTTTCGATACCATTGACCATTGTATCCTATTACGGAGACTGGAGCATTTGATTGGCGTCAAAGGACCCGCACTAAGCTGGTTTCAGTCGTATTTATCGGATAGATTTCAGTTTGTCCACGTAAATGATGAATCCTCCGTGCACACGGAAGTTAGTCATGGAGTTCCACAAGGTTCAGTGCTCGGACCACTTTTATTTACCTTGTATATGCTTCCTTTAGGCAATATTATCAGGAAACACTCCATAAACTTTCACTGCTATGCAGATGATACTCAGTTATACTTATCGATAAAGCCAGATGAAACCGGTAAGTTAGCCAAGCTTCAGGCATGTATTAAGGACATAAAAGACTGGATGACCTGCAATTTCTTGCTGTTAAACTCAGACAAAACTGAAGTTATTGTTCTGGGTCCTAAACACCTGCGAGATGCACTATGTATAGATATAGTTACTCTAGATGGCATTGCCCTGGCCTCTAGCACCGCTGTAAGGAGTCTAGGAGTAATCTTTGATCAGGACATGTCCTTTAATACCCATATAAAACAGACTTCAAGGACTGCCTTCTTCCACTTACATAACATTATAAAAATCAGGCATATCCTGTCTCAAAAAGATGCAGAAAAACTAGTTCATGCATTTGTTACTTCTAGGTTAGATTACTGTAATTCCTTATTATCGGGTTGCCCCGATAAGTCTCTAAAGACTCTTCAGCTGATCCAGAATGCGGCTGCACGTGTACTGACAGGAACTAGCAAAAGAGAACATATTTCTCCGATATTAGCTTCTCTGCACTGGCTCCCTGTGAAATCTAGAATAGAATTTAAGGTCGTCCTCCTCACTTACAAAGCTCTTATTGGTCAGGCACCATCATATCTTAAAGAGCTGATAGTACCGTATTACCCCACTAGAGCACTACGCTCACAGAATGCAGGGTTACTTGTGGTACCTAAAGTCTCTAAAAGTAGAATGGGAGCCAGAGCCTTTAGTTATCAAGCTCCTCTTCTGTGGAATCAGCTCCCAATTTGGGTTCGGGAGGCAGACACCCTCTCTTCGTTTAAGAGTATGCTAAAAACGTTCCTTTTTGATAAAGCCTATAGTTAGGGCTGGCTCAGGTGAGTCCTGAACCATCCCTTAGTTATGCTGTTATAGGCTTAAGACTGCTGGGGGACTTCCTAGGACGCACTGAGCTTCTCTCTCCTCCTCTCCCTCTCTATCTGTACACATTCCTATCCCACTAATACAGGCTACCAACTCCATTTCTTCCTGGTAGTCCTTGTGCTTTCTGTGTTTTTTTCGCCTTCTCACTTTCTGCAGGTATTTCTGCCTCTGGAGCTGCAGAGTCTGGATCTGTGATTGCCGGCCGTCTACTGCCCCCATGTTCCTGCTCCACACTCACTGCTGCAGTTGTTATTATTATTAGTCTGATTTGTTGTCTCTCCTCCTGTTCTGTCTCCCCTCTCCCCCTCTCTCCTCCCCTTTCAACCCAACTCGGTCGATGCAGATGGCCGCCCACCCAGAGCCTGGTTCTGCTCGAGGTTTCTACCTGTTAAAAGGGAGTTTTTCCTCGCCACTGTTGCCAAGTGCTTGCTCATGGTGGGAACTGTTGGGTCTCTGTAAATAATATTTTAAAGAGTATGGTCTAGACCTACTCTATGTGAAAGCGTCTTGAGATAACTTTTGTTATGATTTGGCGCTATACAAATAAAATTGACTTGACTTGACTTGTAGGACATGTCACGTGTCTGTGACTGAAGTGTCACGTGTGTGTCACGTGAGTGTTTGTGAAGTGTCACGTGTGTGTCATGTGAGTGTTTGTGAAGTGTCACGTGAGTGTTTGTGAAGTGTCACGTGTGTGTCACGTGTGTGTTTGAAGTGTCACGTGAGTGTGTGTGAAGTGTCACGTGAGTGTGTAGGAAATGTCACGTGTCTGTGACTGAAGTGTCACGTGTGTGTCACGTGAGTGTTTGTGAAGTGTCATGTGTGTGTCATGTAAGTGTTTGTGAAGTGTCACGTGTGTGTCATGTGAGTGTTTGTGAAGTGTCACGTGTGTGTCACCTGTGTGATTGAAGTGTCACGTGAGTGTGTGTGTGTGAAGTGTCACGTGTCTGAGTATATGTGAAGTGTCACGTGTGTTTGTTAGAAGTGTAACGTGTGTGTGAGGAGTGTCACGTGTGTGAACTGTGTGTTTGTGAAGTGTCACGTGAGTGTGTGTGAAGTGTCACGTGAGTGTGTAGGAAATGTCACGTGTCTGTGACTGAAGTGTCACGTGTGTGTCACGTGAGTGTTTGTGAAGTGTCACGTGTGTGTCACGTGAGTGTTTGTGAAGTGTCACGTGTGTGTCACGTGTGTGTTTGAAGTGTCACTTGAGTGTGTGTGTGTGAAGTGTTACGTGAGTGTGTGTGAAGTTTCACGTGTGTGTAGGAAATGTCACGTGTCTGTGAGTGAAGTGTCACGTGTGTGTCACGTGAGTGTTTGTGAAGTGTCACGTGAGTGTATAGGCAATGTCACGTGTCTGTGACTGAAGTGTCACGTGTGTGTCACGTGAGTGTTTGTGAAGTGTCACGTGAGTGTGTAGGAAATGTCACGTGTGTGTCATGTGAGTGTTTGTGAAGTGTCACGTGTGTGAAATGTGGGTGTTTGTGAAGTGTCATGTGTGTGTCATGTGAGTGTTTGTCAAGTGTCACGTGTGTGTCACGTGTGTGTTTGAAGTGTCACGTGAGTGTCACGTGTGTTTGAAGTGTCACGTGAGTGTCTGTGAAGTGTCACGTGAGTGTGTAGGAAATGTCACGTGTGTGTCATGTGAGTGTTTGTGAAGTGTCACGTGTGTGTCATGTGAGTGTTTGTGAAGTGTCACGTGTGTGTCACGTGTGTGTTTGAAGTGTCACATGTGTGTCACGTGTGTGTTTGAAGTGTCACGTGAGTGTGTGTGAAGTGTCACGTGAGTGTATAGGCAATGTCACGTGTCTGTGACTGAAGTGTCACGTGTGTGTCATGTGAGTGTTAGTGAAGTTTCACGTGTGTGTCACGTGTGTGTTTGAAGTGTCACGTGAGTGTGCGTGAAGTGTCACGTGAGTGTGTAGGAAATGTCACGTGTCTGTGACTGAAGTGTCACGCGTGTGTCACGTGAGTGTGAAGTATCACGTGTGTGTCATTTGAGTGTTTGTGAAGTGTCACGTGTGTGTCATGTGAGTGTTTGTGAAGTGTCACATGTGTGTCACGTGTGTGTTTGAAGTGTCACGTGAGTGTGTGTGAAGTGTCACGTGAGTGTATAGGCAATGTCACGTGTCTGTGACTGAAGTGTCACGTGTGTGTCACGTGAGTGTTTGTGAAGTGTCACTTGTGTGTCAGGTGAGTGGTTGTGAAGTGTCACGTGTGTGTCATGTGAGTGTTTGTGAAGTGTCACGTGTGTGTCACGTGTGTGTTTGAAGTGTCACGTGAGTGTGTGTGAAGTGTCACGTGTGTAGGAAATGTCACGTGTCTGTGACTGAAGTGTCACGTTTGTGTCACGTGAGTGTTTGTAAAGTGTCACGTGTGTGTCATGCGAGTGTTTGTGAAATATCACTTGAGTGTGTGTGTGAAGAGTCAAGCGAGTGTGTGTGAAGTGTCACGTGAGTGAGTGTGTAGGAAATGTCACGTGTCTGTGACTGAAGTGTCACGTGTGTGTCACGTGAGTGTTTGTGAAGTGTCACGTGTGTGTCATGTGAGTGTTTGTGAAGTGTCACGTGTGTGAAATGTGAGTGTTTGTGAAGTGTCACGTGAGTGTTTGTCAAGTGTCACGTGTGTGTCACGTGTGTGTTTGAAGTGTCACGTGAGTGTGTGTGAAGTGTCACGTGAGTGTGTAGGAAATGTCATGTTTCTGTGACTGAAGTGTCACGTGTGTGTCACGTGAGTGTTTGTGAAGGGTCACGTGTGTGTCATTTGAGTGTTTGTGAAGTGTCACGTGTGTGTCATGCGAATGTTTGTGAAGTATCACTTGAGTGTGTGTGTGAAGAGTCACGCGAGTGTGTGTGAAGTCTCACGTGAGTGTGTGTAGCAAATGTCACGTGTCTGTGACTGAAGTGTCACGCGTGTGTCACGTGAGTGTTTGTAAAGTGTCACGTGTGTGTCATGTGAGTGTTTGTGTAGTGTCACGTGTGTGTCACGTGTGTGTTTGAAGTGTCATGTGAGTGGTTGTGAAGTATCACGTGTGTGTCATTTGAGTGTTTGTGAAGTGTCACATGTGTGTCATGTGAGTGGTTGTGAAGTGTCACGTGTGTGTCATGTGAGTGTTTGTGAAGTGTCACGTGTGTGTCACGTGTGTTTGAAGTGTCACGTGAGTGTGTTTGAAGTGTCAAGTGTGTAGGAAATGTCACGTGTCTGACTGAAGTGTCACGTGTGTGTCACGTGAGTGTTTGTGAAGTGTCACGTGTGTGTCATGTGAGTGTTTGTGAAGTGTCACGTGTGTGTCATGTGAGTGTTTGTCAAGTGTCACGTGTGTGTCACGTGTGTGTTTGAAGTGTCACGTGAGTGTGTGTGAAGTGTCACGTGTGTGTAGGAAATGTCACGTCTCTGTGACTGAAGTGTCACGTGTGTGTCACGTGAGTGTTTGTGAAGTGTCACGTGTGTGTCATGTGAGTGTTTGTGAAGTGTCACGTGAGTGTGTGTGAAGTGTCACGTGAGTGTGTAGGAAATGTCACGTGTCTGTGACTGAAGTGTCACGCGTGTGTCACGTGAGTGTTTGTGAAGTATGACGTATGTGTCATTTGAGTGTTTGTGAAGTGTCACGTGTGTGTCATGTGAGTGGTTGTGAAGTGTCACGTGTGTCACGTGTGTGTTTGAAGTGTCACGTGAGTGTGTGTGAAGTGTCACGTGAGTGTATAGGCAATGTCACGTGTCTGTGACTGAAGTGTCACGTGTGTGTCACGTGAGTGTTTGTGAAGTGTCACTTGTGTGTCAGGTGAGTGGTTGTGAAGTGTCACGTGTGTGTCATGTGAGTGTTTGTGAAGTGTCACGTGTGTGTCACGTGTGTGTTTGAAGTGTCACGTGAGTGTGTGTGAAGTGTCACGTGTGTAGGAAATGTCACGTGTCTGTGACTGAAGTGTCACGTTTGTGTCACGTGAGTGTTTGTAAAGTGTCACGTGTGTGTCATGCGAGTGTTTGTGAAATATCACTTGAGTGTGTGTGTGAAGAGTCAAGCGAGTGTGTGTGAAGTGTCACGTGAGTGAGTGTGTAGGAAATGTCACGTGTATGTGACTGAAGTGTCACGTGTGTGTCACGTGAGTGTTAGTGAAGTTTCACGTGTGTGTCACGTGTGTGTTTGAAGTGTCACGTTAGTGTGCGTAAAGTGTCACGTGAGTGTGTAGGAAATGTCACGTGTCTGTGACTGAAGTGTCACGCGTGTGTCACGTGAGTGTGAAGTATCACGTGTGTGTCATTTGAGTGTTTGTGAAGTGTCACGTGTGTGTCATGTGAGTGTTTGTGAAGTGTCACATGTGTGTCACGTGTGTGTTTGAAGTGTCACGTGAGTGTGTGTGAAGTGTCACGTGAGTGTATAGGCAATGTCACGTGTCTGTGACTGAAGTGTCACGTGTGTGTCACGTGAGTGTTTGTGAAGTGTCACTTGTGTGTCAGGTGAGTGGTTGTGAAGTGTCACGTGTGTGTAATGTGAGTGTTTGTGAAGTGTCACGTGTGTGTCACGTGTGTGTTTGAAGTGTCACGTGAGTGTGTGTGAAGTGTCACGTGTGTAGGAAATGTCACGTGTCTGTGACTGAAGTGTCACGTGTGTGTCACGTGAGTGTTTGTAAAGTGTCACGTGTGTGTCATGTGAGTGTTTGTGAAGTGTCACGTGTGTGAAATGTGAGTGTTTGTGAAGTGTCACGTGAATGTTTGTCAAGTGTCACGTGTGTGTCACGTGTGTGTTTGAAGTGTCACGTGAGTGTGTGTGAAGTGTCACGTGAGTGTGTAGGAAATGTCATGTTTCTGTGACTGAAGTGTCACGTGTGTGTCACGTGAGTGTTTGTGAAGGGTCACGTGTGTGTAATTTGAGTGTTTGTGAAGTGTCACGTGTGTGTCATGCGAATGTTTGTGAAGTATCACTTGAGTGTGTGTGTGAAGAGTCACGCGAGTGTGTGTGAAGTCTCACGTGAGTGTGTGTAGCAAATGTCACGTGTCTGTGACTGAAGTGTCACGCGTGTGTCACGTGTTTGTAAAGTGTCACGTGTGTGTCATGTGAGTGTTTGTGTAGTGTCACTTGTGTGTCACGTGTGTGTTTGAAGTGTCATGTGAGTGGTTGTGAAGTATCACGTGTGTGTCATTTGAGTGTTTGTGAAGTGTCACATGTGTGTCATGTGAGTGGTTGTGAAGTGTCACGTGTGTGTCATGTGAGTGTTTGTGAAGTGTCACGTGTGTGTCACGTGTGTGTTTGAAGTGTCACGTGAGTGTGTGTGAAGTGTCAAGTGTGTAGGAAATGTCACGTGTCTGACTGAAGTGTCACGTGTGTGTCACGTGAGTGTTTGTGAAGTGTCACGTGTGTGTCATGTGAGTGTTTGTGAAGTGTCACGTGTGTCATGTGAGTGTTTGTCAAGTGTCACGTGTGTGTTTGAAGTGTCACGTGAGTGTGTGTGAAGTGTCACGTGTGTGTAGGAAATGTCACGTCTCTGTGACTGAAGTGTCACGTGTGTGTCACGTGAGTGTTTGTGAAGTGTCACATGTGTGTCATGTGAGTGTTTGTGAAGTGTCACGTGAGTGTGTGTGAAGTGTCACGTGAGTGTGTAGGAAATGTCACGTGTCTGTGACTGAAGTGTCAGGCGTGTGTCACGTGAGTGTTTGTGAAGTATCACGTGTGTGTCATTTGAGTGTTTGTGAAGTGTCACGTGTGTGTCATGTGAGTGTTTGTGAAGTGTCACGTGTGTCACGTGTGTGTTTGAAGTGTCACGTGAGTGTGTGTGAAGTGTCACGTGAGTGTATAGGCAATGTCACGTGTCTGTGACTGAAGTGTCACGTGTGTGTCACGTGAGTGTTTGTGAAGTGTCACTTGTGTCAGGTGAGTGGTTGTGAAGTGTCACGTGTGTGTCATGTGAGTGTTTGTGAAGTGTCACGTGTGTGTCACGTGTGTGTTTGAAGTGTCACGTGAGTGTGTGTGAAGTGTCACGTGTGTAGGAAATGTCACGTGTCTGTGACTGAAGTGTCACGTTTGTGCCACGTGAGTGTTTGTAAAGTGTCACGTGTGTGTCATGCGAGTGTTTGTGAAATATCACTTGAGTGTGTGTGTGAAGAGTCACGCGAGTGTGTGTGAAGTGTCACGTGAGTGAGTGTGTAGGAAATGTCACGTGGAAGTGACTGAAGTGTCACGTGTGTCACGTGAGTGTTTGCGAAGTGTCACGCGTGTGTCATGTGAGTGTTTGTGAAGTGTCACGTGTGTGTCATGTGAGTGTTTGTGAAGTGTCACGTGTGTCACCTGTGTGATTGAAGTGTCACGTGAGTGTGTGTGTGACGTGTCACGTGTCTGAGTATATGTGAAGTGTCACGTGTGTTTGTTAGAAGTGTAACGTGTGTGTGAGGAGTGTCACGTGTGTGAACTGTGTGTTTGTGAAGTGTCACGTGAGTGTGTGTGAAGTGTCACGTGAGTGTGTAGGAAATGTCACGTGTCTGTGACTGAAGTGTCACGTGTGTGTCACGTGAGTGTTTGTGAAGTGTCACGGGTGTGTCATGTGAGTGTTTGTGAAGTGTCACGTGTGTGTCACGTGTGTTTGAAGTGTCACGTGAGTGTGTGTGAAGTGTCACGTGAGTGTGTAGGAAATGTCATGTGTGTGTCATGTGAGTGTTTGTGAAGTGTCACGTGTGTGAAATGTGGGTGTTTGTGAAGTGTCACGTGTGTCATGTGAGTGTTTGTCAAGTGTCACGTGTGTGTCACGTGTGTGTTTGAAGTGTCACGTGAGTGTGTGTGAAGTGTCACGTGAGTGTATAGGCAATGTCACGTGTCTGTGACAGAAGTGTCACGTGTGTGTCACGTGAGTGTTTGTGAAGTGTCACTTGTGTGTCATGTGAGTGGTTGTGAAGTGTCACGTGTGTGTCATGTGAGTGTTTGTGAAGTGTCACGTGTGTGTCACGTGTGTGTTTGAAGTGTCACGTGTGTCACGTGTGTGTTTGAAGTGTCACGTGAGTGTGTGTGAAGTGTCACGTGAGTGTATAGGCAATGTCACGTGTCTGTGACTGAAGTGTCACGTGTGTGTCACGTGAGTGTTAGTGAAGTTTCACGTGTGTGTCACGTGTGTGTTTGAAGTGTCATGTGAGTGTGCGTGAAGTGTCACGTGAGTGTGTAGGAAATGTCACGTGTCTGTGACTGAAGTGTCACGCGTGTGTCACGTGAGTGTTTGTGAAGTATCACGTGTGTGTCATTTGAGTGTTTGTGAAGTGTCACGTGTGTGTCATGTGAGTGTTTGTGAAGTGTCACGTGTGTCACGTGTGTGTTTGAAGTGTCACGTGAGTGTGTGTGAAGTGTCACGTGAGTGTATAGGCAATGTCACGTGTCTGTGACTGAAGTGTCATGTGTGTGTCACGTGAGTGTTTGTGAAGTGTCACTTGTGTGTCAGGTGAGTGGTTGTGAAGTGTCACGTGTGTGTCATGTGAGTGTTTGTGAAGTGTCACGTGTGTGTCACGTGTGTGTTTGAAGTGTCACGTGAGTGTGTGTGAAGTGTCACGTGTGTAGGAAATGTCACGTGTCTGTGACTGAAGTGTCACGTTTGTGTCACGTGAGTGTTTGTAAAGTGTCACGTGTGTGTCATGCGAGTGTTTGTGAAATATCACTTGAGTGTGTGTGAAGAGTCACGCGAGTGTGTGTGAAGTGTCACGTGAGTGAGTGTGTAGGAAATGTCACGTGTATGTGACTGAAGTGTCACGTGTGTGTCACGTGAGTGTTTGTAAAGTGTCACGTGTGTGTCATGTGAGTGTTTGTGAAGTGTCACGTGTGTGAAATGTGAGTGTTTGTGAAGTGTCACGTGAGTGTTTGTCAAGTGTCACGTGTGTGTCACGTGTGTGTTTGAAGTGTCACGTGAGTGTGTGTGAAGTGTCACGTGAGTGTGTAGGAAATGTCACGTGTCTGTGACTGAAGTGTCACGTGTGTGTCACGTGAGTGTTTGTGAAGTGTCATGTGTGTGTCATGTGAGTGTTTGTGAAGTGTCACGTGTGTGTCATGTGAGTGTTTGTGAAGTGTCACGTGTGTGTCACCTGTGTGATTGAAGTGTCATGTGAGTGTGTGTGTGTGAAGTGTCACGTGTCTGAGTATATGTGAAGTGTCACGTGTGTTTGTTAGAAGTGTAACGTGTGTGTCAGGAGTGTCACGTGTGTGAACTGTGTGTTTGTAAAGTGTCAGGTGAGTGTGTGTGAAGTGTCACGTGTGTGTAGGAAATGTCACGTGTCTGTGACTGAAGTGTCACGTGTGTGTCACGTGTGTGTTTGAAGTGTCACGTGTGTGTCACGTGAGTGTTTGTGAAGTGTCACGTGTGTGTCACGTGAGTGTTTGTGAAGTGTCACGTGTGTGTCACGTGTGTGTTTGAAGTGTCACTTGAGTGTGTGTGTGAAGTGTTACGTGAGTGTGTGTGAAGTTTCACGTGTGTGTAGGAAATGTCACGTGTCTGTGACTGAAGTGTCACGTGTGTGTCACGTGAGTGTTTGTGAAGTGTCACGTGTGTGTCATGTGAGTGTTTGTGAAGTGTCACGTGTGTGTCATGTGAGTGTTTGTCAAGTGTCACGTGTGCGTCACGTGTGTGTTTGAAGTGTCACGTGAGTGTGTGTGAAGTGTCACGTGTGTAGGAAATGTCACGTGTCTGTGACTGAAGTGTCACGTTTGTGTCACGTGAGTGTTTGTGAAGTGTCACGTGTGTGTCATGTGAGTGTTTGTGAAGTGTCACGTGAGTGTGTGTGAAGTTTCACGTGAGTGTGTTGGAAATGTCACGTGTCTGACTGAAGTGTCACGTGTGTGTCACGTGAGTGTTTGTGACGTGTCAAGTGTGTGTCATGTGAGTGTTTGTGAAGTGTCACGTGTGTGTCATGTGAGTGTTTGTGAAGTGTCACTTGAGTGTGTGTGTGTGAAATGTCATGTGAGTGTGTGTGAAGTATCACGTGTGTGTAGCAAATGTCACGTGTCTGTGACTGAA
Source organism: Lateolabrax maculatus (assembly GCA_031216445.1). Lineage (NCBI taxonomy): Eukaryota > Metazoa > Chordata > Actinopteri > Acropomatiformes > Lateolabracidae > Lateolabrax > Lateolabrax maculatus. Next base: position 667,078 of record JAUTWU010000025.1, read on the forward strand.
GTGTCACGTGTGTGTCACGTGAGTGTTTGTGAAGTGTCACGTGTGTGTCATGTGAGTGGTTGTGAAGTGTCACGTGTGTGTCATGTGAGTGTTTGTGAAGTGTCACGTGTGTGTCACGTGTGTGTTTGAAGTGTCACGTGAGTGTGTGTGAGGTGTCACGTGTGTAGGAAATGTCACGTGTCTGTGACTGAAGTGTCACGCGTGTGTCAAGTGAGTGTTTGTGAAGTGTCACGTGTGTGTCATGTGAGTGTTTGTGAAGTGTCACGTGTGTGTCATGTGAGTGTTTGTGAAGTGTCACGTGTGTGTCATGTGAGTGTTTGTGAAGTGTCACGTGTGTCATGTGTGTGTTTGAAGTGTCACGTGAGTGTGGGAAATGTCAGATGTCTGTGACTGAAGTGTCACGTGTGTGTCATGTGAGTGGTTGTGAAGTGTCACGTGTGTGTCATGTGAGTGTTTGTGAAGTGTCACGTGTGTGTCATGTGAGTGTTTGTGAAGTGTCACGTGTGTGTTTGAAGTGTCACGTGAGTGTGTGTGAAGTGTCACGTGAGTGTGTAGGAAATGTCATGTGTCTGTGACTGAAGTGTCACGTGTGTCACGTGAGTGTTTGTGAAGTGTCACGTGTGTGTCACGTGAGTGTTTGTGAAGTGTCACGTGTGTGTCACGTGTGTGTTTGAAGTGTCACGTGAGTGTGTGTGAGGTGTCACGAGTGTAGGAAATGTCACGTGTCTGTGACTGAAGTGTCACGCGTGTCACGTGAGTGTTTGTGAAGTGTCACGTGTGTGTCATGTGAGTGTTTGTGAAGTGTCACGTGTGTGTCATGTGAGTGTTTGTGAAGTGTCACGTGTGTGTCACATGTTTTTGAAGTGTCACGTGATTGTGTGTGAAGTGTCACGTGTGTGTAGGAAATGTCACGTGTCTGTGACTGAAGTGTCACGTGTGTGTCACGTGAGTGTTTGTGAAGTGTCACATGTGTGTCATGTGAGTGTTTGTGAAGTGTCACGTGAGTGTTTGTGAAGTGTCACGTGTGTGTCACGTGTGTGTTTGAAGTGTCACGTGACTGTGTGTGAAGTGTCACGTGAGTGTGTAGGAAATGTCACGTGTCTGTGACTGAAGTGTCACGTGTGTGTCACGTGAGTGTTTGTGAAGTGTCGTGTGTGTCATGTGAGTGTTTGTGAAGTGTCACGTGTGTGTCATGTGAGTGTTTGTGAAGTGTCACGTGTGTGTCACCTGTGTGATTGAAGTGTCACGTGAGTGTGTGTGTGTGAAGTGTCACGTGTCTGAGTATATGTGAAGTGTCACGTGTGTTTGTTAGAAGTGTAACGTGTGTGTGAGGAGTGTCATGTGTGTGAACTGTGTGTTTGTGAAGTGTCACGTGAGTGTGTGTGAAGTGTCACGTGTCTGTGACTGAAGTGTCACGTGTGTGTCACGTGAGTGTTTGTGAAGTGTCACGGGTGTGTCATGTGAGTGTTTGTGAAGTGTCACGTGTGTGTCACGTGTGTTTGAAGTGTCACGTGAGTGTGTGTGAAGTGTCACGTGAGTGTGTAGGAAATGTCACGTGTGTGTCATGTGAGTGTTTGTGAAGTGTCACGTGTGTGAAATGTGGGTGTTTGTGAAGTGTCACGTGTGTGTCATGTGAGTGTTTGTCAAGTGTCACGTGTGTGTCACGTGTGTGTTTGAAGTGTCACGTGAGTGTGTGTGAAGTGTCACGTGAGTGTATAGGCAATGTCACGTGTCTGTGACAGAAGTGTCACTTGTGTGTCATGTGAGTGGTTGTGAAGTGTCACGTGTGTGTCATGTGAGTGTTTGTGAAGTGTCACGTGTGTGTCACGTGTGTGTTTGAAGTGTCACGTGTGTCACGTGTGTGTTTGAAGTGTCACGTGAGTGTGTGTGAAGTGTCACGTGAGTGTATAGGCAATGTCACGTGTCTGTGACTGAAGTGTCACGTGTGTGTCACGTGAGTGTTAGTGAAGTTTCACGTGTGTGTCACGTGTGTGTTTGAAGTGTCATGTGAGTGTGCGTGAAGTGTCACGTGAGTGTGTAGGAAATGTCACGTGTCTGTGACTGAAGTGTCACGCGTGTGTCACGTGAGTGTTTGTGAAGTATCACGTGTGTGTCATTTGAGTGTTTGTGAAGTGTCACGTGTGTGTCATGTGAGTGTTTGTGAAGTGTCACGTGTGTCACGTGTGTGTTTGAAGTGTCACGTGAGTGTGTGTGAAGTGTCACGTGAGTGTATAGGCAATGTCACGTGTCTGTGACTGAAGTGTCACGTGTGTGTCACGTGAGTGTTTGTGAAGTGTCACTTGTGTGTCAGGTGAGTGGTTGTGAAGTGTCACGTGTGTGTCATGTGAGTGTTTGTGAAGTGTCACGTGTGTGTCACGTGTGTGTTTGAAGTGTCACGTGAGTGTGTGTGAAGTGTCACGTGTGTAGGAAATGTCACGTGTCTGTGACTGAAGTGTCACGTTTGTGTCACGTGAGTGTTTGTAAAGTGTCACGTGTGTGTCATGCGAGTGTTTGTGAAATATCACTTGAGTGTGTGTGTGAAGAGTCACGCGAGTGTGTGTGAAGTGTCACGTGAGTGAGTGTGTAGGAAATGTCACGTGTATGTGACTGAAGTGTCACGTGTGTGTCACGTGAGTGTTTGTAAAGTGTCACGTGTGTGTCATGTGAGTGTTTGTGAAGTGTCACGTGTGTGAAATGTGAGTGTTTGTGAAGTGTCACGTGAGTGTTTGTCAAGTGTCACGTGTGTGTCACGTGTGTGTTTGAAGTGTCACGTGAGTGTGTGTGAAGTGTCACGTGAGTGTGTAGGAAATGTCACGTGTCTGTGACTGAAGTGTCACGTGTGTGTCACGTGAGTGTTTGTGAAGTGTCGTGTGTGTCATGTGAGTGTTTGTGAAGTGTCACGTGTGTGTCATGTGAGTGTTTGTGAAGTGTCACGTGTGTGTCACCTGTGTGATTGAAGTGTCATGTGAGTGTGTGTGTGTGAAGTGTCACGTGTCTGAGTATATGTGAAGTGTCACGTGTGTTTGTTAGAAGTGTAACGTGTGTGTGAGGAGTGTCACGTGTGTGAACTGTGTGTTTGTAAAGTGTCAGGTGAGTGTGTGTGAAGTGTCACGTGTGTGTAGGAAATGTCACGTGTCTGTGACTGAAGTGTCACGTGTGTGTCACGTGTGTGTTTGAAGTGTCACGTGTGTGTCACGTGAGTGTTTGTGAAGTGTCACGTGTGTGTCACGTGAGTGTTTGTGAAGTGTCACGTGTGTGTCACGTGTGTGTTTGAAGTGTCACTTGAGTGTGTGTGTGAAGTGTTACGTGAGTGTGTGTGAAGTTTCACGTGTGTGTAGGAAATGTCACGTGTCTGTGACTGAAGTGTCACGTGTGTGTCACGTGAGTGTTTGTGAAGTGTCACGTGTGTGTCATGTGAGTGTTTGTGAAGTGTCACGTGTGTGTCATGTGAGTGTTTGTCAAGTGTCACGTGTGCGTCACGTGTGTGTTTGAAGTGTCACGTGAGTGTGTGTGAAGTGTCACGTGTGTAGGAAATGTCACGTGTCTGTGACTGAAGTGTCACGTGTGTGTCACGTGTGTGTCACGTGAGTGTTTGTGAAGTGTCACGTGTGTGTCATGTGAGTGTTTGTGAAGTGTCACGTGAGTGTGTGTGAAGTGTCACGTGAGTGTGTGTGAAGTGTCACGTGAGTGTGTAGGAAATGTCATGTGTCTGTGACTGAAGTGTCACGTGTGTCACGTGAGTGTTTGTGAAGTGTCACGTGTGTGTCACGTGAGTGTTTGTGAAGTGTCACGTGTGTGTCACGTGTGTGTTTGAAGTGTCACGTGAGTGTGTGTGAGGTGTCACGAGTGTAGGAAATGTCACGTGTCTGTGACTGAAGTGTCACGCGTGTCACGTGAGTGTTTGTGAAGTGTCACGTGTGTGTCATGTGAGTGTTTGTGAAGTGTCACGTGTGTGTTTGAAGTGTCACGTGAGTGTGTGTGAAGTGTCACGTGAGTGTGTAGGAAATGTCATGTGTCTGTGACTGAAGTGTCACGTGTGTCACGTGAGTGTTTGTGAAGTGTCACGTGTGTGTCACGTGTGTGTTTGAAGTGTCACGTGAGTGTGTGTGAGGTGTCACGAGTGTAGGAAATGTCACGTGTCTGTGACTGAAGTGTCACGCGTGTCACATGAGTGTTTGTGAAGTGTCACGTGTGTGTCATGTGAGTGTTTGTGAAGTGTCACGTGTGTGTCATGTGAGTGTTTGTGAAGTGTCACGTGTGTGTCACATGTTTTTGAAGTGTCACGTGATTGTGTGTGAAGTGTCACGTGTGTGTAGGAAATGTCACGTGTCTGTGACTGAAGTGTCACGTGTGTGTCACGTGAGTGTTTGTGAAGTGTCACATGTGTGTCATGTGAGTGTTTGTGAAGTGTCACGTGAGTGTTTGTGAAGTGTCACGTGTGTGTCACGTGTGTGTTTGAAGTGTCACGTGACTGTGTGTGAAGTGTCACGTGAGTGTGTAGGAAATGTCACGTGTCTGTGACTGAAGTGTCACGTGTGTGTCACGTGAGTGTTTGTGAAGTGTCGTGTGTGTCATGTGAGTGTTTGTGAAGTGTCACGTGTGTGTCATGTGAGTGTTTGTGAAGTGTCACGTGTGTGTCACCTGTGTGATTGAAGTGTCACGTGAGTGTGTGTGTGTGAAGTGTCACGTGTCTGAGTATATGTGAAGTGTCACGTGTGTTTGTTAGAAGTGTAACGTGTGTGTGAGGAGTGTCACGTGTGTGAACTGTGTGTTTGTGAAGTGTCACGTGAGTGTGTGTGAAGTGTCACGTGAGTGTGTAGGAAATGTCACGTGTCTGTGACTGAAGTGTCACGTGTGTGTCACGTGAGTGTTTGTGAAGTGTCACGGGTGTGTCATGTGAGTGTTTGTGAAGTGTCACGTGTGTGTCACGTGTGTTTGAAGTGTCACGTGAGTGTGTGTGAAGTGTCACGTGAGTGTGTAGGAAATGTCACGTGTGTGTCATGTGAGTGTTTGTGAAGTGTCACGTGTGTGAAATGTGGGTGTTTGTGAAGTGTCACGTGTGTGTCATGTGAGTGTTTGTCAAGTGTCACGTGTGTGTCACGTGTGTGTTTGAAGTGTCACGTGAGTGTGTGTGAAGTGTCACGTGAGTGTATAGGCAATGTCACGTGTCTGTGACAGAAGTGTCACGTGTGTGTCACGTGAGTGTTTGTGAAGTGTCACTTGTGTGTCATGTGAGTGGTTGTGAAGTGTCACGTGTGTGTCATGTGAGTGTTTGTGAAGTGTCACGTGTGTGTCACGTGTGTGTTTGAAGTGTCACGTGTGTCACGTGTGTGTTTGAAGTGTCACGTGAGTGTGTGTGAAGTGTCACGTGAGTGTATAGGCAATGTCACGTGTCTGTGACTGAAGTGTCACGTGTGTGTCACGTGAGTGTTAGTGAAGTTTCACGTGTGTGTCACGTGTGTGTTTGAAGTGTCATGTGAGTGTGCGTGAAGTGTCACGTGAGTGTGTAGGAAATGTCACGTGTCTGTGACTGAAGTGTCACGCGTGTGTCACGTGAGTGTTTGTGACGTATCACGTGTGTGTCATTTGAGTGTTTGTGAAGTATCACGTGTGTGTCATGTGAGTGTTTGTGAAGTGTCACGTGTGTCACGTGTGTGTTTGAAGTGTCACGTGAGTGTGTGTGAAGTGTCACGTGAGTGTATAGGCAATGTCACGTGTCTGTGACTGAAGTGTCACGTGTGTGTCACGTGAGTGTTTGTGAAGTGTCACTTGTGTGTCAGGTGAGTGGTTGTGAAGTGTCACGTGTGTGTCATGTGAGTGTTTGTGAAGTGTCACGTGTGTGTCACGTGTGTGTTTGAAGTGTCACGTGAGTGTGTGTGAAGTGTCACGTGTGTAGGAAATGTCACGTGTCTGTGACTGAAGTGTCACGTTTGTGTCACGTGAGTGTTTGTAAAGTGTCACGTGTGTGTCATGCGAGTGTTTGTGAAATATCACTTGAGTGTGTGTGTGAAGAGTCACGCGAGTGTGTGTGAAGTGTCACGTGAGTGAGTGTGTAGGAAATGTCACGTGTATGTGACTGAAGTGTCACGTGTGTGTCACGTGAGTGTTTGTAAAGTGTCACGTGTGTGTCATGTGAGTGTTTGTGAAGTGTCACGTGTGTGAAATGTGAGTGTTTGTGAAGTGTCACGTGAGTGTTTGTCAAGTGTCACGTGTGTGTCACGTGTGTGTTTGAAGTGTCACGTGAGTGTGTGTGAAGTGTCACGTGAGTGTGTAGGAAATGTCACGTGTCTGTGACTGAAGTGTCACGTGTGTGTCACGTGAGTGTTTGTGAAGTGTCGTGTGTGTCATGTGAGTGTTTGTGAAGTGTCACGTGTGTGTCATGTGAGTGTTTGTGAAGTGTCACGTGTGTGTCACCTGTGTGATTGAAGTGTCATGTGAGTGTGTGTGTGTGAAGTGTCACGTGTCTGAGTATATGTGAAGTGTCACGTGTGTTTGTTAGAAGTGTAACGTGTGTGTGAGGAGTGTCACGTGTGTGAACTGTGTGTTTGTAAAGTGTCAGGTGAGTGTGTGTGAAGTGTCACGTGTGTGTAGGAAATGTCACGTGTCTGTGACTGAAGTGTCACGTGTGTGTCACGTGTGTGTTTGAAGTGTCACGTGTGTGTCACGTGAGTGTTTGTGAAGTGTCACGTGTGTGTCACGTGAGTGTTTGTGAAGTGTCACGTGTGTGTCACGTGTGTGTTTGAAGTGTCACTTGAGTGTGTGTGTGAAGTGTTACGTGAGTGTGTGTGAAGTTTCACGTGTGTGTAGGAAATGTCACGTGTCTGTGACTGAAGTGTCACGTGTGTGTCACGTGAGTGTTTGTGAAGTGTCACGTGTGTGTCATGTGAGTGTTTGTGAAGTGTCACGTGTGTGTCATGTGAGTGTTTGTCAAGTGTCACGTGTGCGTCACGTGTGTGTTTGAAGTGTCACGTGAGTGTGTGTGAAGTGTCACGTGTGTAGGAAATGTCACGTGTCTGTGACTGAAGTGTCACGTGTGTGTCACGTGAGTGTTTGTGAAGTGTCACGTGTGTGTCATGTGAGTGTTTGTGAAGTGTCACGTGAGTGTGTGTGAAGTGTCACGTGAGTGTGTAGGAAATGTCACGTGTCTGACTGAAGTGTCACGTGTGTGTCACGTGAGTGTTTGTGACGTGTCAAGTGTGTGTCATGTGAGTGTTTGTGAAGTGTCACGTGTGTGTCATGTGAGTGTTTGTGAAGTGTCACTTGAGTGTGTGTGTGTGAAATGTCATGTGAGTGTGTGTGAAGTATCACGTGTGTGTAGCAAATGTCACGTGTCTGTGACTGAAGTGTCACGTGTGTGTCACGTGAGTGTTTGTGAAGTGTCACGTGTGTGTCATGTGAGTGGTTGTGAAGTGTCACGTGTGTGTCATGTGAGTGTTTGTGAAGTGTCACGTGTGTGTCACGTGTGTGTTTGAAGTGTCACGTGAGTGTGTGTGAGGTGTCACGTGTGTAGGAAATGTCACGTGTCTGTGACTGAAGTGTCACGCGTGTGTCAAGTGAGTGTTTGTGAAGTGTCACGTGTGTGTCATGTGAGTGTTTGTGAAGTGTCACGTGTGTGTCATGTGAGTGTTTGTGAAGTGTCACGTGTGTGTCATGTGAGTGTTTGTGAAGTGTCACGTGTGTCATGTGTGTGTTTGAAGTGTCACGTGAGTGTGGGAAATGTCAGATGTCTGTGACTGAAGTGTCACGTGTGTGTCATGTGAGTGGTTGTGAAGTGTCACGTGTGTGTCATGTGAGTGTTTGTGAAGTGTCACGTGTGTGTCATGTGAGTGTTTGTGAAGTGTCACGTGTGTGTTTGAAGTGTCACGTGAGTGTGTGTGAAGTGTCACGTGAGTGTGTAGGAAATGTCATGTGTCTGTGACTGAAGTGTCACGTGTGTCACGTGAGTGTTTGTGAAGTGTCACGTGTGTGTCACGTGAGTGTTTGTGAAGTGTCACGTGTGTGTCACGTGTGTGTTTGAAGTGTCACGTGAGTGTGTGTGAGGTGTCACGTGTGTAGGAAATGTCACGTGTCTGTGACTGAAGTGTCACGCGTGTCACGTGAGTGTTTGTGAAGTGTCACGTGTGTGTCATGTGAGTGTTTGTGAAGTGTCACGTGTGTGTCATGTGAGTGTTTGTGAAGTGTCACGTGTGTGTCACATGTTTTTGAAGTGTCACGTGATTGTGTGTGAAGTGTCACGTGTGTGTAGGAAATGTCACGTGTCTGTGACTGAAGTGTCACGTGTGTGTCACGTGAGTGTTTGTGAAGTGTCACATGTGTGTCATGTGAGTGTTTGTGAAGTGTCACGTGAGTGTTTGTGAAGTGTCACGTGTGTGTCACGTGTGTGTTTGAAGTGTCACGTGACTGTGTGTGAAGTGTCACGTGAGTGTGTAGGAAATGTCACGTGTCTGTGACTGAAGTGTCACGTGTGTGTCACGTGAGTGTTTGTGAAGTGTCGTGTGTGTCATGTGAGTGTTTGTGAAGTGTCACGTGTGTGTCATGTGAGTGTTTGTGAAGTGTCACGTGTGTGTCACCTGTGTGATTGAAGTGTCACGTGAGTGTGTGTGTGTGAAGTGTCACGTGTCTGAGTATATGTGAAGTGTCACGTGTGTTTGTTAGAAGTGTAACGTGTGTGTGAGGAGTGTCACGTGTGTGAACTGTGTGTTTGTGAAGTGTCACGTGAGTGTGTGTGAAGTGTCATGTGTGTGTAGGAAATGTCACGTGTCTGTGACTGAAGTGTCACGTGTGTGTCACGTGTGTGTTTGAAGTGTCACGTGTGTGTCACGTGAGTGTTTGTGAAGTGTCACGTGTGTGTCACGTGTGTGTTTGAAGTGTCACGTGAGTGTGTGTGTGTGAAGTGTTACGTGAGTGTGTGTGAAATTTCACGTGTGTGTAGGAAATGTCACGTGTCTGTGACTGAAGTGTCACGTGTGTGTCACGTGAGTGTTTGTGAAGTGTCACGTGTGTGTCATGTGAGTGTTTGTCAAGTGTCACGTGTGTGTCACGTGTGTGTTTGAAGTGTCACGTGAGTGTGTGTGAAGTGTCACGTGTGTAGGAAATGTCACGTGTCTGTGACTGAAGTGTCACGTGTGTGTCACGTGAGTGTTTGTGAAGTGTCACGTGTGTGTCATGTGAGTGTTTGTGAAGTGTCACGTGAGTGTGTGAAGTGTCACGTGTGTGTCTTGTGAGTGTTTGTGAAGTGTCACTAGAGTGTGTGTGTGTGTCACGTGAGTGTTTGTGACGTGTCACGTGTGTGTCATGTGAGTGTTTGTGAAGTGTCACGTGTGTGTCATGTGAGTGTTTGTGAAGTGTCACTTGAGTGTGTGTGTGAAATGTCACGTGAGTGTGTGTGAAGTATCACGTGTGTGTAGCAAATGTCACGTGTCTGTGACTGAAGTGTCACGCGTGTGTCACGTGAGTGTTTGTGAAGTGTCACGTGTGTGTCATGTGAGTGTTTGTGAAGTGTCACGTGTGTGTCATGTGAGTGTTTGTGAAGTGTCACGTGTGTCATGTGTGTGTTTGAAGTGTCACGTGAGTGTGTGTGAAGTGTCACGTGTGTGTCAAGTGTGTGTTTGAAGTGTTACGTGAGTGTGTGTGAAGTGTCACGTGAGTGTGTAGGAAATGTCATGTGTCTGTGACTGAAGTGTCACGTGTGTCACGTGAGTGTTTGCGAAGTGTCACGCGTGTGTCATGTGAGTGTTTGTGAAGTGTCACGTGTGTGTCATGTGAGTGTTTGTGAAGTGTCACGTGTGTGTCACCTGTGTGATTGAAGTGTCACGTGAGTGTGTGTGACGTGTCACGTGTCTGAGTATATGTGAAGTGTCACGTGTGTTTGTTAGCAGTGTAACGTGTGTGTGAGGAGTGTCACGTGTGTGAACTGTGTGTTTGTGAAGTGTCACGTGAGTGTGTGTGAAGTGTCACGTGAGTGTGTAGGAAATGTGACGTGTCTGTGACTGAAGTGTCACGTGTGTGTCACGTGAGTGTTTGTGAAGTGTCACGGGTGTGTCATGTGAGTGTTTGTGAAGTGTCACGTGTGTGTCACGTGTGTTTGAAGTGTCACGTGAGTGTGTGTGAAGTGTCATGTGTGTAGGAAATGTCACGTGTCTGTGACTGAAGTGTCACGTTTGTGTCACGTGAGTGTTTGTAAAGTGTCACGTGTGTGTCATGCGAGTGTTTGTGAAATATCACTTGAGTGTGTGTGTGAAGAGTCACGCGAGTGTGTGTGAAGTATCACGTGAGTGAGTGTGTAGGAAATGTCACGTGTATGTGACTGAAGTGTCACGTGTGTGTCACGTGAGTGTTTGTAAAGTGTCACGTGTGTGTCATGTGAGTGTTTGTGAAGTGTCACGTGTGTGAAATGTGAGTGTTTGTGAAGTGTCAAGTGAGTGTTTGTCAAGTGTCACGTGTGTGTCACGTGTGTGTTTGAAGTGTCACGTGAGTGTGTGTGAAGTGTCACGTGAGTGTGTAGGAAATGTCACGTGTCTGTGACTGAAGTGTCACGTGTGTGTCACGTGAGTGTTTGTGAAGTGTCATGTGTGTGTCATGTGAGTGTTTGTGAAGTGTCACGTGTGTGTCATGTGAGTGTTTGTGAAGTGTCACGTGTGTGTCACCTGTGTGATTGAAGTGTCATGTGAGTGTGTGTGTGTGAAGTGTCACGTGTCTGAGTATATGTGAAGTGTCACGTGTGTTTGTTAGAAGTGTAACGTGTGTGTGAGGAGTGTCACGTGTGTGAACTGTGTGTTTGTAAAGTGTCAGGTGAGTGTGTGTGAAGTGTCACGTGTGTGTAGGAAATGTCACGTGTCTGTGACTGAAGTGTCACGTGTGTGTCACGTGTGTGACTGAAGTGTCACGTGTGTGTCACGTGAGTGTTTGTGAAGTGTCACGTGTGTGTCACGTGAGTGTTTGTGAAGTGTCACGTGTGTGTCACGTGTGTGTTTGAAGTGTCACTTGAGTGTGTGTGTGAAGTGTTACGTGAGTGTGTGTGAAGTTTCACGTGTGTGTAGGAAATGTCACGTGTCTGTGACTGAAGTGTCACGTGTGTGTCACGTGAGTGTTTGTGAAGTGTCACGTGTGTGTCATGTGAGTGTTTGTGAAGTGTCACGTGTGTGTCATGTGAGTGTTTGTCAAGTGTCACGTGTGCGTCACGTGTGTGTTTGAAGTGTCACGTGAGTGTGTGTGAAGTGTCACGTGTGTAGGAAATGTCACGTGTCTGTGACTGAAGTGTCACGTGTGTGTCACGTGAGTGTTTGTGAAGTGTCACGTGTGTGTCATGTGAGTGTTTGTGAAGTGTCACGTGAGTGTGTGTGAAGTGTCACGTGAGTGTGTAGGAAATGTCACGTGTCTGACTGAAGTGTCACGTGTGTGTCACGTGAGTGTTTGTGACGTGTCAAGTGTGTGTCATGTGAGTGTTTGTGAAGTGTCACGTGTGTGTCATGTGAGTGTTTGTGAAGTGTCACTTGAGTGTGTGTGTGTGAAATGTCATGTGAGTGTGTGTGAAGTATCACGTGTGTGTAGCAAATGTCACGTGTCTGTGACTGAAGTGTCACGTGTGTGTCACGTGAGTGTTTGTGAAGTGTCACGTGTGTGTCATGTGAGTGGTTGTGAAGTGTCACGTGTGTGTCATGTGAGTGTTTGTGAAGTGTCACGTGTGTGTCACGTGTGTGTTTGAAGTGTCACGTGAGTGTGTGTGAGGTGTCACGTGTGTAGGAAATGTCACGTGTCTGTGACTGAAGTGTCACGCGTGTGTCAAGTGAGTGTTTGTGAAGTGTCACGTGTGTGTCATGTGAGTGTTTGTGAAGTGTCACGTGTGTGTCATGTGAGTGTTTGTGAAGTGTCACGTGTGTGTCATGTGAGTGTTTGTGAAGTGTCACGTGTGTCATGTGTGTGTTTGAAGTGTCACGTGAGTGTGGGAAATGTCAGATGTCTGTGACTGAAGTGTCACGTGTGTGTCATGTGAGTGGTTGTGAAGTGTCACGTGTGTGTCATGTGAGTGTTTGTGAAGTGTCACGTGTGTGTCATGTGAGTGTTTGTGAAGTGTCACGTGTGTGTTTGAAGTGTCACGTGAGTGTGTGTGAAGTGTCACGTGAGTGTGTAGGAAATGTCATGTGTCTGTGACTGAAGTGTCACGTGTGTCACGTGAGTGTTTGTGAAGTGTCACGTGTGTGTCACGTGAGTGTTTGTGAAGTGTCACGTGTGTGTCACGTGTGTGTTTGAAGTGTCACGTGAGTGTGTGTGAGGTGTCACGTGTGTAGGAAATGTCACGTGTCTGTGACTGAAGTGTCACGCGTGTCACGTGAGTGTTTGTGAAGTGTCACGTGTGTGTCATGTGAGTGTTTGTGAAGTGTCACGTGTGTGTCATGTGAGTGTTTGTGAAGTGTCACGTGTGTGTCACATGTTTTTGAAGTGTCACGTGATTGTGTGTGAAGTGTCACGTGTGTGTAGGAAATGTCACGTGTCTGTGACTGAAGTGTCACGTGTGTGTCACGTGAGTGTTTGTGAAGTGTCACATGTGTGTCATGTGAGTGTTTGTGAAGTGTCACGTGAGTGTTTGTGAAGTGTCACGTGTGTGTCACCTGTGTGATTGAAGTGTCACGTGAGTGTGTGTGTGTGAAGTGTCACGTGTCTGAGTATATGTGAAGTGTCACGTGTGTTTGTTAGAAGTGTAACGTGTGTGTGAGGAGTGTCACGTGTGTGAACTGTGTGTTTGTGAAGTGTCACGTGAGTGTGTGTGAAGTGTCATGTGTGTGTAGGAAATGTCACGTGTCTGTGACTGAAGTGTCACGTGTGTGTCACGTGTGTGTTTGAAGTGTCACGTGTGTGTCACGTGAGTGTTTGTGAAGTGTCACGTGTGTGTCACGTGTGTGTTTGAAGTGTCACGTGAGTGTGTGTGTGTGAAGTGTTACGTGAGTGTGTGTGAAGTTTCACGTGTGTGTAGGAAATGTCACGTGTCTGTGACTGAAGTGTCACGTGTGTGTCACGTGAGTGTTTGTGAAGTGTCACGTGTGTGTCATGTGAGTGTTTGTCAAGTGTCACGTGTGTGTCACGTGTGTGTTTGAAGTGTCACGTGAGTGTGTGTGAAGTGTCACGTGTGTAGGAAATGTCACGTGTCTGTGACTGAAGTGTCACGTGTGTGTCACGTGAGTGTGTGAAGTGTCACGTGTGTGTCTTGTGAGTGTTTGTGAAGTGTCACTAGAGTGTGTGTGTGTGTCACGTGAGTGTTTGTGACGTGTCACGTGTGTGTCATGTGAGTGTTTGTGAAGTGTCACGTGTGTGTCATGTGAGTGTTTGTGAAGTGTCACTTGAGTGTGTGTGTGAAATGTCACGTGAGTGTGTGTGAAGTATCACGTGTGTGTAGCAAATGTCACGTGTCTGTGACTGAAGTGTCACGCGTGTGTCACGTGAGTGTTTGTGAAGTGTCACGTGTGTGTCATGTGAGTGTTTGTGAAGTGTCACGTGTGTGTCATGTGAGTGTTTGTGAAGTGTCACGTGTGTCATGTGTGTGTTTGAAGTGTCACGTGAGTGTGTGTGAAGTGTCACGTGTGTGTCAAGTGTGTGTTTGAAGTGTTACGTGAGTGTGTGTGAAGTGTCACGTGAGTGTGTAGGAAATGTCATGTGTCTGTGACTGAAGTGTCACGTGTGTCATGTGAGTGTTTGCGAAGTGTCACGCGTGTGTCATGTGAGTGTTTGTGAAGTGTCACGTGTGTGTCATGTGAGTGTTTGTGAAGTGTCACGTGTGTGTCACCTGTGTGATTGAAGTGTCACGTGAGTGTGTGTGACGTGTCACGTGTCTGAGTATATGTGAAGTGTCACGTGTGTTTGTTAGCAGTGTAACGTGTGTGTGAGGAGTGTCACGTGTGTGAACTGTGTGTTTGTGAAGTGTCACGTGAGTGTGTGTGAAGTGTCACGTGAGTGTGTAGGAAATGTCACGTGTCTGTGACTGAAGTGTCACGTGTGTGTCACGTGAGTGTTTGTGAAGTGTCACGGGTGTGTCATGTGAGTGTGTGTGAAGTGTCACGTGTGTGTCACGTGTGTTTGAAGTGTCACGTGAGTGTGTGTGAAGTGTCACGTGAGTGTGTAGGAAATGTCACGTGTATGTGACTGAAGTGTCACGTGTGTGTCACGTGAGTGTTTGTGAAGTGTCACGTGTGTGAAATGTGAGTGTTTGTGAAGTGTCACGTGTGTGTCATGTGAGTGTTTGTCAAGTGTCACGTGTGTGTCACGTGTGTGTTTGAAGTGTCACGTGAGTGTGTGTGAAGTGTCACGTGAGTGTGTAGGAAATGTCATGTTTCTGTGACTGAAGTGTCACGTGTGTGTCACGTGAGTGTTTGTGAAGGGTCACGTGTGTGTCATTTGAGTGTTTGTGAAGTGTCACGTGTGTGTCATGCGAGTGTTTGTGAAGTATCACTTGAGTGTGTGTGTGAAGAGTCACGCGAGTGTGTGTGAAGTCTAACGTGAGTGTGTGTAGCAAATGTCACGTGTCTGTGACTGAAGTGTCAAGTGTGTGTCACGTGTGTGCTTGAAGTGTCACGTGAGTGTGTGTGAAGTGTAACGTGAGTGTGTAGGAAATGTTACGTGTCTGTGACTGAAGTGTCACGTGTGTGTCACGTGAGTGTTTGTGAAGTGTCACGTGTGTGTCACGTGAGTGTTTGTGAAGTGTCACGTGTGTGTCACGTGAGTGTTTGTGAAGTGTCACGTGTGTGTCACGTGAGTGTTTGTGAAGTGTCACGTGTGTGTCACGTGAGTGTTTGTGAAGTGTCACGTGTGTGTCACGTGAGTGTTTGTGAAGTGTCACGTGTGTGTCATGTGAGTTTTTGTGAAGTGTCACGTGTGTGTCATGTGAGTGTTTGTGAAGTGTCACGTGTGTGTCACGTGAGTGTTTGAAGTGTCACTTGAGTGTGTGTGTGTGAAGTTTCACGTGTGTGTAGGAAATGTCACGTGTCTGTGACTGAAGTGTCGTGTGTGTCACGTGAGTGTTTGTGAAGTGTCAAGTGTGTGTCATGCGAGTGTTGGGGAAGTATCACTTGAGTGTGTGTGTGAAGAGTCACGCGAGTTTGCGTGAAGTGTCACGTGAGTGTGTGTGTAGCAAATGTCACATGTCTTTGACTGAAGTGTCACGCGTGTCACGTGAGTGTTTGTGAAGTATCACGTGTGTGTCATGTGAGTGTTTGTGAAGTGTCACATGTGTGTCACGTGTGTGTTTGAAGTGTCACGTGAGTGTGTGTGAAGTGTCACGTGAGTGTATAGGCAATGTCACGTGTCTGTGACTGAAGTGTCACGTGTGTGTCACGTGAGTGTTTGTGAAGTGTCACTTGTGTGTCATGTGAGTGGTTGTGAAGTGTCACGTGTGTGTCATGTGAGTGTTTGTGAAGTGTCACGTGTGTCACGTGTGTGTTTGAAGTGTCACTTGAGTGTGTGTGTGAAGTGTTAAGTGAGTGTGTGTGAAGTTTCACGTGTGTGTAGGAAATGTCATGTGTCTGTGACTGAAGTGTCACGTGAGTGTTAGTGAAGTGTCACGTGTGTGTCACGTGTGTG
This sequence comes from Lateolabrax maculatus, assembly GCA_031216445.1. Lineage (NCBI taxonomy): Eukaryota > Metazoa > Chordata > Actinopteri > Acropomatiformes > Lateolabracidae > Lateolabrax > Lateolabrax maculatus. Next base: position 682,645 of record JAUTWU010000025.1, read on the forward strand.
TTTGAAGTGTTACGTGAGTGTGTGTGAAGTTTCACGTGTGTGTAGGAAATGTCACGTGTCTGGGACTGAAGTGTCACGTGTGTGTCACGTGAGTGTTAGTGAAGTGTCAAGTGTGTGTCATGTGAGTGTTTGTGAAGTGTCACGTGTGTGTCATGTGAGTGTTTGTGAAGTGTCATGTGTGTGTTACGTGTGGGTTTGAAGTGTCACGTGAGTGTGTGTGAAGTTTCACGTGTGTGTAGGAAATGTCACGTGTCTGTGACTGAAGTGTCACGTGTGTGTCACGTCTGTGTTTGAAGTGTCACGTGAGTGTGTGTGAAGTGTCACGTGAGTGTGTAGGAAATGTTACGTCTCTGTGACTGAAGTGTCACGTGTGTGTCACGTGAGTGTTTGTGAAGTGTCACGTGTGTGTCACGTGTCTGTGACTGAAGTGTCACGTGTGTGTCACGTGAGTGTTTGTGAAGTGTCACGTGTGTGTCATGTGAGTGGTTGTGAAGTGTCACGTGTGTGTCATGTGAGTGTTTGTGAAGTGTCACGTGTGTGTCACGTGTGTGTTTGAAGTGTCACGTGAGTGTGTGTGAGGTGTCACGTGTGTAGGAAATGTCACGTGTCTGTGACTGAAGTGTCACGCGTGTGTCAAGTGAGTGTTTGTGAAGTGTCACGTGTGTGTCATGTGAGTGTTTGTGAAGTGTCACGTGTGTGTCATGTGAGTGTTTGTGAAGTGTCACGTGTGTGTCATGTGAGTGTTTGTGAAGTGTCACGTGTGTGTCATGTGAGTGTTTGTGAAGTGTCACGTGTGTCATGTGTGTGTTTGAAGTGTCACGTGAGTGTGGGAAATGTCAGATGTCTGTGACTGAAGTGTCACGTGTGTGTCATGTGAGTGGTTGTGAAGTGTCACGTGTGTCATGTGAGTGTTTGTGAAGTGTCACGTGTGTGTCATGTGAGTGTTTGTGAAGTGTCACGTGTGTGTTTGAAGTGTCACGTGAGTGTGTGTGAAGTGTCACGTGAGTGTGTAGGAAATGTCATGTGTCTGTGACTGAAGTGTCACGTGTGTCACGTGAGTGTTTGTGAAGTGTCACGTGTGTGTCACGTGAGTGTTTGTGAAGTGTCACGTGTGTGTCACGTGTGTGTTTGAAGTGTCACGTGAGTGTGTGTGAGGTGTCACGTGTGTAGGAAATGTCACGTGTCTGTGACTGAAGTGTCACGCGTGTCACGTGAGTGTTTGTGAAGTGTCACGTGTGTGTCATGTGAGTGTTTGTGAAGTGTCACGTGTGTGTCATGTGAGTGTTTGTGAAGTGTCACGTGTGTGTCACATGTTTTTGAAGTGTCACGTGATTGTGTGTGAAGTGTCACGTGTGTGTAGGAAATGTCACGTGTCTGTGACTGAAGTGTCACGTGTGTGTCACGTGAGTGTTTGTGAAGTGTCACATGTGTGTCATGTGAGTGTTTGTGAAGTGTCACGTGAGTGTTTGTGAAGTGTCACGTGTGTGTCACGTGTGTGATTGAAGTGTCACGTGAGTGTGTGTGTGTGAAGTGTCACGTGTCTGAGTATATGTGAAGTGTCACGTGTGTTTGTTAGAAGTGTAACGTGTGTGTGAGGAGTGTCACGTGTGTGAACTGTGTGTTTGTGAAGTGTCACGTGAGTGTGTGTGAAGTGTCATGTGTGTGTAGGAAATGTCACGTGTCTGTGACTGAAGTGTCACGTGTGTGTCACGTGTGTGTTTGAAGTGTCACGTGTGTGTCACGTGAGTGTTTGTGAAGTGTCACGTGTGTGTCACGTGTGTGTTTGAAGTGTCACGTGAGTGTGTGTGTGTGAAGTGTTACGTGAGTGTGTGTGAAGTTTCACGTGTGTGTAGGAAATGTCACGTGTCTGTGACTGAAGTGTCACGTGTGTGTCACGTGAGTGTTTGTGAAGTGTCACGTGTGTGTCATGTGAGTGTTTGTCAAGTGTCACGTGTGTGTCACGTGTGTGTTTGAAGTGTCACGTGAGTGTGTGTGAAGTGTCACGTGTGTGTAGGAAATGTCACGTGTCTGTGACTGAAGTGTCACGTGTGTGTCACGTGAGTGTTTGTGAAGTGTCACGTGTGTGTCATGTGAGTGTTTGTGAAGTGTCACGTGAATGTGTGAAGTGTCACGTGTGTGTCTTGTGAGTGTTTGTGAAGTGTCACTAGAGTGTGTGTGTGTCACGTGAGTGTTTGTGACGTGTCACGTGTGTGTCATGTGAGTGTTTGTGAAGTGTCACGTGTGTGTCATGTGAGTGTTTGTGAAGTGTCACTTGAGTGTGTGTGTGAAATGTCACGTGAGTGTGTGTGAAGTATCACGTGTGTGTAGCAAATGTCACGTGTCTGTGACTGAAGTGTCACGCGTGTGTCACGTGAGTGTTTGTGAAGTGTCACGTGTGTGTCATGTGAGTGTTTGTGAAGTGTCACGTGTGTGTCATGTGAGTGTTTGTGAAGTGTCACGTGTGTCATGTGTGTGTTTGAAGTGTCACGTGAGTGTGTGTGAAGTGTCACGTGTGTCAAGTGTGTGTTTGAAGTGTTACGTGAGTGTGTGTGAAGTGTCACGTGAGTGTGTAGGAAATGTCATGTGTCTGTGACTGAAGTGTCACGTGTGTCACGTGAGTGTTTGCGAAGTGTCACGCGTGTGTCATGTGAGTGTTTGTGAAGTGTCACGTGTGTGTCATGTGAGTGTTTGTGAAGTGTCACGTGTGTGTCACCTGTGTGATTGAAGTGTCACGTGAGTGTGTGTGACGTGTCACGTGTCTGAGTATATTTGAAGTGTCACGTGTGTTTGTTAGCAGTGTAACGTGTGTGTGAGGAGTGTCACTTGTGTGAACTGTGTGTTTGTGAAGTGTCACGTGAGTGTGTGTGAAGTGTCACGTGAGTGTGTAGGAAATGTCACGTGTCTGTGACTGAAGTGTCACGTGTGTGTCACGTGAGTGTTTGTGAAGTGTCACGGGTGTGTCATGTGAGTGTGTGTGAAGTGTCACGTGTGTGTCACGTGTGTTTGAAGTGTCACGTGAGTGTGTGTGAAGTGTCACGTGAGTGTGTAGGAAATGTCACGTGTATGTGACTGAAGTGTCACGTGTGTGTCATGTGAGTGTTTGTCAAGTGTCACGTGTGTGTCACGTGTGTGTTTGAAGTGTCACGTGAGTGTGTGTGAAGTGTCACGTGAGTGTGTAGGAAATGTCATGTTTCTGTGACTGAAGTGTCACGTGTGTGTCACGTGAGTGTTTGTGAAGGGTCACGTGTGTGTCATTTGAGTGTTTGTGAAGTGTCACGTGTGTGTCATGCGAGTGTTTGTGAAGTATCACTTGAGTGTGTGTGTGAAGAGTCACGCGAGTGTGTGTGAAGTCTAACGTGAGTGTGTGTAGCAAATGTCACGTGTCTGTGACTGAAGTGTCAAGTGTGTGTCACGTGTGTGCTTGAAGTGTCACGTGAGTGTGTGTGAAGTGTCACGTGAGTGTGTAGGAAATGTTACGTGTCTGTGACTGAAGTGTCACGTGTGTGTCACGTGAGTGTTTGTGAAGTGTCACGTGTGTGTCACGTGAGTGTTTGTGAAGTGTCACGTGTGTGTCAAGTGAGTGTTTGTGAAGTGTCACGTGTGTGTCACGTGAGTGTTTGTGAAGTGTCACGTGTGTGTCACGTGAGTGTTTGTGAAGTGTCACGTGTGTGTCACGTGAGTTTTTGTGAAGTGTCACGTGTGTGTCATGTGAGTGTTTGTGAAGTGTCACGTGTGTGTCACGTGAGTGTTTGAAGTGTCACTTGAGTGTGTGTGTGTGAAGTTTCACGTGTGTGTAGGAAATGTCACGTGTCTGTGACTGAAGTGTCGTGTGTGTCACGTGAGTGTTTGTGAAGTGTCAAGTGTGTGTCATGCGAGTGTTGGGGAAGTATCACTTGAGTGTGTGTGTGAAGAGTCACGCGAGTTTGCGTGAAGTGTCACGTGAGTGTGTGTGTAGCAAATGTCACATGTCTTTGACTGAAGTGTCACGCGTGTCACGTGAGTGTTTGTGAAGTATCACGTGTGTGTCATGTGAGTGTTTGTGAAGTGTCACATGTGTGTCACGTGTGTGTTTGAAGTGTCACGTGAGTGTGTGTGAAGTGTCACGTGAGTGTATAGGCAATGTCACGTGTCTGTGACTGAAGTGTCACGTGTGTGTCACGTGAGTGTTTGTGAAGTGTCACTTGTGTGTCATGTGAGTGGTTGTGAAGTGTCACGTGTGTGTCATGTGAGTGTTTGTGAAGTGTCACGTGTGTCACGTGTGTGTTTGAAGTGTCACTTGAGTGTGTGTGTGAAGTGTTAAGTGAGTGTGTGTGAAGTTTCACGTGTGTGTAGGAAATGTCATGTGTCTGTGACTGAAGTGTCACGTGAGTGTTAGTGAAGTGTCACGTGTGTGTCACGTGTGTGTTTGAAGTGTTACGTGAGTGTGTGTGAAGTTTCACGTGTGTGTAGGAAATGTCACGTGTCTGGGACTGAAGTGTCACGTGTGTGTCACGTGAGTGTTAGTGAAGTGTCAAGTGTGTGTCATGTGAGTGTTTGTGAAGTGTCACGTGTGTGTCATGTGAGTGTTTGTGAAGTGTCATGTGTGTGTTACGTGTGGGTTTGAAGTGTCACGTGAGTGTGTGTGAAGTTTCACGTGTGTGTAGGAAATGTCACGTGTCTGTGACTGAAGTGTCACGTGTGTGTCACGTCTGTGTTTGAAGTGTCACGTGAGTGTGTGTGAAGTGTCACGTGAGTGTGTAGGAAATGTTACGTCTCTGTGACTGAAGTGTCACGTGTGTGTCACGTGAGTGTTTGTGAAGTGTCACGTGTGTGTCACGTGAGTGTTTGTGAAGTGTCACGTGTGTGTCACGTGAGTTTTTGTGAAGTGTCACGTGTGTGTCACGTGAGTGTTTGTGAAGTGTCACGTGAGTTGTTGTGAAGTGTCACGTGTGTGTCATGTGAGTGTTTGTGAAGTGTCACGTGTGTGTCACGTGTGTGTTTGAAGTGTCACTTGAGTGTGTGTGTGTGAAGTGTTAAGTCAAGTCAAGTCAATTTTATTTGTATAGCGCCAAATCATAACAAAAGTTATCTCAAGACGCTTTCACATAGAGTAGGTCTAGACCATACTCTTTAAAATATTATTTACAGAGACCCAACAGTTCCCACCATGAGCAAGCACTTGGCGACAGTGGCGAGGAAAAACTCCCTTTTAACAGGTAGAAACCTCGAGCAGAACCAGGCTCTGGGTGGGCGGCCATCTGCATCGACCGAGTTGGGTTGAAAGGGGAGGAGAGAGGGGGAGAGGGGAGACAGAACAGGAGGAGAGACAACAAATCAGACTAATAATAATAACAACTGCAGCAGTGAGTGTGGAGCAGGAACATGGGGGCAGTAGACGGCCGGCAATCACAGATCCAGACTCTACAGCTCCAGAGGCAGAAATACCTGCAGAAAGTGAGAAGGCGAAAAAACACAGAAAGCACAAGGACTACCAGGAAGAAATGGAGTTGGTAGCCTGTATTAGTGGGATAGGAATGCGTACAGATAGAGAGGGAGAGGAGGAGAGAGAAGCTCAGTGCGTCCTAGGAAGTCCCCCAGCAGTCTTAAGCCTATAACAGCATAACTAAGGGATGGTTCAGGACTCACCTGAGCCAGCCCTAACTATAGGCTTTATCAAAAAGGAACGTTTTTAGCATACTCTTAAACGAAGAGAGGGTGTCTGCCTCCCGAACCCAAATTGGGAGCTGATTCCACAGAAGAGGAGCTTGATAACTAAAGGCTCTGGCTCCCATTCTACTTTTAGAAACTTTAGGTACCACAAGTAACCCTGCATTCTGTGAGCGTAGTGCTCTAGTGGGGTAATACGGTACTATCAGCTCTTTAAGATATGATGGTGCCTGACCAATAAGAGCTTTGTAAGTGAGGAGGACGACCTTAAATTCTATTCTAGATTTCACAGGGAGCCAGTGCAGAGAAGCTAATATCGGAGAAATATGTTCTCTTTTGCTAGTTCCTGTCAGTACACGTGCAGCCGCATTCTGGATCAGCTGAAGAGTCTTTAGAGACTTATCGGGGCAACCCGATAATAAAGAATTACAGTGAATTAAGTGAGTGTGTGTGAAGTTTCACGTGTGTGTAGGAAATGTCATGTGTCTGTGACTGAAGTGTCACGTGTGTGTCACGTGAGTGTTAGTGAAGTGTCACGTGTGTGTCACGTGTGTGTTTGAAGTGTCACATGAGTGTGTGTGAAGTGTCACGTGAGTGTGTAGGAAATGTCACGTGTCTGTGACTGAAGTGTCACGTGAGTGTTTGTGAAGTGTCACGGGTGTGTCATGTGAGTGTTTGTGAAGTGTCACGTGTGTGTCACGTGTGTTTGAAGTGTCACGTGAGTGTGTGTGAAGTGTCACGTGAGTGTGTAGGAAATGTCACGTGTCTGTGACTGAAGTGTCACGTGTGTGTCACGTGAGTGTTTGTGAAGTGTCACGTGTGTTTCTTGTGAGAGTTTGTGAATTGTCACGTGTGTGTCACGTGAGTGTGTGTGAAGTGTCACGTGTGTGTCAGAAGTGTCACGTATGTGAAGTGTCACGTGTGTGTGAAGTGTAACATGTGGGTGTGAAGTATCACGTGTGTAGCAAATGTCACGTGTCTGTGACTGAAGTGTCACGTGTGTCACGTGAGTGTTTGTGAAGTGTCACGTGAGTGTTTGTGAAGTGTCACGTGTGTGTCATGTGAGTGTTTGTGAAGTGTCACGTGTGTCATGTGAGTGTTCGTGAAGTGTCACGTGTGTGTCACCTGTGTGATTGAAGTGTCACGTGAGTGTGTGTGTGAAGTGTCACGTGTCTGAGTATATGTGAAGTGTCACGTGTGTTTGTTAGAAGTGTAACGTGTGTGTGAGGAGTGTCACGTGTGTGAACTGTGTGTTTGTGAAGTGTCACGTGAGTGTGTGTGAAGTGTCACGTGTGTGAAAGAAATGTCACGTGTCTGGGAGTGAAGTGTCACGTGTGCGTCACGTGAGTGTTTGTGAAGTGTCACGTGTGTGTCACGTGAGTGTTTGTGAAGTGTCACGTGTGTGTCATGTGAGTGTTTGTGAAGTGTCACGTGTGTGTTTGAAGTGTCACTTGAGTGTGTGTGTGTGAAGTGTTACGTGAGTGTGTGTGAAGTTTCACGTGTGTAAGAAATGTCACGTGTGTCACGTGATTGTTAGTGAAGTGTCACGTGTGTGTCACGTGTGTGTTTGAAGTGTCACGTGAGTGTGTGTGAAGTATCACGTGTGTGTATCAAATGTCACGTGTCTGTGACTGAAGTGTCACGCGTGTGTCATGTGAGTGTTTGTGAAGTGTCACGTGTGTGTCACGTGTGTGTTTGAAGTGTCACGTGAGTGTGTGTGAAGTGTCACGTGAGTGTGTAGGAAATGTCATGTGTGTGTAGGAAATGTCACGTGTCTGTGACTGAAGATTAACGTGTATGTCACGTGAGCGTTTGTGAAGTGTCACGTGTGTGTCACTTGAGTGTGTGTGTGAAGTGTCACGTGAGTGTGTGTGAAGTGTCACGTGTGTGTAGGAAATGTCACGTGTCTGTGACTGAAGTTTAACGTGTATGTCACGTGAGCGTTTGTGAAGTGTCACGTGTGTGTCATGTGAGTGTTTGTGAAGTGTCACGTGTGTGTCATGTGAGTGTTTGCGAAGTGTCACGTGTGTGTCACGTGTGTTTCAAGTGTCACTTGAGTGTGTGTGTGTGAAGTGTTACGTGAGTGTGTGTGAAGTTTCACGTGTGTAGGAAATGTCACGTGCCTGTGACTGAAGTGTCACGTGTGTGTCACGTGAGTGTTTGTGAAGTGTCACGTGTGTCATGTGAGTGTTTGTGAAGTGTCACGTGTGTTTCATTTGAGAGTTTGTGAAGTGTCACGTGTGTGTCATGTGATTGTTTGTGAAGTGTCACGTGTGTCACGTGAGTGTTTGCGAAGTGTCACGTGAGTCACTTGAGTGTTTGCGAAGTGTCACGTGAGTCACTTGAGTGTTTGCGAAGTGTCACGTGAGTCACTTGAGTGTTTGTGAAGTGTCACGTGTGTGTCACGTCTGTGTTTGAAGTGTCACATGAGTGTGTGTGAGAAGTGTCACGTGTCTGAGTATGTGTGAAGTGTCACGTGTGTTTGTTAGAAGTGTAACGTGTGTGTGAGGAGTGTCACGTGTGTGAACTGTGTGTTTGTGAAGTGTCACGTGGGTGTGTGGGAAGTGTCACGTGTGTGTAGGAAATGTCACGTGTCTGTGTGTGAAGTGTCACGTGTGTGACGTGTGTGTGTGAAGTGTCACGTGTGTGTAAGAAGTGTCACGTGTGTTTGTGTGTGTGAAGTGTCACGTGTGTGAGCTGTCACGTGTGTTTGTGTGTGAAGTGTTGTGTGTGCGAAATGTCACGTGTGTGAAGTTTCACGTGTGTGTGTGAGAAGTGTCACGTGTGTGTGAAGTGTCACGTGTGTGTATGTGAGTGTGTGTGAAGTGTCACGTGTGTCTCACGTGTATGTTTGATGTGTCACGTGTGTGTATGTGAGTGTGTGTGAAGTGTCACGTGTGTGAGAAGTGTCACGTGTATGTAAACTGTGTGTTTGTGAAGAGTCACGTGTGTGTGTGTGAAGTGTCACGTGTGTGAGTGTGTGTGAAGTGTCACGTGTGTGAGTGAAGTGTCACGTGTGTGAGAAGTGTCACGTGTGTGTATGAGGTGTCACATGTGTATGTGTGTGTGAAGTGTCACTTGTGTGTGTGAGGGAAGTGTCACCTGAGTGTGTGTGCAGTGTCACCTGAGTGTGTGTGAAGTGCCGTGTGTGAGTGTTTGTGAAGTGTCACGTGTGTGTCATGTGAGTGTTTGTGAAGTGTCACGTGTGTGTCATGTGAGTGTTTGTGAAGTGTCACGTGTGTGTCACGTGTGTGTTTGAAGTGTCACGTGAGTGTGTGTGAAGTGTCACGTGTGTTTATGAAGTGTCACGTGTCTGGGAGTGAAGTGTCACCTGTGTGCAGTGTGTGTGTGAAGTGTCACGTGAGTGTGTGTGAAGTGTCACGTGTCTGAGTATGTGTGAAGTGTCACGTGTGTTTGTTAGAATTGTCACGTGTGTGAGGAGTGTCACGTGTGTGAACTGTGTGTTTGTGAAGTGTCACGTGTGTGTGAAGTGTCACGTGTGTGTGAATTGTCAGTTGTGTGTGCGTGTGAAGTGTCACGTTTGTGAACTGTGTGTGTGAGATGTAATGTGTATGTACGTTTGTGTGAAGAGTTACGTGTCTGTGTGTGAAATGTAACGTGTGTGTGTCTGAAGTGTAACTTGTGTGTGAGGAGTGTAATGTGCATGCTCGTGAAGTGTAACGTCTGCGTGTTCGTGAACTGTAGCGTGTGTGTGTTTGAAGTGTAGCGTGTGTGTTACGTGTGAAGTGTAACGTGACTGTGTGAAGTGTCACATTTGTTTGAATTGTAAGGTGTGTGAAGTGTGACGTATGTGAAGTGTGAGTGTGTGAAGCGTCAAGTGTGTGAAGTGTAACGTGTGTGTGAATATCACGTGAGCGTATCTGTGTGAAATGTCACGTGTGTCGTGTGTGAGAGAAGTGTCACGTGTGTAAGAAGTGTCACGTGTGTGAAGTGTGTGTGTGTGATGTGTCACGTGTGTGTGAGAAGTGTCACCTGTGTGAAGTGTGTGTGTGTGAAGCGTCAAGTGTGTGTATGAGGTGTCACATGTGTATGTGTGTGTGAAATGCCGTGTGTGAGTGTTTGTGAAGTGTCACGTGTGTGTCAAGTTAGTGTTTGTGAAGTTACACGTGTGTGTCACGTATGTGTTTGAAGTGTCACGTGTGTGTGAGAAGTGCCACGTGTGTGAACTCTGTGTGTGAAGTGTCACGTGTGTGTGAGAAGTGTGACGTGTCACGTGTGTGTGTGAGGTATCACGTGTGTATGTGTGTGTGAAGTGTTGTTTGTGTGCGAAATGTCGTGTGTGTATGTGTGTGACATGTCACGTGTGTGTGAATTGTCAGATGTGTGTGCGTGTGAAGTGTCACGTTTGTGAACTGTGTGTGTGAACGTGTGTGTGAGATGTAATGTGTATGTACGTTTGTGTGAAGTGTAACGTGTCTGTGTGTGAAATGTAACGTGTGTGTGTTACTGAAGTGTATCTTGTGTGTGTGAGGAGTGTAATGTGCATGCTCGTGGAGTGTAACGTCTGCGTGTTCGTGAAGTGTAGCGTGTGTGTGTTCAAGTGTAGCGTGTGTGTTACGTGTGAAGTGTAACGTGACTGCGTGAAGTGTCACATTTGTTTGAATTGTCAGGTATGTGAAGTGTGATGTATGTGAAGTGTGTGAGTGTGTGAAGCGTCACGTGTGTGAAGTGTCACGTGTGTGAATGTCACGTGAGAGTATCTGTGTGAAATGTCACGTGTGTCGTGTGTGAGAGAAGTGTCACCTGAGTGTGTGTGAAGTGTTACGTGAGTGTGTGAAGTGTCACGTGTGTGTGAGTGTGTGCGAAGTGTCTCAAGTGTGTGTGAAGTGTCAAGTGTGTGTCTGTGTGGGTGAAGTATCACGTGTGTGAGGTGTCACCTGTGTATGTGTGTGTGAAGTGTCACATGTGTGTGAGTGTGTGTGAAGGGTCACGTGTGTGTGAGTGTGTGTGAAGGGTCACGTGTGTGTAAACTGTGTGTTGGTGAAGAGTCACGCGAGTGTGTGAAGTGTCACGTGAGTGTGTGTGAAGTGTCACGTGTGTATCAGAAGGGTCACGTGTGTGTGAAGTGTCACGTGTATGTGTGAATTGTCAGTTGTGTGTGTGTGTGAAGTGTCACGTTTGTGAACTGTGTGTGTGAACGTGTGTGTGAGATGTAATGTGTATGTACGTTTGTGTGAAGTGTAACGTGTCTCTGTGATATGTAACGTGTGTGTGTCTGAAGTGTAACTTGTGTGTTTGAGGAGTGTAATGTGCATGCTCGTGAAGTGTAACGTCTGCGTGTTCGTGAAGTGTAGCGTGTGCGTGAATGTCACGTGAGTGTGTCTGTGTGAAATGTCACGTGTGTGTCGTGTGTGAGAGAAGTGTCACCTGAGTGTGTGTGAAGTGTCTCACGTGTGTGAAGTGCCATGTGTGTGATTGTTTGTGAAGTGTCACGTGTGTGTCATGTGAGTGTTTGTGAAGTGTCACGTGTGTGTTTGAAGTGTCACTTGATGTGTGTGTGTGAAGTGTCACGTGTCTGAGTATGTGTGTTTGTGAAGTGTCATATGTGTGAAGTGTGTGAAGTGTCACGTGTGTGTGAGGTGTCACGTGTGTATGTGTGTGAAGTGTTGTGTGTGTGAAATGTAACGTGTGTGTGTCTGAAGTGTAATTTGTGTGTGTGTTCGTGAAGTGTAGCGTGTGCGTGAATGTCACGTGAGTGTGTCTGTGTGACATGTCACGTGTGTGTCGTGTGAGAGAAGTGTCACCTGAGTGTGTGTGAAGTGTTACGTGAATGTTTGAAGTGTCAAATGTGTGTGTGTGTGAAGTGTCACGTGTGTGTGTGAGAAGTGTCACGTGCGTGAAGTGTGTGTGAAGTGTCACGTTTGTGTCTGTGTGGGTGAATTGTCACGTGTGTGAGAGAAGTGTCACCTAATTGTGTGTGCAGTGTTACGTAAGTTTGTGAAGTGCCATGTGTGTGAGTGTTTGTGAAGTGTCACGTGTGTGTGTGCGAAATGTCACGTGTCTGTGAGTGAAGTATCACGTGTGTGTCTGTGTGGGTGAATTCTCACGTGTGTGAGAGAAGTGTCACCTGATTGTTTGTGAAGTGTTACGTGAGTGTGTGTGAAGTGTCACGTGAGTGTGTGTGAAGTGTCACGTGTGTGTCAGAAGTGTCACTTGTGTGAGAAGTGTCACGTGTATGTGTGTGTGACTGAATTGTCACGTATGTGTATGTGTGTGACATGTCACTTGTGTGTGAAGTGTCACATGTGTGTGAATTGTCAGTTGTGTGTGCGTATGAAGTGTCACATTTGTGTGAATTGTCAGGTGTGTGAAGTGTGACGTATGTGAAGTGTGTGAGTGTGTGAAGCGTCACGTGTGTGAAGTGTTGTGAGTGTGAATGTCACGTGAGTGTCTCTGTGTGAAATGTCGTGTGTGTCGTGTGTGAGAGAAGTGTCAACTGAGTGTGTGTGAAGTGTCTCTGTGTGTGAAGTGTCACGTGTGTGTGAGAAGTGTCACGTGTGTGTGAGAAGTGTCACGTGTGTGTATGTGAGTGTGTGAAGTGTCACGTGTGTGTGAGAGAAGTGTCACCTGAGTGTGTGTGCAGTGTTACGTGAGTGTGTGAAGTGTCGTGTGTTTGCGAAATGTCACGTGTATGTGTGTGACTGAATTGTCACGTATGTGTATGTGTGACATGTCACGTGTGTGTGAAGTGTCACATGTGTGTGTGAATTGTCAGTTGTGTGTGTGTGTGAAGTGTCACGTTTGTGAACTGTGTGTCTGAACGTGTGTGTGAGATGTAATGTGTATGTACGTTTGTGTGAAGTGTAACGTGTCTGCGTGTGAAATGTAACGTATGTGTGTCTGAAGTGTAACTTGTGTGTGTGAGGAGTGTAATGTGCATGCTCGTGAAGTGTGACGTCTGCGTGTTCGTGAAGTGTAGCGTGTGTGTTTTTGAAGTGTAGCGTGTGTGTTACGTGTCACGTGTGTGTGAATGTCACGTGAGTGTGTCTGTGTGAAATGTCAGGTGTGTGTCGAGTGTGAGAGAAGTGTCACCTGACTGTGTGTCAAGTGTTACGTGAGTGTGTGAAGTGTCACGTGTGTGTGAGTGTGTGAAGTGTCTCAAGTGTGTGTGAAGTGTCACGTGTGTGTATGAGGTGTCACGTGTGTATGTGTGTGTGCAGTGTCACTTGTGTGTGAGAGAAGTGTCACCTGGTGTGTGTGCAGTGTCACCTGAGTGTTTGTGAAGTGTCACGTGTGTGTCACGTGAGTGTGTGTGAAGTGTCACGTGTCTGAGTATGTGTGAAGTGTCACGTGTGCTTGTGCGAAATGTCACGTGTCTGTGATTTCATTCACGTGTTTTCATGCTTCTGTGATGAAAATCTACATCAGCAGTCACAAAAAACCTTATTTCATCAAAAGATGTTAAAAGATGAAGAAACTTGCTCAAAATGCTGTAATTCACCAAGTTTCATGCTTTGCCAAGAGCAGAAATGAGTGTTTTCATGATTCTGTGAAGACAATCTACATCAGCAGTCACAAAACACCTTATTTCATCAAAAGAAGTTAAAGGACGACGAAACTTGCTCGAAATGCTGTAATTCACCAAGTTTCATGCTTTGCAGTGTTACAACAGCAGAAATGAGTGTTTTCATGCTTCTGTGAAGAAAATCTACATCAGCAGTCACAAAACACCTCATTTCATCAAAAGAAGTTAAAAGACGAAGAAACTTGCTCTAAATGCTGTAATTCATCAAGTTTCATGCTTTGCCAAGAGCAGAAATGAGTGTTTTCATGCTTCTGTGAAGACAATCTACATCAGCAGTCACAAAACACCTTATTTCATCAAAAGAAGTTAAAGGACGATGAAACTTGCTCTAAATGCTTTAATTCATCAAGTTTCATGCGTTGCAGTGTTACAACAGCAGAAATTAGTGTTTTCATGCTTCTGTGAAGAAAAGCTACATCGGCAGTTCATCCAAAGAAGTTAAAAGACGAAGAAACTTGCTCTAAATGCTGTAATTCATCAAGTTTCATGCTTTGCCAACAGCAGAAATGAGTGTTTTCATGCTTCTGTGAAGACAATCTACATCAGCAGTCACAAAACACCTTATTTCATCAAAAGAAGTTAAACGACGAAGATACTTGCTCTAAATAATGTAATTCATCAAGTTTCATGCTTTGCCAACAGCAGAAATGAGTGTTTTCATGATTCTCTGAAGAAAATCTACATCGGCAGTCACAAAGCATCTTATTTCATCAATAGAATTTAAAAGACGAAGAAACTTGCTCTAAATGCTGTAATTCATCAAGTTTCATGCTTTGCAGTGTTACAACAGCAGAAATGAGTGTTTTCATGCTTCTGTGAAGAAAATCTAAATCAGCAGTCACAAAACACCTTATTTCATCAAAAGAAGTTAACAGACGAAGAAACTTGCTCTAAATGATGTAATTCATCAAGTTTCATGCTTTGCAGTGTTACAACAGCAGAAATGAGAGTTTTCATGCTTCTGTGAAGAAAATCTACATCAGCAGTCACAAAACACCTTATTTAATCAAAAGAAGTTAAAAGACGAAGAAACTTGCCCTAAATGCTGTAATTCATCAAGTTTCATGCTTTGCAGTGTTACAACAGCAGACATGAGTTTTTTCATGCTTCTGTGAAGAAAATCTACATCGGCAGTTATGAAAAGAAGTTCAAGGATGAAGAAATTTGCTCTAAATGCTGTAATTCATCAAGTTTCATGCTTTTCAGTGTTACAACAGCAGAAATGAGTGTTTTCATGCTTCTGTGAAGAAAAGCTACATCGGCAGTTCATCTAAAGAATTTAAAAGACGAAGAAACTTGCTCTAAATGATGTAATTCATCAAGTTTCATGCTTTGCAGTGTTACAACAGCAGAAATGAGTGTTTTCATGCTTCTGTGAAGAAAATCTACATCGGCAGTCACAATACACCTTATTTCATCTAAAGAAGTTAAAAGACGAAGAAACTTGCTCTAAATGCTGTAATTCATCAAGTTTCATGCTTTGCAGTGTTACAACAGCAGAAATTAGTGTTTTCATGCTTCTTTGACCAAGATGGCGGCGTGAGCAGATCGCGAGGCCCGGCGTCTCCCCAGTTTTCGCAACTTTGTAGTACTTTTACTGCTCATTTCGGGTCTGTTTGTTCAATACAGTAGTGGTTTCACATCATACACCCGACTGGAGCTTTTGGACATTGGACTACGTTTTTCGGACACTTTTATCACCGATCTGCCACTCATCCCTGAGATCTCCAGAACACCGGAGGCTTCGCACTCTACCCGGCCGGGCGGAAGTGAACGAAGTCGGCGCCGAGATCGCAAACAAAGGCGGGGGAAGCGCGGAGGACTGAGAGCTAAGCTAAGGCTAACACCACACCGGCTCTCTCTGCCCAGTATCTTCCTCGCTAATGTGAGATCTCTGGTGAACAAAATGGACGAGATACGACTCCGCTTCACCAACAGCAATGTCATGATTTTCACCGAAACATGGCTACACGGAGGCATACCGGACAGTGCTATCGAGCTAGCCGGACGCTACACACACCGGGCAGATAGATCAGCTGATGACTCCGGTAAGACCAGAGGGGGAGGACTGTGCATTTATGTCAACAAAGCTTGGTGTACGGACTCTGTTACTCTTCGAAGTCACTGCTCAGCTAACCTAGAGTTCATCATGGTTAAGTGTAGACCCTTCTATCTGCCACGGGAGTTCACATCCAACATCATCACCGCTGCCTATATTCCACCGGATGCTAATGCCAAGCTAGCAATGAAGGAACTTCATGCAGCCATTAGCAAACAACAGACTGATCACCCGGAGGCTGCTTTTATTGTTGCGGGTGATTTTAATCATTCCAACTTAAAGACAGTGCTCCCCAAATTCCACCAGCATGTTTCCTGCCACACAAGAGGAAACAAAACTTTGGACCATGTTTACACAAACATGGCTGCTGCCTACACTGCGACCCCCCTCCCCCACCTCGGGCAGTCGGATCACCTCTCTCTGTTCCTCACCCCCAAATATTCACCCCTCATCAATCGTGTGAAGCCATCAGTGAGGACCATCAAGGTGTGGCCAGCGGGGACAGACTCTGTACTCCAGGACAGGTTTCAACACACGGACTGGAGTATGTTTGCTTCTCAGGCCACCTCTGGCTCACACACAGACATTAGCATCTATGCTTCCTCTGTCATGGATTACATCACCACTATCATCGATGGCGTCACGACAGAGAAGAAGATCACCACATACCCCAACCAGAAGCCATGGATGAGCAAGGAGGTGCGGCTCCTGCTAAAGGCCCGCAACACGGCCTTCAGATCAGGGGATGCACAGGCCTACAGCACATCCAGGACTAACCTGAGGAGGGGCATCAAGAAGGCCAAGAACTGCTACAAGCAAAAAATAGAGGGTCACTTCTCCAACTCCGACCCCAGACGCATGTGGCAGGGCATCCAGGCCATCACCGACTACAAACCCAGACATCTCCTTCCTGAACGAGCTTAACAACTTCTATGCTCGCTTCGAGAGGGAAAACAGAGACAGAGCCACCAAGACGACACTCCCAGCAGATCACCAGCCCACCACACTCTCCTCCACTGTTGTCCACACGGCACTGAGCCGGATCAACGCACGCAAGGCTGCTGGACCTGACGGCATTCCTGGACGTGTGCTCAGGGCATGTGCGGAACAGCTCACTGGGATCTTCACGGACATTTTCAACCTGTCCCTTGCCCAAGAAGCTGTGCCAACATGCTTTAAAGCTACATCCATCGTGCCAGTGCCGAAACATTCCAAGCCGACGTGCCTCAATGACTACCGCCCTGTAGCACTCACACCCATCATCATGAAGTGCTTTGAGCGGCTGGTCCTGGCACACCTGAAGGACTCCCTCCCACCCACACTGGACCCACACCAGTTTGCCTACCGCAGCAATAGGAGCATAGACGATGCAGTCTCCTCAGCACTGCACTCTGTGCTCACACACCTGGACAACACCAACACCTATGCGCGATTGCTGCTTGCTGACTTCAGCTCAGCTTTCAACACTGTCATCCCCTCCAAGTTAATCACTAAACTTGGAGACCTGGGCACCAACACCTCCCTCTGCAACTGGATCATGGACTTTCTGACTAACAGACCACAACATGTTAGGTCAGGTCACACCTGCTCCACCACTGTCTCACTCAGCACTGGTGTGCCACAGGGCTGTGTGCTCAGCCCATTCCTCTACTCCCTCTTCACCTACGACTGGAGACCTATGCATGGATCCAACTCCATCATCAAGTTCGCAGACGACACCACGGTGATTGGTCTCATCAGCAACAACGATGAGACAGCCTACAGGGAAGAGGTACAGCACCTGGCCACATGGTGCACCGAAAATAACCTGCTCCTAAACACCAGCAAAACCAAGGAGCTCATCGTGGACTTCAGGAAGAAGAAAAGAAGCATGCATTCGCCCATCCAAATCAATGGGATGGATGTTGAGCGTGTCTCCAGCTTCAAGTTCCTGGGGACCCACATCTCGGAAGACCTGTCTTGGACCACCAACACCTCCAGCCTTGTCAAGAAAGCTCACCAGCGCCTCTTCTTCCTGAGGACACTGAAGAAAAACCATCTGTCTTCAGCCATCCTGGTGAACTTTTACCGCTGTGTGATCGAGAGCATCCTAACCAACTGTGTCAAAGTCTGGTATGGGAGCTGCTCTGTTGCGGAGCGCAAGGGACTGCAGCGGGTGGTGAAAACTGCCCAACGCATCATAGGAACTCCACTTCCAGCCATTGAGGAAATCCAGAGAAAACGCTGTCTGCGTCGAGCTCGCAGCATTCTCAAGGACGCCTCCCACCCTGCACACAGACTGTTCTCCCTCCTGCCCTCAGGCAGGCGCTTCAGGTGCTTCCGGACAAGGACGAGCAGACTGAGGAACAGTTTCTTCCCCAGAGCTGTGTCCTTATTGAACTCTGCCCCATGCTGACGGAACCCCGTCTACATCGGCAGTCACAAAACACCTTATTTCATCAAAAGAAGTTAAAAGACGAAGAAACTTGCTCTAAATGCTGTAATTCATCAAGTTTCATGCTTTGCACTGTTACAACAGCAGAAATGAGTGTTTTCATGCTTCTGTGATAAAATCTACATCGGCAGTCACAATACACCTTATTTCATCAAAAGAAGTTAAAAGACGACGAAACTTGCTATAAATGCTGTAATTCATCAAGTTTCATGCTTTGCAGTGAGGTGTCTGAGCTGAGAGATGTCTCTCCCATGTGTGTCCAATGTTTAGATACTTGTGTGTATCCAATGTTTAGATACTTGTGTGTGAAATTTTTAGATAAGCCTATGTCCAAGGTCTGGCTACTTTATAGATGGGTGCCCCTTGGGGGTCGTTTTCCTAAAGTTCCAAAGAGATGAGATCAGTTTCAACATGAACTATATGTTCCACCTTCCCTTTCTGTAAAATAGCCATGTATGGTTATGAGGTTGGCTCTGAGCCTATCTTGTCACCACACATTAGCTATACCATGAATATGTAGGAATGTTTTAAAACAGGCCTTAAGAAGTGTAGTTTGGGTGGAAAACGGGGGAGATTCACATTGGCTTCGGATCTTCTCACAGGCAATCCATGGTGCTTGTTTTGACGCTGTACTTTTTGTAATAAACCTTTTTATACAACTAAGTCGGTGTCAGCGGAGATTCCTTCATCATCACATCATCGCTACAGAAGATACAACAGAAATTGGCGTCACGAACTCCAGACGTGTTGTGACCTGCAGCGTCGCCGACAGCTTCAGCGCACCTACTCCCGCTCCTGGTCGACCAATACGGTGAGCATTTCTCACATGATGGAGTGCTGGTGTGTTCGTTGAATTTGTTCTGTGGCTGCTGTAGTCGCACCGTAAAGGATCATGTGTGTGTGTGCCATGCTGTGTTGATGTTGGGGGGAGACTCTGTTCTAAATTTGGGTTTTATTGCGTAGTGCGCAACGCAAAAGGGGGGGAGTGTGATAGAAAAAATAGAAAAGAATAGCAGTAATAAAGTAATAAAAAAAGTTAAAATAGGCTAAAAAGAAGAGGGCTAGACATAAAGTATTGTACCGTCATTGTATTGGTAGCCAAAGGACAGTGAAATGTGTGTAATTGGAAATATTACAATGACCGAGGACAAAAGTGAATGGGGGAAAAATTAAGAAGCATTAAGGGTGCTAAAGAATGAATGTGCATTAAAAAGCATAAAGAATTGCTTGATGAATGCAAAGGAATAAGCATAAAGAATTGCTTAAGTACGAATGAAGAGGGATGGATGAAAAAACACACATTTCCTGAGTAATGCATGCGGACTGTGACGGTGCATGTGGGGGACGCTTTCTGTAAGTCACTGAAGAACTCAAGCATGCATGAAAGGAATAGGCTGTCGATAAAGTGAAGATAAAGAAATGAAGGGAATAAAAAAGGTTGAAGTAAATGTGTAGAATAGCCTAATTAGTAACGATAAGGTGAGCTAAATAACATCATGCAAGAGTAATGAAGGTGGGCCCTCAACTTCTTAACGGTAAGACATGTGTAGATTAGACACTGCGTGAAGGTTGGCTTTGAGAAATAGTCAGAGGAATTAGAGAATAAAAAGAGGAAAGTAACAACCCTGGGCCCAGGGCAATTAGATCATTTTAAAAGTAAAATAGAGTGAAGAAGTGAAATAGAGATAAAGAGATAAAGATTAAGAGTAAAGCCTAAATGCCGAAAGCCTAAATGAGTAAAAAGAGAAGAAATTAGATTACAGTAAAATAAAAATAAGGAGAAGCTTCAAATTAGGATTATATTTTGTGTTTTTGATTGTTGAAGTGATTGTTCTCTGGGGGTGAGTAGAGCTGGACTCTGCTGCTGTGGTTGCTGTGTGTGTAGAGAACGCTGTCTCTGTGGTTTGGCTGTGAGTGAAAAGTTGCTGTGGTTTATGTGATTTATATTAATGTGGTAGATTTTATATTGAATAAGCATATATAGGTTATGATCAACAATAGGAGGTTAATTAAAATACAGGGAAGGATATTCTGTTTTTAATTCTAAAACTTATGAGCCTCTAAAGAGGACATTCTTGAGTTTGCTAAAATTTATGAGCCTCTAAAGAGGACATTCCTGAATCTGTTAAAACTTATGAGCCTTTTCTACAAAGGACATTCTTTAGTTTGTTAAAACATATGAGCCTTTTCTATAGAGGATGTTTTTGAATCTGCTAAAACATATGAGCCTTTTTGGGGGATATTTCAGAATTGGTAATAACTTATGAGCCTCTTTCAGAGGACATTTTAATTGATTAAATATGAGCTCCCAATAAGGACATTTGTGATCTTGAAGTAGAAAGATCGGTAGGGATATTTGTAGGTTAGGTTTAATTTTGTTAATATAGGTGTGGGTAATAATCCTATATTATTGAGGAATTTAAGGGGTTAATAGAGTTAAATAAGTTAGAATAGAAAAATAGAAATGTATGATGTGTGGTTGTAACTTAGTGTTTGAAAAAGGAGTATGCATGTTTATAGTGCAGTTAAAATGGTCTAGTAGAATTATGGGACGTTGAATTTCTTTTCTGTTTCTCTCTTTGTTCTCCTATATTGTGAGAGAGCTGAAGGGGAGGAAAAAGAGGAGGAGGTGCAGGCAGGAATTTGGCTGGCCCATATATCATACGGATTGAGGGTTGCTGACAACAGCATGTGCAGCTCCTGAATCCAGTCTAAATAAGGCCAGTACAGTTTTTATCCACAAACTCTTTTTCCAAACACCTGCTTTACAAATGTTTTTTATGTGAATTCATTCATAGCTATTATGGATGACATACATTTGATTTGATTCCATATATGGTGCTATATGAACATTTCTCAATTTGGGGTTAATAGAGTGCATTTATTTGCTTGCGCATTTATGAGCAATACTTGCTGTAGTTATTTCAAAGTGACGCTTGGCAACGGACTGACCAGTTAATGTATTTGACTAATTATTGGAGTATTGTGGTTGACCTCTGTTGAGAGTTGTTTGTGTGTGTAGTCAATATTGTTTGCGGATTTGGTGATGTGGGTGTTGCTACCATAATAAGTAAGCTGTTGATTCCTTTGAAGTTGACAATCCTCATACATTCTTTTTCGCATTGACTGTGGCAAAATAGTGGCGTATGTGGCGTATGTAATCAAAACAATGCAGGTGCTTGTGTCCACCTATAAGGCGGGCCAAAAGAAGGGCAAAAAGGGGGAACAACGTAAAGAAAAGAGAAACAGAGCTTGGCGTTCTCCAATTGTTTGAAAATGAGGGACAGAAACGGTTAAAAGCTGCGAAAGATAAAAACGATAGAGGCGCAGAAAAAATCCGAAAAATGCAAAAGAAATAGAAAAACTAATGGCGGAAATTAATACACCTTTTTCGCATACGGAGCCAATCAAGAACCCTCCACCTTATGAGGATGAGGTGCAGTTTAAGGAAGCCTATCCAATCCAACTTCCAGTTCTGAGTCATGATGGTGCATACCATATTGAAGATGATGACAGAAGAGTGATTGAAGAAGGGAAAGCTACAACTACCATCGTGATTCGTCCTTTCGTCAAGTCTAAGAAGCCAGGGATGTTAAGGAGGAAGTCAAGTGAACTCGGACCAGGAAAAGCAACCTCCAGGAGATATGAGTATGATAGTGATGATGATGATGATGATACCAGGTCAATTGGAGGATACGATCCCTCAGTGAAGGAAATATTGGTCAGAGCTGAAAGAAGAGGAAGACAACCTTTGGAAAAACCAGACGCAAAATATGTTATTACCAGTGATAGTGTCACTAGGGATGATGACAATGATTGGGAGCGTGAGTATACTCCCTACTCAAGACGACACTCAACACAGCTTAGAAGGGACTTGGAAGAGGAAGAAGAGTGGCGAATGCATAAGGAGCTTGAAGAGCAAGCTCGGAGAGTCTCGCTGGATGAAATACATCGAAGATCACCAGATGATCTAACCCCAGCCCCCACAGGGCCAGAGATGGCAACAAGAAAAAGGAGCAGAGAAGGATCCTTAGGTAAAGGAAAGACTGATCCTCCCAGATATTATCTGCGTGATAAGGATGATAAGATGCTTCCAGTGTTCGTCAGAGGACAAAATTTGGAGTATAAGCCTTGGCAGAATACAGATATGTCAGATATGATGGAGAAGCTACCTATTCTTCAGGATGGAGCACATCCTTGGACTTCAAAGATGGATGAGCTCATGGTGGGAACACAATTTGCCATGGGAGACATCAAGAGACTTTTGGCTAACCTCCTTGGAGTTTCCGCTATGGAAGAGATTCTACAGAGAGCTGGACTCATTCGGTATATGGGAACTGCTGTGAATGATTCAGAGCTGTTTTCTGCAAATAGAGCTTGAGTGTGGAGGCCACTGAAAGATACATTTCCAATAAATGTACATCCCGATAGTGTTCTCATTGAGCCACTGGGACCAGAAGAAAACCCAAGGGCCTATGTATCAAGAGCCTTTCAAAAGTGGAGAAACGTGACTTGAATCAAATGGAGCAGTCAATTTTGCGAGCCAAAATACAGAAGGGGCTGCCCCAACCAGTGAGAAGTAAACTGGCTGAGGTGGTTGGACTTGGAAGCATGATGAAGAGTGTTTATACGGATCATATAGCCCATCAAGTGGATCTATATAGGAAAAAGGAACAGGACCAGAAATAGCAAGATCAAGAGATCCTCAGAAAACTCAATCAAGTACAGCTAGTGGATAACAAGAAAGAGAAGAAACAGGCTCTGGTCATACAGAGTCAGTCTCCGATGGATCAAATGTTACCACAACTGCTGCCGGATCAAGATCAGTTCCAGTCAGCCCAGCCACCAGTAGTGGTTCCAGTTGCTTCCTACCCGCAGCCTGCTTTTGGTCAAGCACAGACCTGGAGAGGAAGAGGTCGAGGAAATTTTGGAAGAGGAAGATTTGAGCCGTATTTCCAGCAATCTTCGGAAGTATGTTATAATTGTGGACAGTGTGGCCATTTTGCTCGGGAGTGCAATAGGCCAGGAGGAAATTTTGGAGGAAATTTCAGAGGACGATTTAGGGGCCAACTAAGACCATCAGAGGGACCGGTGAACCCTTATAGGGGTCCGGAACCAGGATTCTAGAGGTGCCCAGAAGACTCGAAAGGGGGTGTCAGCTGGTAGTATCAGGGCCGGAAAGAGATCCAACAATAGAAGTGAAAGTAAATAATCGACCATTGGAAGCATTGGTGGATAGCGGAGCTGCTTTCACCTGTATTCGGCCTGAAGATGCTATACATCTCCCCATGTCTGGTCAATTGATTCGGACAATTGGGTTTGAGGGAGTTAAACAGCTGGTTCCTCTCACGAAACCAATTGAGCTCTGCTACAAACACCTGAAGACTACAATACCTATACTGGTATCGGAGCATACACCTATGGCTCTTTTGGGAAGAGATGCTTCGTGTAGGTTGAACTGTACAATAAAGTGTACCCCAGACGGCTGTCTGGTGGAAGTGCCAAGTGATGTTGTTAATCAATTTTTAATGAAGACAGAAACTGAAGCTGCATCAGTATATTGGATTGGAAATCTTGGTGCAGAATTTTTGAAGTCAGCTAAATTGTGGGAGAAGTTCATTGTAGCTAACATGCCCAATGCGAAACTTCCAGAGTATCCATTGCACTGCACGCTCAAGTATTTCAAGAATGCTGTTCAATCAAACCCAGAGGAATGGGTAAGTCGTCAACCAAATCAAGTTCAATTTAGTTCAGGTTGCATAATTTTGGGACCACAAGAAAGAAGCCAAGAAGAAAGTAGAGCAAAGGGATGAGGAGACAGGGAAAAACGACGAGGAAAAAAAAAAGGAAAGAGGAGCAAAAGGAAGAAGAAGAAAAGAAGGAGACTGTTGAAGTTAAAGACAAGGGGGCAGAAGCCAGAGAGAAGGAGACTAAAGAGGAGGAAAACACTGACAAGAGGGTTGCAAAGGAAAAAGAAAAGAAGAAAGGGTAAAGAAGAGAGAAGAAGAGAAAGCCATGAAGATAGACAGAGATGATTATTTGAATGGAGAATTCGATATCAAGAAGTGTGCGCCACATGTGACTTTGTTGGTGTCGGAAGAATATGAGCAAAATCACTTAGGAGAAATGATGGCGGAAGCAGAGGAAGCTGTTTTTGTACTGGTGAAAGATAATCTTGCCATTTTGAGGAGTGAAGATCAGCAATTTATCAAAATTATGATTTCTGCTCAAGGATGGGGACAGCCACAAGTTGTGCGGATGACACAGGAATCAATCTGTAGTGCAAAAATGGATTCAGACTCTATGAAAGAAGAGATGCTGCGACAAGTTCCAGAATGTTTGTGGGCTCAGTATAGCACGGATATTGGACTGGTGAAGTCAGCCCAACCAGTGAAAGTTGAACTCCAACCAGGAGTCAGACCTCCGTGGAAGAACCAGTATCCATTGAAAGAAGAAGCAAGTCAAGGAATTGAGTCACAAATTGAAGGACTTTTGAGAGCAGATGTTTTGAAGATGACACAGAATCCTCAAAGTAATACACCTTTGTTGCCTCTGAAGAAGCCAGATGATTCTTACCGCATGGTACATGACTTGAGAGCGGTGAACCGCCGATGGTGGCCGATTTTCTAGCAGAGGTGCCAGATCCGCATACTTTGTTGGCACACATTCCGCCAGAAGCGACGCATTTTATGGTGTTAGATTTATGTGGTGCATTTTTCAGTGTTCCACTTAGTACTGAAAGTCAGGGTTTATTTGGGTTTACATACAAGGGACAGTTTTATGAGTATAAGAGATTGCCACAAGGGTTCAAACATAGTCCACACATTTTCAATAAAGTATGGAAGGAGGATTTGACAGGGATAGATAAGATGCTAAAAAGCACTGTTGTTCATTATTATTTGTTCACCAAATGAGGAAACATGTCATCAGGACTCAATTAAATTACTGGCTGAAAAGGGGCATAAGGCCTCTCAGAAGAAGCTGCAAAAGTAGTCACGGGTGCTGACAAATTGGGCAAAGTACTTCTGGTTACACATGAAGTGAATTTGGAAGACAAAAATATGCTCAGGGATGTGATTCTGATGCAGGAAGCTGCATCTGCAGTGGATAAACAGTTGTGGCAAGAGCGTGGTGCTACACAAGATTCTACTGGACTTTGGAGAAATCATGAGGGGCTGATAATAGCACCCCCAGACCTGTGGGGTCTGATGATTCAAGAAGCACATGGGTGAGCTCATGTTGCAAGGGGGGAAGTTAGAAGAAAGATCACAAAGGAGGCTTGAGCAGATTGACTATGTCATAGGCAGATGCACTGTCTGAAAAACAATGTTCGGAGAGTTTGTGATGGTTCCTCCTGGTTACATTCCAACTCCGAGAGGTCCAATGCGTGAGGTAGTTGTTGACTATGTTGATATGATAAAACCAGTTGACGGAAAGAGGTATATGTTAGTCGTTGTGGACAGATTTTCGCGATGGCCTGAAGCTTGTCCAACTAAGCGAAAGGATGCTCAGTCAGTTGCCAAGTTTTTGTGTAGAGAGGTCATAAGCAGGTGGGGACTTCCGGATCGGATATCCTCAGACAATGGAAAAGAGTTTGTTGATAAAGACTGTGAAATTGATTTTGCAAAAACTGGGAATTAAACAACGTCTTGGTGCTGTATATCATCCACAAAGTCAAGGGATTTGTGAGAAAATGAATGGTATTTTGAAAAATCGCATTGTGAAAATTTGTCAACACATGGGCTTAAATTGGGTAGCAGCACTTCCATTGGCATTAATGGTGTGTCGCTCAAGTAAGTTGGTGGAAAAGTATCCATATTGAATGTTTAATCTTGATATAATAACATCTATTTATATTATTGTGTTGGTATCTAGTAGTTATACTGGATGATATGATTAAAGGGGGAAATGGGAAAATGTGAATCATAAAATGGAATGATATGATGTTGTGACTATTCACATTCACTTCTGTATGTGGTTTTTGATTTGCATTTGTTGTTTTGCAAAAGATACTGGTTGTTTTTTCTTTCCTTCCAGAAGGACATTGGGGGAAAGATATACTAAAGGGATTCAGACACTCAAAAATGGACAATCACAATGGACTGAAGGATTCTGAACAAGGACACTGACGAAATGTTCAGATTCAATACATCGACACTACGTTGAGAGTCGACGCTGTTGAGGAGTTGCAGTGTGATATACATTTTTATGTTTCCTTGATATGCTATTGCATGAATGATACTAAACTTTTATAATATTTTCTTTTCTTACTAATTGTTTGGAGAAAGATGTTTTCTGATATTGAGACCTCAGATGTTTTCTTTTTTTTCCTTAATGCTTAGGGAAATTGGGTTTAGGCAGGGAAAGGTCCATTGGAAGGTGCGACTGGCCTGAATTTGGACATTGTTTTGATTTTATTTCTGAGGTTTTCACATGTATTTGCTTAAGTTATATCCCTATACAAATTATTAAAGTTCCTCCTTTTAATTGGTTTGGAGTGCTATGTGTGGTTGCCTGAGGCAGAGGGACCGTGAGAGAATTTTCCTGTCTAGATTGTTTGATGGATATTTTAGGGAAGATGGCTGCCGGACAGGTTTTTCACTCTCACACTCCATAAAGCTGTAGAATGGTAAAAGTTATGCTCTAAAAAGCAGATGTAGGGGGAATTGTTATTTCTATCACGATTATATTTATGCATGTTTTATTCTTTTGTTTTTCAAGACTGTGTAGTCTCGAAGGGGGGGAATATGAGGTGTCTGAGCTGAGAGATGTCTCTCCCATGTGTGTCCAATGTTTAGATACTTGTGTGTGAAATGTTTGTTGTTTAAGAAGTGTAGTTTGGGTGGAAAACGGGGGAGATTCACATTGGCTTCGGATCGTCTCACAGGCAATCCATGGTGCTTGTTTTGACGCTGTACTTTTTGTAATAAACCTTTTTATACAACTAAGTCGGTGTCAGCAGAGATTCCTTCATCATCATTACATCATCGCTACAGAAGATACAACAGCAGTGTTACAACAGCAGAAATGAGTGTTTTCATGCTTCTGTGAAGAAAATCTACATCGGCTGTAGCGGGTGGTGTAAGGACCCAAATGCAGCACACAAGACCCAGGGATCGGTACGTGAAGACTCTTTATTTTCCGTTCAGCAGGTATAACAAGCGGCACACAGAAAGACCGTCGGGCAAGCTGCGGTTTGTCACAGAGTCTCTTAGCCCCCTTGTTAGCTGAGCTGTAGCAACAGACAGAGTCACTCCGAAACCGGAACAGAAAGCAGGTGTATTTACCGGGGTTCAGGCAGGGGGGAGAGGTCCAAGGCTGGCGGGGTCGGAAACAGGAAGACAGTCCGTGGGTAAGGCAGGTCGGTTCACCGGGATTCAGACAGAGGGGAAAAGTCCAGGGCAGGCAGAGTCGGCAACGGGAAAGCAGTCCGGGGAATATCGCTGGAAAGTCTAGCATACGTAAGGAACAATCTGGTACTGAGTGTGTGTAAGGGAGGAGTATAAATAGGGGATTGATTAATGATTGCCGGCAGGTGAGTGGGCAGGTGAAATGAGTGAGGCTGATGAGGAGGGAGTGGCTGACAGGTAGAGTGGAAGGTGTCGCTGAACTGTGACATCGGCAGTTCATCAAAAGAAGTTAAAAGTCAAAGAAACTTGCTCTAAATGCTGTAATTCATCAAGTTTCATGCTTTGCAGTGTTAAAACAGCAGAAATGAGTGTTTTCATGCTTCTGTGAAGAAAATCTACATCGGCAGTCACAAAAGAAGTTAAAAGACGAAGAAACTTGCTGTAAATGCTGTAATTCATCAAGTTTCATGCTTTGCCAACAGCAGAAATGAGTGTTTTCATTCTTCTGTGAAGAAAATCTACATCGGCAGTCACAAAACACCTTATTTCATCAAAAGAAGTTAAAACCACGAAAAACTGCGTTGACGGGAAGAAGGCGAAAGAATGCGAAAGCGCTTGAGTTCGCTCGCTCTCTGCCTTCTTCCAGTACATTTCGTGCCCCTGGTACTCCGTCGTCAATTTTTTCGTGCCCCTGGTAATCCCACAATTAGTTTCGTACCTCTGGTAGTTCATCCACTCTCCGTACCCCTGGTAGCCTGTCCACTCTTCGTGCCCCTGGTAGTCCGTCCATGGTTTCGTGCCCCTGGTAGACCGTCCATGGTTTTGTGCCCCTGGTAGTCTGGCTCCAGCAGTGGCTCCAGCAGGCCCTGGCAGGGCTGTGCTCCATCCCCCTTCCCCAGAGCCACCTCCAGCCACCCCCCTGAGCCCAACACCCGCCAGGGGCTCCAGCAGGCTCTAGAAGAGCCATGCTCCATCCCCCTTCTCCACAGCCACCTCCAGGGGCTCCAGCAGGGCCATGCTCCATCCCTCTTACCCACAGCCACCTCCAGCACACCCCACTTTCAACCCAACTCTGTCGAGTCAGATGACTGCCCACCCAGAGCCTGGTTCAGCTTGAGGTTTTTACCTGTTAAAAGGGAGTTTTTCCTCACCAAGTGCTACTCATGGTGGAAATTGTTGGGTCTCTGTAAATATTTTAAAGAGTATGGTCTAGACCAGGGGTCTCAAACTCAATTTACCTGGGGGCCGATGGAGGCAGAGTCTGGGTGAGGCTGGGCCGCATCAGGTTTTCCACAAGAAAAGCTTTGTTTAAAAAATTCCAATCTTCTCAAATCTCTTTATTTTTTAACACAAAATAAGTTGAAAAAATAAATAAAGAAATTAAGAATCAATGAAAAAATAAATAAAGAAATTAAGAATCAATAACAAAATAAATCAATCACTAATAAATAAATAAAATAATAATAATAATCATGAAAATAATAATAATTAGATTTCTCTAGTTAGCGACTATATGTGGTTTCTTCAGTCTTCTATATCTGCTGTATTCAGATTCAAATGTCTGTATTTACAGTTCTTTAACCTTTAACCTTCTTCTGAACATAGACCAAATGGACAGGTGTCGCTATGTGACTGCAGACTACATTAGGCTGCATTGAGCTCCTTACTTTTCTTTTATGCCGCCGCGTATGCATCACTTTGATTTATTTTGTCAGAGAGAGAGACCTCATATTAACTTTCTAAGTGCCATTGACGTGTGTGTATAAATATATATATATATATATATACATTTAGATACGTCTATATATGTATAATGACCCGCTGGGCAGCAACTTAAGAAAACTTTTTTTTAAGTGTTGTGAACGCAGCGCGCTGGGGCGAATGTCCGCGTGTGCCCAATAGAAACGAGGCAGCCAGCCAGGCCCGGAAGAAAACACAGCATGGCACCGCTGCTGTATCTGTTCTCTTTATACATCCATGTGCTGTATCTTTCACTCACTGAGAAATGTTTCTCTGCTTACATCAAGCCCGGCCGATGTCCCGCCCCCGCGAGCCATATACCCCACCGTGATTGGTAGGTTCGTTCAGCTCCGCACACAACACTGTAAAATTGCCATACATATCAAACTCGCGGGCCGCACTAACATTAAACTTTCATATTAAGGCGGGGGCCACAAACTATCATCCCGCGGGCCGCAATTGGCCCCCGGGCCGCGAGTTTGAGGCCCCTGGTCTAGACCTAGCCTGGCTTCGCCAGACTAATTCGCAAATGAGTATAAGTCTGGAACCTTTCAGTTAATTTTTGAGTTCCAAGTGACGCTATCAATGGGCAGAGAGAACCAATCAGAGCAACAGAGGGCTGTCCTGTCGGATGGTACGTCCTGTCAGAACTACAGCAAACATATTTCTTATCAACATAAAGTTTAAGTGCAGTTGTTTGTTCTTCTTTGAGAGAAAATTTACTGTCCAGTTCATGTGATATTGCCACTGTAGCCAGCCGCTGAACATTCCTTATCGGTAGCGCCATCTTGGATATTTATAAAGATACCTGAATGGTGCTTCTCTCTGTCAGTCATCGTTTTAAACCCGCTTCGTACTAAATAAACGCTTGTGATTGGTTATCCCGATAAATCGGCAGAGAAATCAATTTGAATAGGAGAAGGGCCAGATGTATCTGCCAGAGCAAATGAAACATTAGCTCACAGATTCACCTGGTTCCCAGGCTAGTCTAGACATACTCTGAGAAAAGTGTCTTGAGATAACTTTTGTTATGATTTGGCGCTATATAAATAAAATTGACTTGACGTGACTTGGTTCAACATACATAAGGCCTATGTCATCCCAGAGGTCAACAATGCCTGGACGGTACACAATGAGGCTGTACATGATGAGCCGCTCACTGTGTCAGAAGACCCCAAATATGACACTGGTCAAATAATGTGTAAACCTGTTTTTTTCCATTGCCGTTCTTATTTCCTACAGTCTCTCTTTAATTCCTGTGTGAACTGATTTAGCCAGGGCTGCAGTGTACTGTTTGCCTTTTTGTCTCTTTAGGGTGTGACAGAGTTATGGAAGCCCATTTGCGCCACAGTGATGAAAAGAAAAAGCCTGGCATCACCAGACGAATCCACAAATGCGTACTAGTCTGGAACCTCTCATTTTTTGATTTCCACGGGGCGTTATCAACGAGCGGAGAGAACCAATCAAAGCAAGGAAGCACCGTCCTGTCGGACAGTAGGTCCTGTCAGAACTACAGCAATCATATCATATTTATCATGCGGCATTTCTCTTCCATCCACTGTTGTTTCTCCTTTGCATATTGCTTGTAACAGAGACGACTGGCTCTTCCCCTAAGGCGTGCTGATACTCTCTTGCGCAGGGCACGGATATATGCAACCTCCGCAGGCTTTTTGTTGCCAAGGAGGGCCTTGAAACGCTGCAGGGGCAAGGTGGCCAATGTTTGTGTGTGTTTGAGTGATTATAGGCCCCACCTCCCTAGGTGTGGTCAGTTTCTTCTGGACGTAGAATCCTGGATCCATCGTATTGCGGCCACTCTGGGTTGGGGGCTGCACCGGCCCCCCTGGCTGAGTTTGAGGCAGATCTGATGTAGATGCTTGGACTGCCATATCCATGTTTCCAGT
Source organism: Lateolabrax maculatus (assembly GCA_031216445.1). Lineage (NCBI taxonomy): Eukaryota > Metazoa > Chordata > Actinopteri > Acropomatiformes > Lateolabracidae > Lateolabrax > Lateolabrax maculatus. The sequence continues at coordinate 713,321 of JAUTWU010000025.1, forward strand.
AATGCTGTCATCCAGTCCTCATTCTTCGTCCTGTGAGCAGATTGGACTCATCTATTCCTCCATCAGTCCTGGTGGTGGTGGTGGTTGAGGGTATCTCGGGAGGCACACCCAGTTTCCTCGGAGCCCTGTGGTGGAAGGTGCTGGTTGGACCGCCAGTTGGTGCGTGCACGTAGCCCTGGGACCTGTAGTCATCATCTGAGCTGGCCACCCAGGTGGATAAGGCTGAGCCTGGTGTATAGGTCCCATTGGTGCATGCAGGTCATACTGCCAACCAGTCCCTGGACGTTCAGCCATGTCTCTATCAGAAGGGTGATACGAGAGGATTAATACACCAACAGGCCCTAAGCTAATTTCTAGCTCCTCCATACTACGTAGAAATGTCTACCTACTGTAAAGATCGATTTGTATTCACACACATACTGTTGCTCATAACATCTTGACTTCTGCTCTACTCCTGTCCTACCATTCTTTTGCAGTAACATATGTGTGCTAAATAATAAGAGTTGTGATGGAAATCTTAGAGCTGGTTCACTCTAGCAAGAAGTTTCAGGAGACCTGGATGTCCTACACAGGAATATTTATTGAAGCTCGATCGAGGAGAAAAGGGAAACACCGAGTGTGAATCACAGCGTACTGCTACCCAAATCTGAAGATGGTGTCCTGAAACTCAGTATTTAACCTTCCCCAGAACTGATAAGTCCCGCTATATCCAAATAGGGTTATTCCTAACTCAGCCTGGCATGTGTGATGACTCTATTGGATATCAGATCTAAACAAGGAAAGACATCAATATTTGCTGTCCTAGCAACAGCATAGCCTCTGTACAGTATGTCTTATCCAGCGTCAACAACCAGGCACCAGCCTGTTGTGTCTAAACCCGAAAACAGAAGATATCTAGCAGACCTTGGTTTACCAGAGGCCAGAGCCAACTCGGCCTTGTCAGGCACACAGAGTGAGACAGGCGAACAGAGACAGGCAGTTGACCTGACCTGTGAAGCACTGTCTTAAGTTACCTTTAACGTACAAGAGAGAAGTTTAACATACAAGAAGGAAAATTCCCTCACAAGAGTGACCCACAATATAATGAGATCATATTTAGTGTGTACTTAGTGCATAGGGGTATACGTCGAGGAGTTCCGGGAGTCACTAAATCATATTTGTATTTTAAAGTGATTCTAGGACAGGCTGCTATGATACCTTGTCGTAGATTATAAGTTTTAGTTGACCATGACCAGGTTTCTATGGATTCAATTCGGATTTCTTGGGGCAGGGGCGGTAATGGAAAGTCTTCGGAAGTGCACATAAGAGTTTAAATACTGTACGTGAGTTTTTGATTGTGCTATTGGTATTGGGCCAAACTATAACTATATTGGGTAACACATCCAATATTCTTTGCAGATCTTTATGATACTCATGCGACATTTTTGATTTAGGTTTACGTCTTTGTTGTCTGCGCTTCATCATTTTTACTTAGGTATTTATTTTTATTTTGGAGTCGTCATGCTTTCATACAATGGTTCCTTGTCATCTTCTCTTATTGTTACCTCCAGATTTATGCCGTTTTGGATTTAAAGCGGGAATTGTCCTGGAAGACATCTCGTTGCTTTCTTTATCATTGCTGAGGTCATTGGAAGTATGCAACACCCAGGAGCATTCCAATTACCTGTAGGATTTTGCGCCATGACAGATTATTCAAACACTCCCAAACCTTAGAGAGAGCTTGATTTTTAGTGCTCCAATTTGAGCTTGCTACGTGTTTGCCTCTCAGGTTTTTTTTATTTATCAAAGAGCCTACCAATGGTATCCATCCTGTCCCTTGTCCTGATTTTATCCAATCTTCCCCTAGAGCCTGGTGCTCATCAGGTAATCCTATGGGCTCTTGGTTCCATGCTACATATACTTTATAAATACTTTATTTAGTTAGTGTTCGTATAGCCATCAAAGCAAGTGGCAATGCATCTACCCAATTGATTTTATACTGACTGTCTGCTCTAATTTTTGCAAGTTTTGCTTTTAGCATGCCATTTGCCCTTTCCACTACTCTCTGTGACTGTGGGTGATACACACATCTGAACTTCTGTTTGATTCCTAGCATTTTTAGGGCTTTTTTTATTGTCTCAGCTACAAACGCAGGTCGGAAAAATGGTGACCACCAGACTGCTTGAAGGCGTCTCAACACCTCCCCACTTGTGCAATGGTCCTGACCATGCGCACTACGTGTAGCAACCTGTACCAAAGATGTTGGGAGGACAATATGTCCATGTGCACTTCGCCATAGCCCATGTGATGGACCTTCTTCAGTGATTATACTTGCCCCCCTTTTTGCCCATACAGAATGTGCATATGGACTTGCCTGATGTTGTGCTGCTATTATATAGCAGCACATATATATAGCTCATATATATATATATATATATATAAGTTTGTTAGTGGTTCACAATCTCCAGCTACTAGCAGTGGTCCTATACAGGTGGGTGTAGCTATGCGTTTTGCGGCTTCATCTGCTAAGTTGTTGCCTTTAGCTATCAGGGAATTCGTTTTTTGATGAGCTACGCATTTAATGATGGCTAACACTTTTGGATGGTGTATGGCTTCTAGTAAAGCTGAGATGGCAGAAATGACGACATGTGTCTCACCGTTTGTGGTTTGGGAGCTTTCGATACTGCCTCAATTTGTGAGGGCGCTATAGCTCATTTAGTGCCACAGAGTTATCTACCTAAGTATTCAACCTGTGTCTGGCAAAACTGTAATTTATTTTTACTCACCTTGTGAGCCCCCTTTTCTAAAGCCATCAGGGCTGAGTCTGAGTCTTGTGCACATTGAGCTTTGGAGGTGCTACATATCAAGAGATCATCTACATATTGTAGTACTGTACTGGACACGTCTAGGTGTTGCAGGTCATTAGCCAATACTCGACTGAATATTGAGGGACTTTCAACATAGCTCTGCGGGAGACGTGTGTACGTATACTCACTGTAAAATCTAATTAGTTGACCTTACTTAAAAAAAGTATGCAAACTCGTTGCAAATTAAGCAAAGTAATCTTAAGAATAGTGAGTTAGAAAAGCTTGTTTATTTTAAGTGTGCAGTACTAAATCAAGTAGTACAACTAAAAAAAAAAAAAGTTCATGTAACTTAATAGCCATGCTTAGTGTTAACTTAATTTTTTCATTTTGTGTGGACTGCTTGATACAAATTTAACCCCACTTAGAATTATGACTACTACTTACTACTCACTCATTTTTTTTCAGTTCATTTCAGTTCAGTTAAATTAAACAAACCAATTTCCTTGAATGGGTCCTTGTCCTTCTCCCATTTCTTATCTATTTTAGCTGTTATTACCTAATAAAGGGAAAAACACCACAAACATATACTTTAAAAGAACACTCACTGGGTTTGTTCAGCTGCATTACAACATTTATTAAAAAAATAATTGCATCATTGACAGATCTAGGCTGAACAATAAATGTTCGATATTGTTACTTTTGATTCCAATTCTCCAATATAAAATGTATGTTTTATCACTCATGTAATAACCTTACAATAAACAATAAAATTACTGTTCTCTATCCTCTTGTCATATTTAATGTATTTTAAAGCTAGTTGTAAAATTACTCATAGTGTGATCTATGTCTGTTAGGCTATTGTAATAACAATATGCATTAAATCTATTATTCAGCCTCAAGTGTTCTGTTCCCAAGTATCACTTTCTTGTACATTCAAGTACAAAACAGCAGCTAAACAACAAACTTGTGGTTTGATTTGACTGTAGAACATGACATGGACATGGCAAAAATAAAACCACATTTTTGTGAGCTAATTCTATGCATGTAACAGTCTCACAATATTAAACAGGTAAACACCTGATAATTACAGGACTTCAGTGCATGCAAAATCATTGCATTTCTGATCAAAACTGAAAGTACAACAAATGCTTTTGTGTCCCAAAGCGAGCATCAGTCCAAGGTTTAAACCAACACAGAAAAACATCACTCCTTGGGTTTTGTATTTGTACTACATTATAACTACTATAATTAAAAGTTTTCCCAAAACACAAATGTAAACAGGTCAACCTTGCTAGGTTCCTTTCTGACAACATTATCTAACAACTCTTTGCAACACAAGGTGGCGCTATTTCCACCATTAGCATACTAGCATAACATGGTACACTTTAATAGAATTTTTTTTTTTTTTGAGATCATAAACAAGCCAGCTCAGTTGCATGAAAGCATAAAACTTTCTCTGATAACAGGATAACATTAACTGCTGCATAATTTACAAAGTGCTATCTGACAGCTGATGGCTCTTTACTGGTCTAACCCAGTAGACTGTTCTTCAAAGTTAACAGTTTTGGTGGGAGGTTTTCTTTCCCAGTCCAAGCATCACAGTCTGAATGAAGTTGAGTGTATTTGCCATGCATTTTGGGTAATCCAAATGCAAAGCATATGTAAGCCCAAATAACAGACAAACTGCCTGAGGCAAGTTTTTTTTATATGATCCATGATGATACCTCCCTCCAGAATGATGGCAGTGGAGATGGGCTGGAGGTCTACTGAACTTGGACCCTCATGAGGATTATCTTCACTGACAACTGTCAGCACACCGACAGTGCATTCTAGGGCCTCGTCTCTCGCTGTACCCTACAAAGACACACACACACATTCTTCAGCATGGCAATTTATGCTCTTCTAAAACATTCATTTTTAATGTTGAAAGCATTTGCTAGGGAATATGGTTTTAAATATGTGTTCACACTGGATTGTTACAATATAACCAACAAAATAAATGTGGTATGATTAAACTAAAACTATGGTCCACAAGGTCCATATATTCTTAAACAGTGACACTGACTTTTCAGCCTGGACTCCTGCTCCTTAGATTTACAATTAATTAATGTGTACAACGTTTATGTGGCAAATTTCATTTTTATTTACTGGCTGTTTAAATACCTCTCAGATTAGCTGTGGAGGAATTGCCATACAAAATACATCAATCACTGTACAAAATGTATATTGTATATTGTGCAGATAAAATTACATCTTCTATGTCAGCACAGATATAGTTCTATTTTAATGCAGACCAAACTTTTTATGTGCAAGTACTTACAGAGCATGTCTTGAAGAATTCACTGGAGTCGTCACCAAGTAAAATAGGAATGCCTTTGAGGACAACAGAGCGAAGTACTGTCACGTCTGGTGTCTAATGATACACAGAGAGAGAAAAGACCAGTTAACAGAGTAATTTGCAAGGCACAAGCACAAGTCAGACAGGAAATAGAATAGGTTGGGCTGGATCATCTCATTTAGAACTTGATTGATGAACTATCACACAGATCAAAAGCAAAATTAACCTACTTACCATCCAGCTCATGTGCTGCATCAGCTCACTGAGCTTCTGGCCAACAGTTCCCCTTCTTGTTTTGAAAAGTTCAATGAAACGTGGGGTATACTGGTCCAGAGCCTCAAAGAAGTCTCCCTCAAGATTCTTACTTGCGATTCTGTTGAACTCAGCAAACACCTGAAAAGTAGAGAGAGGGGTGGGTAGGGATGGAGAGATGGCAGAAGTGTTAACATTCCAACAAGTGTGTTTGGATTTCTAGCCACACACCTTGAATTTCTTTTTGATAGGCATTATTTTATTGGTTGAGAACAAAAATAGTTTACCTGTCTGTGAAGAGTGCTGGCCATCGTTCAACAATGTTCTGTACAGCAGGTTCCTTTTCTACAATTTCTTGTCTGCGTAGTGGGAATGATTGGTCCATCATTTGTGAGATGAGAGTGCCATTGGGTTGTTTCTTCTTCATTTCTTCCACGAGAACCTTTCTGGCATTTTCAAGGCTTGTTTCATCATGTCCTTCAGGTAAGTTAGGTAGGTAGTTTGCTTCACCTCTTTTTGGCCGTTTGATATTCTTTGCTTGAGGATTCTCCTTCTGGGTTGCCTTTACTTCTTTTGCCTCCATTGATTGCTACATCCTCACATCCAGCTTTTTGAAGCTTTGTGCGATAATTTAAGGCTGTTTTTCCAGCCATACCATCTGTGTGGTCCAGGCTCAGTGAGGCAGGGGTGTTTGCTAATTAGTGCTTTTGCAACACTGCTGAAGTCATCATCTTTAGGGTAAGCCTTGAAACTGTACATCGTCTCAGCAAGCTTTTCTAGTATGTCATGCTTCATATCTCGTGGTAGAGTCATACGTGTTCCATCCTTCATAAAGGCAAGATCTGCCTGTCTGAGTCTATAGTCAACATCAACTGAGAAATTGGGTATGTCAAAGAAATCTGGCCACTGTTGTCTTAGCGATGGTGATGCTCTTCCTGTCGACAGGATCTCAGTGTCTGCTGTGCTGCACTCAGTGTCTGATGTTGTGGTGGGTGATGACAATGCGGTTAAATGGAGAGTCACAAGAGGGATGATTTTGAGCGTAGCTCTTTCAGGTAAATCAGTTATTTCAGTCAAATTGCAGAGAGCATTATGGAAGTCTTGATCTTCATACTGCAGTTTAAAGTCATACTGCAGTGACAGTTTATCTACCAGTTGCACTTTTAATTCTTCAATAGACTGTGGTCTCTCATTTAAAGTCAACTTCCTGATATCATCTTCAGCGATGATGAGTAGAGCAAGCTGAATGGAATGAAGAGAGGAGCGATATTTAGGGTGTAGATTTCCAAGTACCCAGTAGATGGCAGCTTGTGTTTCTTTCTGGAGGTTCCCAAGGGCTTAGCCACCTCAAAATCATCTATGTACAAGAAAAGAGCAATCCTGAATTCTTCCTCTGTCAAGAGAGAATTGTCTTTAAACCGGTAACCATCCCTGTGAGATCTGTATCCTTGTGACAAATTTGTCTCAGATGACATGGCCTTATCTAAAATTTCTCCATTGTTTAGTAATGTCTGCAGCATTTTTAGTATGGGGATATACACAACTGTCTGCCTGTCATTTTTTAGGACAAACTCAATAGGCGTCACCACTGAGAATTCTTTTCAAATGTATGATGTTCGCTTGCTAGTGGTTGACAATGACCCCCTAGTAGAAGTGAATTTCAGGAATACATTATTCTCAGTAAATACTTTAGCTATCTCACTCACTTAAGAGTCCTCAACATCTCCACAATGTTGATGTAGTATTTTTCCAACCGAGGTATGTAACAATGGCTGTGAAAGCACATAAATTTGGTTGATCTGCTCTATAACTTCTTGCAGGGCATTTTCAGAGATGTTAAGAATCGATGACATTTTCAGAAAAACAGCAGCTACATTATGTTCCAACTGACTCTCCAAGTCTCCCACATCTTCATTGAGCTCAGTAACCTCAAACTCAACCTGATCAGTTTCAGGGGCACTATCCTCAGGTTGAATATTTATATTAGGTGGAGGTACCTCAAGTACATTATGTGACACAATTTCAGGTTTGAATGCCATCTTATTGTGGTCTTGATGTTCTTTGCTTTTATGTGCATTAAAGGTTGAATAAACATTGCTCTGAAAGCTACAGCCTTGATATGGACAGGAAACCTTTTGCTTCAGCTTCAAATGTCTTCGTAAATGGGTAAAAAAGTCAGCTCCAGTGCAAGGCTCCACAAAGTCACACAGCTGACAATGGAAAGCAGTTTCACCCACGTTCCCCAGGTCCTTTTGAGTGTGCCATGTTGATAAGTGGACTTTGAGTGCATTGAAAGATTTAAATGTGCACAGGCACTCCTTATAAAGGCACGGTAGTGGTGATATTCGAGTGTGGCACCCGTGTTTTAAGCAGTAATGCTTAAGTAAGAAGCACCTCTTTTCAGCACAAAATGTGCAGTACTTACACGACCAATGCATAGGAAGTTTTTTGTCTTCTTGAAAAATCTGAAAAGAAAAGATCATTTTAGCATCAAGCCCGGCAAAATAGAAACAAAAAACAAAAACACTAACATGCAGTATCAGACTTGAAATACCAGAGCAACAGAAAAAAACTAAATCCTTGCAAAAGTCTATCTAATTATCAAGCTTTTAATCATTTAACTTCTTTAAGACAGGAACAGCTACCAAATGAACACAGCAGTACAAAAGGTAAATGGTAAATGACTCACTTATGTGGTATCAAGGGAACTGTGGATTGATCACCATCTGCCTGAGCCTGGAAGGGGACAGTTAAGAAGAATACAACAATTTAACACAACCAAAGCTCACCACAACTCATAAACATCTTGTTTCCAGTACAAGTGAAAACTGTAACATAGGCCTATTACCCACAAAGACAGTATTGTAATGTACATATTCTAGACAACATAACCTTAAAGAATAACTTAGGCCACTGAGTATGCCAGCAATGGTAACAGGCTATGATAAAAAGACAGACAGGGAGACCCTTTTGTCTGTACCATATCTGATCTGCAGGCTCTCACTGCGCTCCTCGTGTGATCAGACAAGCACTGCGCAAGTAAACAGTGTGCGGCATAGACATATAAAGAGTAGACGCCGCATCGACCGCTACTGCCTATTGGCGCTGACGAGACGTGGGGCCGCCATCTTGGACCGGTCACCCGCTCCACTCAGTGTAATCTGTCTGCAGGTGCAATGAAGTGTCAATGCATTTAATTAATCATAACTCTGAATACTAAACTGATTTTCAAGGGATTTTTTTCTGCAAACGTCATACATGTAGGCATGATACCGGACACATGATTCGGCGTATTTTAATATACATAATAGGCATAACGGTAATAGAATATTCTGGTATGTGATATATGTGTTGAGGAAAAATCCAAGTCCAGGTTAGAGGTTTGCTGTGGGGGTGTGAGTTTATTCAAGCATGCCAGCACACTGGTGCACTGACAGACACAGAGCGGATCTGAGTCGGTGAATGGACCAAGAGTCAAGACAGAGATACAGTTTTATACAGTAAGAACAAAGCAGTGACGTAAGAACAACAGGAGACAAAAGGTAGAAAGGGGACATTTGCTATCAGACTTGCAGGGGACACCAAGTTGGCAAGATCAAAGGGTCAAGAGTGGCAGAGGGGAAGTGGCTCCTGGTCTGAGGGGGGGGGAGCCCCACTGTGTATTGTTGATCAGTCTGAAGGGGGATCAAGGGGGGCTCCAAAGATAGTCAATTAACAAGTCTGGAGAGGGCCCCAATGTGTATTCTTCTTCAACCCACACTTTTTTTTTTTTTTTTTTTTTAAAACATAACACAGGAGCAATTCCACTTGAAAACTTGACTGAAAACAAAAAAATGCTGAAACCAAGTGAAAAATACAAAACGACTCTCCATAGTCATAATCAACTTCAATTTCAAACAAAAAATCAGGATTACAAATACATCTGAGACAGGTGACTAGGCATAATCATTAATAGAATCAGATGATGAATGTTGTCTTCGTTCTTCTGATGGAGTGTATGTAGAGTCACAGTTGGATATTCCTAAGTGAATGTTTCCTTTACCTTCAACACACCATTCGAATGTCTTTGGAACCATTGTGAGGGTGAGAGGGTTAGGAGTGTTGCAGGAATAACAGTTGGTATAACGTTGATTGCAGTATAATTGTCGTGTTTGTGATGGATTTGGACAGGCACACTGTTCATAGGTGGAATTAAAGTGTAACACGTGGCAGGTGTCACAGGAGGTAATAGGCACGGCCATCAGTGGGAGTCCTTCTCTTGTACTGTGTGGGATAAACCCACAAACGTAACAGTTTTTAGGGTTTGGGCTGTTATCGGCTACCATTTTTGCCAATTGGAGGTATGTGTTTGTTGAAAGCTGAGGTTCATGTGCAAGTGTCTTTCTCTGTTGGTATTGTGGAATGTCCCGTTTGTGGTATCTGTAGATGTTTCTCTTTGTCATGCATAACTCATTTTGGCTTACTGTTGGTCCTTTTCTCTGTCTGATGTTGTTTCTTAATGCTATAATCAGTGTCGGGTGTGCAGTGGCTTTGCTTGAGACTCTGGTGTCTATGTTGTTTCTCTGTTCCCTTGATGGCTGTGGTTGTCCTGCAGCTTCTTCTGGGACTCCGATGCCTGCGTTGTCCTTCAGGGGAATCGATCTTTCCCAGGGATGTAGCCATCCTTCTATGGCTCCGCAGTTGGTAAGGAAGAGGACCCTCAGGATGAAGAAGGATTCTGCTGGGTTCCGGTGCATGGTGGAGGCGGTGTCTTCTTACAGTGGGATGCGTGAATCCAAGTGGGACGACCCTCACACTTGACTGCTGTGTTGGTGGTGAGCAGGACGTGTTGTGGTTTGGACCAGCGGGGTTTCAGGGCGTTTTTCCGCCAGAACTCTCTGACGCAAACCCAATCTCCTGGTTGGATGTTGTGGCAGGGTTTGTCACTAGGAAAAGACTGGACAGCTTTCACTTGTCCGTGGATTGACTGAACAGCAGAGGTTAGAGCAGAACAAAATGATCTGATGGACTCATCCATAGCATGGAGATCCATCTTTTTCATGCATAATACCGAATAACTTGGTATAGTCATTGGTCTACCAGTGATAATTTCATGAGGTGTGAGTTTGTGTTTCCTGATGGGTGTGGACCTCATTGACATTAGGGCTAGCGTCAGCAGCATTGTCCATCTCAGGCCTGTTTCAGCACACAGTTTGGCTAGGTTGATTTTCAAGACCCCCTTTTGTCTTTCAACTAGCCCTGAAGACTGTGGATGATATGGACAATGTAGCCTTTGTTTAATCCCTAGTGATTCACAGAGTTCAGTCATTATTTGTCCAGTGAAATGGGTACCTCTGTCTGAATTGATGGTCTGAGGAGTACCAAATTTTGGCGCAATGTCTTTTAACAGGCATTTGGAATGGACGTAGAGTCCGCCTTCTTACATGGCCATGCTTCAGGCCAGTTTGAGAACATGTCCATTCATACAAGGATATTTTCATATCCATCACATTTTTGCATATGAATAAAATCAATTTCAAAAGCTTCAAAAAAAAAAAATACCCGAGGGGAAGGATGTGTCGACATTATTGTCTGTACTGTTTTTCATTTTGTGCATAGGATGTAAATCCCGGAGCAAACCAGTCTTCCAACACTATCTGACACATCCCCCCTTTGCTCACACGTGACAAGTCATGTGACTTGCGTGTTAGCCATGGGTACAGAGACACGGGAGCCCACAACGCGGCCGTCATTGTGGACCCACAAATTGTTTACATATTTACATCCATGGGAAAGCCACAAACTATGCTCTCTCACATCAGTGGTCTCCTGTAAGAGACCCACATCATTAGGAGAAGCAAGGTTGTTAGCAGGTATGGCAAGACAGAGCTTTACATGGAGAGGAATACCAATTTTGGCAGCTGCTTTGGCGGCATGGTCGGCCAAAGCATTGCTTCGTAAAACTGGATCTTTAGATTTGGTGTGGGCTTCACATTAAAACGGCAATAGATGAAGGTAGTTAACATGCATCTAGCGGTTTTCCAATCAGTTTCCCCTGTTTAACAGATGTCCCTGAGGATGTAATGAATCCTCAGTTTGCCCACAGTATACCAAAGGCATACAAACATCCAAAAGTGTATCTGGAGTCTGTGATAATGGTAAGTTTTACCTTTCACTTGGTGACAGGCTCTCCTCAGGGCATACAACTCAGCTACTTAGGCGGAGCTTGAGGGTGGCAGGGCGGCACTTTCAATAATAGAAAAGTTATCACAAATTGCATACCCTGCGTACAGCACACCATTTTCTCTATAAGCAGAGCCATCAGTGTAGAAAAGAAGTTCAGAGTTAGAGAAATTAATTTCTAAAAGATCTGGACTAGGTTTAGATGAACATGAAACAACATCCACAGTTATGGGGGATCACCATCATCTTCTGTAGGTGATATAGTAGCAGGGTTAGGAATGGAACATCTGTAATGTGTGGAGCAGTGAGTGTCGAGTGTCAGTACTCTTGATAAAGAGGATACTGTGAAATCCTTGGCAGGGAGGTGTTATGTTTTAGTAATATCTGTACTGGCTTAACAGTTCTGATTAAACAAACATCATTAGAGGAGGAGGCCCATACTGACAAGGTCACACTGGACACAATTCTATCATATAATTTCACTTTTCCTTCACTCATAGTTTGATTTTGGTCTATCAGAGCTGTTAGTACAGCTGTTGTGTTATCTTTTATTCTGTAAAAAGATGCCATCTGGTGTGGAATAGATGGTGCAGTTTAGTTAACCTAACAAATCTCGCCTTAATAGCTTCATGGGTGTGGTGTCTGAAAGAAGAAAGGAGTGTGAAGTTGTAAAACATGACATGCTCTCAGTTAAAGTACCTATGGATACTACAATAGGCTCAGATACAGGTAGACTCATAGGAATGCCTCCAACCCCCACAGCCCTTGCTGTTTCTTTGGCTGTTTTGAAATGTATGGTTTTTGTTGTTTTAAGAGTTGAAAGAGAACCAGAAATGATGTTGATTTTCCATTAACATCTACGATTAAATAAGGTTCTTAATTTAAAAAATAAAAAACAAAGCTTGGGTCACATTTCCTTCTGTTTCAATTTGGTACAGCTCTATTAGTAGGGCTTTGGGGTTTGTTGGTCTTCCATTTGTCTACTCACTGGAGGTGCCGCAGGCAGGGTAGATTGGGATGCTTCTATATGGTCAGTTTCTTACCCAATGATTTGGCTCACCACAATAGAAGCAGTTCCCTTGGTCATTGTTTGAGAAAAGGTGACATTTTTCTCACGTCCTTGGCCTCAGTTCTCACTTTTCAAGGTTCCTCTGCCACTGCGATCTCCTCTGGGTGCTCCGCCTGTATAGTGAGACACTTGAACAAGAATTAACATTTCATGCATTTTGTATTCCCTTTGTTCTGTGTTACCCCCAATTGTGCTGAGTTATCTTTACCAGTTCAGTTATTGGTTTTCCTGTCCATCCAACTGTCGATTAACTCCTGTTAAATTGATAAAGCTATGACACTGTAAATTGCCTGTGCTTTATCTGGAGTGATTTTGGAGTCTGTGGGATTGTAGGCAATTTCACAGACATCAGTAACTTTGTCTTTCGAATCGGATGGCAAAGTTAGTTTTAAACAATTGCATTATGTCAGGCATTTGGGATGGGATTTGGCATATTTCCTGACATCCTTGGGAAAATCTCCCACTATTGCCTTTAGCTCTCTGTGACTCCAAGGTTTGGAGTCCACCCTTCTTCATCTTCATGAATTTCACACTTCACTTTAAACTATATTCTTTTATCTCTTTCTCAGGATAAAAGTTTTGGATGTGATCGTTTTCATTTGTTTTAGTGGTTCTGTAGGCCAACTGGTTACTCAAATTAATTTTTTTTTTTTTTGTCTGCGTTGTGTTTTTGTTTTTGTTTTCGTATTCCAGTTGGTCTACTAACTTTTTATTTTGATCTGTAAGCAAAATTATTTAAGATTCTGCATTACGGCGACTACTTTCATCCTTCCACTGTCTTAAGGAAGTAGAAGTGTTGGTTTATATCTATGTGCGAGCTCGATTTATCATTAAAATTTTCTAATCTAGTCCGGTCAAAAGTCCCATTCTGGGGAAATTTGAGAAGACCATCATCTGCAGTTATTCTAATCAATGTTGCAACAAATTTAACACTATTGGTACCATAACTATCGTACATGTACTTTTGCAGGACCGGTAAACTCTTTCTCTGACCTTCCACTATAATAACTTCCCATTGTCTTTCTGTAAAATCCCTTCTAAAACTTTCATTCTCTTACTTTTGCCAACAATTCACATCCATTATAATAGTCAAGTCAAGTCAATTTTATTTGTTTAGCGCCAAATCATAACAAAAGTTATCTCAAGACGCTTTCACATAGAGTAGGTATAGACCATTATTTACAGAGACCCAACAGTTCCCACCATGAGCAAGCACTTGGCGACAGTGGCGAGGAAAAACTCCCTTTTAACAGGTAGAAACCTCGAGCAGAACCAGGCTCTGGGTGGGCGGCCATCTGCATCGACCGAGTTGGGTTGAAAGGGGAGGAGAGAGGGGGAGAGGGGAGACAGAACAGGAGGAGAGACAACAAATCAGACTAATAATAATAATAACAACTGCAGCAGTGAGTGTGGAGCAGGAACATGGGGGCAGTAGACGGCCGGCAATCACAGATCCAGACTCTACAGCTCCAGAGGCAGAAATACCTGCAGAAAGTGAGAAGGCAAAAAAACACAGAAAGCACAAGGACTACCAGGAAGAAATGGAGTTGGTAGCCTGTATTAGTGGGATAGGAATGCGTACAGATAGAGAGGGAGAGGAGGAGAGAGAAGCTCAGTGCGTCCTAGGAAGTCCCCCAGCAGTCTTAAGCCTATAACAGCATAACTAAGGGATGGTTCAGGACTCACCTGAGCCAGCCCTAACTATAGGCTTTATCAAAAAGGAACGTTTTTAGCATACTCTTAAACGAAGAGGGTGTCTGCCTCCCGAACCCAAATTGGGAGCTGATTCCACAGAAGAGGAGCTTGATAACTGATTAGACAAAAGGAGAGAACTTTGCACTAGTCTTTTACAATGCTTTACCCTGCATCCTTCTTTCAGATGAGTTGAATTTATACATATACATCATCAAGTCATTCTTGAGGCACTGCAACCTGGGTGACAGTTTACCACTTTCTAGACCAAGTAAAATCTTTTGAGTGAATTCAAAAGTGGTGGTCAGTGATTTGGGATAGCTGAGGTGTAGTACATAGATCAGTCCAAACATTACCAGGAAGGCATCGCCAAATTTGGAGAGACTGACCACGGCATCACTTTCAATGATGACAGAGATTTTCACAAGCTGGTAGTGAACTGGACTTGTGTCATGGTCACTGATGACACTAAGGAGGGCCACTGCAACACCATTAAGCTCTGGCTCATCAGACTTGTCCTGAATGAAAAGAGATACTAATCACAGTCTAACCCATGGAATAGAACAGATGACATAATTTATCTTTATTTTACAAAGTCTTGTTGAGATCCAACACCTCTTTTACATGGGAGACCTGAGTCTCATTGTAAGAGGTGAAAAACAGAAGATCCATGTTCTGCACATATAAATTAGCCAATTTACCAGAGAATCGAAGTGGTGTGAGATAGACTGAAACTAAGCTAAAGGACATATACAGGAAAATTTTTACTGAACATCTTATCACTTTGAACAAAACGCCAATTCAGTTCCTTTGTAGTGAGGAGAAAGAAAACAGACCATACATGGAAACTGTATGGGTAGACTAAACAAAGGTAAGTCATAAAACTGAGTATATGTTAGATACTTAAGGAGACTCACTGGGCAGGTTCTGAAAAATCCGGAGACGTCCTCGCGCAGATACACAGGAAGGGCGTGGAGGACAGTAGTGCGCTTGGTGTGGATGTCATGGAGTTCCTATTTCCAGATAAAAACAGAATTGTATGATTTTAAACAGTCATATCATATGTCCACAAATAATCTGTTCACATCTTTAATGCAGTCAGACAAATAGCAAACACAAAGTGGACTAATTGCAAAATTCAAAAAGCTCATTTGAATCATTGAACCTGTCCAATGTTCCACTTGTTCAACCTATGAAATGTGTAATAATGTATTTACCTGTTCATCATGGATTTTTAAAATTTCAGCCAGGGCATCTGCTGTCTTCCCAGTTTTTGAAGCCTTCTGTCTGAAAAAGGGCATCAGTCGAGGAAGATGGCGGTCAAACTCAGCTAAGAATGTGTTGGGCAGGTTCTAAATTGTAATCCGCTGGAACTCTGCATACAACTACATTGAAATAACAGCAGGAGGACAATACAGCAAAAAACACTTAATCAGTTCAATTTGAAGAATCTCGCACACATTTATAAAGCTGCTAATAGCTGCCAAATAAGTAAGAATTCAATTTTCACTTTAAGAGAGAGCTGATCCATATTACCTCCGACTCTATTTTGAGAGCAGGCCAGAGGTCCATGATCTCGTTAACTGGTGGGCAGGACATCACTATGGTCTGTCGGTGCAGGGGAAATGTGGTCTCCATCATCTTTCTAATGAAGGGTAGGTCCTTCTCAGTCTTCTTGACTTCTTCAACAATTGTCTGCCTCAACTGCTCAAGGCTTGAAGGATCCTTTCCTTGGGGAAAGTTGGGTAGGAAGTTGACTTCTGCTTGCTTGGGTCTTTTAATGTTGGAATGTGAAGGTTCATTGTCAGGATTACTTCTACTTCTTTTTCCAGCATTAACAGTGACCTCCTGACATCCAGCCTGTCTCATCTTGTTCCTGTAGTTGCCCATCTTAAACTTGATGCTATTTCTCCAACCATTCCAGCCTGTCTCAGATCCTGCTTCCTTCAAGCAGGGATGTTTGGCTACAAGAGCCTCAGCTGCCACTGCAATCTCTTTATCACTTGGGTAAGCCATAAAACCATATAAAGTAGATGCAAGCTTTTCTAAGATGTCGTGCTTTAGGTCTCTTGTCAACAAATGCAAATGTGGGAACTGGAAAAGGACCTGGAGGCCACCTGCTGAGACGTTCTGGAGATGACACATCTGAAAGTGGATCAGTAGATACAATAGAGCTGGAGTCTTGTGAAAGTGAGATGTGCACAACAGCTTTTTGTGGCAATTCCTCACTATCTACTATTTCTTGAGTAGCTGTGTTTGAGACATGGAGGATAGCCTGCATCTTTAGGAATAAGGAAGATACGTTTTTTTTAAGTTGATTTCTTAGACTGTCAGTGTTACACTGATCATCATTCCCCACCTCTGTGCTCTGGTCTGAGCATTCTTCATGTAAATCACTAGCTACTTCAGAAATACTGGCTTGGAGATTATGGGGATCCTCACTGACAATGTCAGTTTGAAAGTCTGATGCAAGACTTGCTTGGTGTGCTCTACTTTTATGGGAATTGAATGAAGAGTACACATTTGTGCTATAGCTACAATCCTTATATGGGCATGTCACTGTTTCATGATTTTTCAAATGCTTTCTGAGATGACTGAAAAGGGCAGATTCAGAAAAGGGTTGCTGAAATGTGCATAAAGTGCATTTAAATAACACAGGCCCCTGACTCTGCTCTGCACAACTGCTAAATTGTGCTGTATATCTTGACAAATGAGTACTCAGTGCATTAAGTGTCTGAAATGTACAAATGCAATCAGTGTAGAGGCATGGAAGAGGGATGATTCTGGAGTAGTGGCTGTGCTGCAGCCTGTAGTGTCTAAATAACTGTATTCTGGAGGTGAAAGAAGCTGCGCACAACTTACACTGCCAAATCATGTTGGAAATCAGTTTCTGTTTTATTATTTGACGGACTTTTTCTGTGCTGCTGCACTCTAGCAGGCGCAACACACACTCATGTTAAACGCAGATTTGGAGTAAAAACCTGCTCAGCTTTAAGGTGTGATAGTTTAAAAACGGTAAAAGATTTTTACAAGTTGAGTACTAGGTTAAAAGTTTAATGCCGTTTGGGCATCCTCACTAATGACTGTAAAGAAAAGCAGCAGCACTTGAACTTAAACTGCGTGGTTAAATCAATGATTACGTAATTTCTAGCTAGCCCTGCTAACACAAGGTTTCCCTCGGGGAGAGCAGCAAAGCACATAAAAACAGGAAACCGCCATCTCTGCTATTCTTTTCGACACACAAAATGCAACTAAATGTTAGTATATTAACAATATACTAATATTAACATTCAAAACTTACAGTAAGTCCAGTGATGCTTTTCGGTATCCGCTACTTCGCGTCGCTCGCGCTGCTTGCTCCTGCTCGCGCCCAACCTTTTCTTCTTCTTTTATTTTTTCAAAAGAGCGGTAAGAAATCAGTGTATCATGCGCATTAGCGCCACCTTCTGCTTCGGAGGGGGAATCAGAGACTCAGAATAAAAATTGATCCCTCGACACTTAAGGGAAAAATAAAAAAATATATAGGCTACATTAAACTGATAAGACATAACGATTAAAATAAATAGGCTACATTTTGTCTTCTACTAATGTCTAATGTATTTAAGACCATTTCCCAAATCAAATTGTTGCTGGTGTTTTATTATGATTGCAATTTATTTTTTATGATCAATTTTACTGGATGAAGCACACAGATTTTATTGTATTTTAGCATGTGCTATATAAATGAAGTTTATTATTAAATCCTACCTATTTGAAACAATAGAAGACTACCATTCGTATATGTAATTACTTAATTCTATTAAGTTGTGCTTAATTTATGTTTTTAAGTTATGCTTACTTAATATACAAATAGTTCAATTTAATCAAATAATATTAGTTTAAGTTACTCAAAAAGGAAGAACATTTTACATGAACTTGACATAATTAAGTTAGTAGAACTTTATTTAAACTTTGAGTATACACTACTTAATTTATTTAATTACTTTGAACGTTCAGGTTTACAGTGTACCGTGGCAATTATGCTGGCTAGATCTGCAAAATATATTAAAATATAGTCCAGAGTGGCAGCTGTATCTTTTAACTGAATATTGCACCATAGTTGCTTAAGTTATCAAAAAAGTGTATAAGGTTGACAACCTCAGAATTTTAAAAAGCTCCTCTGGGGTCACATGATAGAAAGAAAACCTTGAGGTGTCTGAGCTGAGAGATCTCTCTCCCATGTGTGTCCAATGTTTAGATACTTGTGTGGATCCAATGTTTAGATAAGCCTATGTCAAAGGTCTGGCTACTTTCATAGATGGGTGCCCCTTGGGGGTTGTTTTTCTAAAGTTCCAAAGAGAGGAGATCAGTTTTAACATGAACCATATGTTCACACCTTCCCTTTTTGTACAAATAGCCATATATGGTTATGAGGTTGGCTCTGAGCCTATCTTGTTACCACACATTAGCTATACCATGAGGCTTTAAAAGGTGTAGTTTGAGTGGAAAACGGGGGAGATTCACATTGGCTTCGGATCTTCTCACAGGCAATCTTTGGTGCTTGTTTTGACGCTGTACTTTTTGTAATAAACCTTTTTATACAACTAAGTCAGTGTCAGCGGAGATTCCTTCATCATCATCACATCATCGCTACAGAAGATACAACAACCTCTATGTTTAAATGGATATGTAAACCATGCCCTCGGATTCACAATTTGTGCCCACGGTTTTTTAATCCATACATACCCTTGGATTTAATTTTTTTCTACACAGCTAGTGAATGACTGCGGTTAAGTGAGCCATCGTCTGTACTAAGAAAGATGTATTTCATCAATAATTTATCACATTTAATATACCAAGTAAAAATAACATTATATTGCTCATTTTATGAAACCCAATAATAAAATTAAAAGTTATTAAACTATACTGTTTTTTTTATTCAAACGTGCAGTTGGTACGATTAAGAAGAGAGTGGACTTTGGATTCTGAGAATTTGAAAGTTCACCTTCCAGGTCCCTGCCCCTGCCTTTCCACTGCGCTTCAGTTCTGCCTCCAAACCCCCCCACCTCAGAGGAGGCTGTCATGTAAGCACGGGCTAGTAACCACAGCAACAGAAGAGGCCAGGTACAGCCTACAATTTTTTCTAAATGTGAGCCTGCTGCGGGGAGAAAAGAATGGCTTTCTCAAAGAAGAATCAACAGAATCAACAGCCAGAGATGTCTGCTTCCTCTCCGACAGATCAATCCCAGCAGGCTCACTGCCACCGTACAACGATGCCACTCTGTCCCGGTGTGACCAAGTTAGAGACTCCTCCTGCTCTGTCTCATGTATTACTGTCAGGCTATAGTGACAGTTTCAGCAAATGACCAAAATGACCAAATGATATACTGTATGTGATCGGCTCTTGATCATGTCTTTAATCAATATGCTGGTGAGGTGGGGAGAGGCCAGGAAACTGACAGTGAAGTGGCATTAGAGGAGCGAGTGTCAGACGCTAAAGAAAACACAGAATATGATCACATGTAGTTTTAGGTCAATGTCCTTCCCTTACTAATACAATCATACCGGTCAGTTTTGACCAGGAACACAACAGATATTATTTTGTGTTACTATTTAAAAATTAGAATTTTTTCCAAACAGCTGTCCTTTATAAATAAATAGCACAATATGTTTCATCTATCAACTTTTTGGTCAGCTCAAGCCATCCAGATTCACTATACTATGTAGTGTCAGTATTTTGTATTCAGGCTGTTAGAGTTTGAAGCTGATGGCTCCAGATTGTTAGATATATTAAATAATTACTTATGATTGTTATATGTGAAAGTTTACCTAAAAACACACCAAAAGGTTTCCTCTACCAGGAGTGTAACTGTAATTATGTTGATATGCCTAAGCACCAATAACTTGATTTGTTAAAACAGCAGTCATGATATTGCTAGACTTTTTCATGTTGCTTTATGTGAAAAAAGGTTCTTAAGACATGAATTAAGCTTATATTCAAGGTTGTTCATCTGTTTGGGGGGGCTCCAGCCTGTAACTCAGGAGCTACAAGTAACTCTCAAGTAACTCAAGTAACTACTTATTTCTGAGTCCCTCACCAGGCACTAATTTACAAGACAGCAAAATGCTAGTAGAGTAGAGTAGAGTAGTCACAGACAAATGTTAGAAACTTCTGTTTAAATAATTAGAAAAAAAAAAAACTTTCAAGTTTTCAAATTAAAAAACAATAGAAATAACAATGTTTCTTTAACTTGAGATACAAAGAGGAGTAAATAGGCAAAGGAATTGATATTACAAAAGTTCTAGGTTAAATCAATTTGGCATTTAATGTATTGAACTTCAAATAACAATTTAAGACAACTGGTTTCCTTATGTTTTTCAAAGTATTAACTTAACAGAGCATGTGGAGAAACACGTGAAACCTCTCCTTGGTATCATTGTTTTGTTTTATTAGCCTGCCAACTCATGATTTACCTCAGCTTCAATGACCACAAATTGTAACAATTTAAAGCCATTATTCATAGTAACTCCACTACCCAAGATCATATAATAAATGGGACTATATTAGGTACCATAAACATTTGGTCTATGATGTAATAATAAATGTATCACAAAAAGGTATGAAAACCTGCCGCAGGCAAATAGGGCACAGTGATGAAGAAAATGTAGCACTTTCATTAACTATGCTTATTTTATTGAGGTGAGTAGCTTTTAAACGTGCTCTTAATGCAAACATATCCACAAAATTACTGTCATAAATGTGTGAGAATATGCACCGTTATGGTTGAAGAATGGGGGTTAAATATTTTCAGATTGACAATTAAATAAAAGCATTTCTTAAACCAAGGATAAAAAAAAGCATAAATAATTGGGTTTAAAGTTGAATTGAAGTAACCCAACCAAACAAATGCTTCAAAAATGGCAGCAGGTGTGGTAAAGCCAGTGTAGGCATCAGTTATTGAATTCATAAAAAAGGGCATCCAACAAAAGATGAATGCACCGAGCACAATACCCAGAGTCTTTGCAGCCTTGTGTTCAGACTGGTTAATCAATCCACCTCTTCCTCTGTCATTTGAACAATTTCTCATATCTCCAATCTTTCTTACATGCTCTTTAGCCACAATAAATATTTTAGTGTACAGCGATACCATTACAGTGCATGGAAAGAAAAAGGCAGTAACACTGTCCAGGATTCCCCAAAGGGGGTTAAAGAGAAGGTTACAACTGCCAAGGCAGTTTATTGATACCATGTAGTCCTCTAACCCTGTTACATTGGCCTTTGAGTAAAGTAGTCCATAAGAGTAGACAGCAGCCAGTGCCCAGCTGCCACATACCATTATCCAGGCCACTGGCATTGTCATTTTCCTAGAATAATACATAGGATTGCATATTGCTTGTTGTCTGTCTACAGCAATGCAAATTAAGTGGAATATAGAGACAGTGGTAAGAAACATATCAAAACTGGAGTGCAGTAGACAGAAGGTGTCACCATAGAACCAGCAGCCATGTATGGTCCGGATGGTGCTGAATGGCATCACAGTAATTCCTACTAGTAGATCAGCAAGAGCAAGAGATAAAATAAGCACATTAGTAGGATTATGCAACTGTTTGAAATGACCTATTGACACAATGACAACAGAGTTCCCTAAAATGGTAACCAGCATGCCTAAAGCAAACAACAAATAGAGGGCAAATTTAGTCCCCACACTGAACTGTGCCCTAATACAAGAGGCATTAGAGCTTGGAAAACAGTACTGCTCTTGAGAAAGGGCAGTCATCATTAACCCAAACACATACACCAAAACCTAAACAAAGATACAGTGATACGTGCTAGAGGGAGACACATACTGGTGATCTCATTCTTATAACAAAAGACACAGCATACTGGATCCACCTACAAATATGACATACTGGGCCATTCCCTGGGCCATACTTTGAGGAGTAAAATTCTTCTGTGGTAAAGTCATAAACAGCTGTAATATGGCGCTATTACAGTAATAGTAATTAAAATACAAGAACAAATAAATCAGTGTGATTTCTGTACCATACAAAATTAAGAAGGGTGGGCAAAACAATTACCAAGATTTGTGGGTAAATATCTACCTTTGTGCAATATCCTGTAAGCACTCAGAAGTTGTATGTGTGGCTGATAATAGGTTTATAGATCATTTTCAGTACATTTGCGAGAAACAAGTATAATAATAATAATAATAATAATAATAATTATCATTATTATTATTATTATTATTTATATAGTACTTAATAATGTTACTAAATGCTTTACAGAAAATAAAAGAAAATAAAGTAACAATAAAATAAAGTTTCAAAAATGTAAAATGGCAAGAGCTGTATGATAAAATCCAGCAATATATTAAATATTCATAGACCCATTCCTATAGAAAAAAAAAAATTAAGATGGCATTTAAAAGACGCTAATATTGTAGCCTGTCTAATCTCAAGTGTTCCACAGTCTGATGGCTCTAAAAGCAAAGGTCACAAGCCGGGTCCTAGGAATAGCAGTAGCCACCAATCTAAGGAAGGGCCAGGCACATTTTATGCCTTAAAAGTGAACAGAAGAGTTTTCTAAATGGGCAGCCAGTGTAAGCTGGCTAGCACAGGACTATTGTGTATTTCTCAGTGCCTGTTAAAATTCTGGCAAGAATATTCTGCACCAGTCGGAGTCGCTGAAGTAGCGTTGACTGCCTGTATCTGCAAGTGCCGGTTGTTGGGCCGTTGCTACATGCAACTTGTGCATTGGCTAGCTCCACCTTGATGTGGCCAATTAATCGTTTTTTTTTTAATCAGACCTGTTCAATTTTAGGTGCACCAGTGTGACCAATGAAAATATCAGGTTGCACTTGACAGATTTTTGGTCGCACATGAAGTGCAGGCAGTCATGCAGACCAGTGCAGATTAACATCTAGGTACAAAAACTCCAAAGGAGGACAGACAACACAAGGACAGAAACCAACCACAATCTGGCAGATGACTGGAACGCAGGTGACCACAGAAGGCGGCCAAAGCACAGAGGACCAGGGAGTGACACAGGTCTAGGTGTAACACATCTGGAGGCCAGTGTCGTAATGCTAACAGAGCACAGCTCAAGCTACAGCGAGCTCAGGTTATGAACACTGGTCTAAGGTGAATCCAACAGAGCACAGTATAACAGACACTGAGCTGTGTTTAACATTATATACTTTATATCATGCATTGAAACAAAAACCACCATTTAGAGTGAATATCAATGTGTAATTTAAAAATAATAGATAAAATGACACTTTATTGCAAAACAAACTTTAGAACATATTTATTGACATCTATTTACTCATACATAATGCCAAGCATTTATTTTCCTTCAAAACTTTGGTGCATAGCTAAGAACCTTGAGCCCATAAACAGAAGGTATTACCATAGAACCAGCAGCCATGTATGGTCTGGATGGTGCTGAATGTCATCACAGTAATTCCTACTAGTAGATCAACAAGAGCAAGAGATCAAATAAGCACATTAGTAGGATTATACAACTACTTGAAATGACCTATTGACACAATGACAACAGAGTTCCCTAAAATGGTAACCAGCATGCCTAAAGCAAACAAATAGAGGGCAGATTTAGTCCCTGTAAAGACTGTAAAGACCTTAACATTGGTCTTTACAGTTGGCAAATCAATGGGAGCAAAATGATTGCCATATTTCTAGACCTGTTATTCAACCAACCTTTTTTCTGTAAAATCCACTTATCAGAAGCTTATGGATTGCATCAATTTATCCTGGGAAAAGTGTTGTCTCGGAAATGTCAGATTTAAAGATGTTACCTGAAGTGAATAACTGAAATGCCTTTCTGAACCAACTGTAAAAGAATGCATAGATTATAGGGTTCACAGTAGAATTCAAGTAGCCCACCCATACAAATGTTTCAAACAATGCTGGTGGTGTTAAGTAACTAATAAAGGGATCAATGATGTTACAGACAAAAAAGGGAGTCCAAAAAGAAAGAAATGCCCCCATTATGATAGCAAGTGTTTTAGTGCCTGTAGTATGGCTTGTATTTGATATTCTTACTGATCTCATACAGCTTGCATTCTGTATGCTGCACAACTGTCTCCGTGCCACTAGGAAAATTTTCAGGTAAACACCAAGCATTATTATTCCTGGAATGTAAAAGGAAAGTACTGAAGAGACTGTGCTTGACATTCCACTCTGAAACAAAACACAACCTCCTTCACACGCAATGTGGTTATAGTAGAACTCCTCAATCCCCCAAATATTAAACTTCAGAAAAATCATTCCAAGGCCTATGAAAGCTGAAATACTCCAGCTGAGCAGAATCATGATCAACACAACATTGACAGATATTTTTCTTCTGTATACAAGAGGATGACAAACAGCATAGTGTCGGTCAAGTGATATGAATAACAGATTTAGAATTGATGCTGTACACAACATGACATCAGAACTCATGTAGACTTTACAGAAGAAATACCAGCAGGACTCTACACATCGAATCATACTGGGAAACATGACTAAAAACCCTAAAAGAAGATCAGACACAGCCAGAGAAACAACCAGGTAATTGGTTGGAGTTTGGAGCTGCTTAAAATAAGCAATTGAGATGATGACCAAAAGGTTTCCACACACTGTTAGGATGACTGTGACCCCTAGAATCATGTAGAGGGTGATGTGCATGGGCAAGGGATAGATGGTCCTCAGACATGAACTGTTTCTGGACTCATAGCAGAGCACTGGCTCCATCTGTTTGGAGGGAAAAGAGAATGATGAATTCGGGAATGGAATGAGATGTCCTGATGCTAGCTTTTGACCAACAGCTTTTTCGGTCAATATTTCTTAATTTCAAAGTAAATTAAACTTTCACTATGATAAACCTAATTCTAATGAGGACTGTTATATTTAACTATGAAGAGTGGGATATATCTGTCAACATTTTACCAAACAGTAATATTTACAGTATACTGCATTTCATTTAGGGAAATATGCTAGAAGACACAATGTGCGTTTGTAAAAGGGAACCAATAAACTCAGTTTCTAGTTTATTGTAATGTGGTGTTGGTCACAATGACACCAAGGGAGGTAAGGGCAAGCTCTTTCTTGACCTCAGAACATCTTCACTATGCAATAAATGTATAGATTATAAACATACTGTATACAGTATATACTGTGTATATACGGTATATATGACTGCTACAAGCTGAACCATTAACAGTAAGTAAAAATACAAATTCAGGCTTCAAAAGCATATTTAAACACAGTTGCACTCCAATCCCACACTTACCTTCTATTGTCAGCTGGACAGTATGGAGTTTCTGCTGTACTGTATTTACTGTATGGAGTCAGTTTCTGTGGCCATTGAAGTCAGAGGGGTTAAATAATAGACCCTCAGGGAGTAAGGTTGGACAGTCTGTGCCAGTGGATACAGTAGGATGGCACAGTAGGAAGTGAACATCCCTTCAAAATTCATTACATAGTATTAATGGATTTAAAAGATTAAAAGTGAATTTTTATAATTTAAAATTGACAGGATTTGAAAATGTAAAGCTAAGACTTTAAAGTGTGTGGTAACTTAATGCCTTATATTTTTAATGTTTGCAAAGGTAGAAACCTTTAACACATTAAAGGAAAAATATCAATCAGATATCATCAGACATAAACTGCAAATAAAGTCACTTTACAGGGGCCCTCCATCGGAAGAACCACAACACAAGACATAATAGAAGCAATGCAACAGCTTCTTATAGACTTCCCCTTACTGCCTTAGAAGACTTCTGCATGAATTAGCATTTTTACTGAGTTCTTATGGTTCATAGCAGGTCTAGTTCAGTGCCATTGAATGAAGTAGTCAACCATGGGCTATTTCAACCATGGGCTATACATTTATTGGAAGGTGTAGATGTTCTGATACCGTTCATAGCGAATGCCCGCTAGGAAAGTGTCCACATTCAGAACAGGATGATTTCTGCTTGCAGCATCTTCAACGAAAAAACCAAAACCAAGAATGAATTGATCCTATGTGGGAGTATCATTGTAGCAATATTATTTGGGAATACGTGTGGGGAGTTATATCTTAATCCATATATGCAGCAATTTGAATGTGTACAAGAATCTGTAAACGTGTTCTCAGATTTGTGAATATGTACAAGAATCTGCAAATGTGCATTACATTGGTAAAGTAATTTGTAAATATGTATTTGAGCAGGAGACTGAATGGAGGTTTAACTCTTGCAGCATGGCAGAGTAACCGAGTAACCGTTTGCTTTTACTGGACTTTTTTGCAACATGCACACTGCCTAAGCAGGCCCTATCATACAATATGATAGAGAACAACTTTTGCACATGTAATCGTTGGTGGACAACACTTTCTTACTACGATCAATGAGGGCGACAATCCATGACTGGAATTACCTATTGCCGTACCTGGAAAACCGAGGGCTGAGTACACGTGCAAACAGGCCTCCTCTACCAAGTATTGTTCTAGCAAATGTCCTGTCGATGAACAATAAACTACATGAACTCAGGAGCAGGATGGCTTTTCAACATAACAATAAGAACTATAATGTTATGGCATTCACAGAGACTTGGCCGGACCCTTTGATCCCAAACTTGGCCATTGTTCCAGAGGACCTCTTCCATCACCACCTGGACCTGACAATAAAATCTGGTGTTTACTGTATGGTCAAACCTAGTGCTACTCAGATGTGGACTTTTTTATCGGCTGTTGATGATCAGATGTCATCCTTATCTCAATACCAACCAAGCACTGGACGAGTTGTATAGAGTTATCAACAGGACTGAGACCTCACGGCTGGAGTCTTCTTTTATTGTGGCCGGGGATATTAACAGCACCAACCTGAGGAAAGTCCTGCTGAGGTATCACAGAATCACAATTAAGAAATAAGAGACAACACAGGGAACATGTGGGCTGGACAAAGAACTATTACAGACTACAAAAGGAAAACTATCAGTACTGAGATAATGTCTACACCTCTCCCAGATGAACTGAACACCTTCTATGCACACTTTGGGAACATCTTCCAAGCTGACAAAGTACAAAATGATCCTCCACCATCATGAAGTTCTTTGAGCAGTTAGCTCCTGACTCACTGGACCCACTACAATTTCCATAAAAGCCAAACAGGTCTATAGATAATGCCTTTGCCCTAGCTCTCCACACTGCCCTTTCCTACCTGGACCTGAGGAACACAAATATGTGAGAATGCTCTTTACTGACTACAGTTCAGCATTCAGTACCATTGTGCCCTCCAAGCTCGTAAGTAAGCTCAAGGACCTCAACCTCAAGGGGACCATGGTGAGCTCTGTGACTGGATCCTTAACTTTCGGACAGGTAGACTCCAGGCTGTACGGATAGTCACCACCCCATCCTCTCAACACTGGGACTCAAACATAAAGACAACGGCTCTTCTTCTTCCTTGCTGAAAAGGCTCAATATGGACCCCAGGATACTATGCAACGTCAACAGGTGTACAACTGAGAGTATCCTGACTGGCTGAATCACTTCCTGGTATGGCAATTGGTTAAAACTACGCAGCACATCACCAGGACAGAGCTGCCTTCCATGGAGGACCTCTACACCCAGTGGTGCAGGAATTAATGCCAACAGGATCATCAAAGACCCCAATCACCCTAACTGCAGTAATGTGCATACATTACTGCACAGTTGGGGTCAGCATCCGTTCTTGCACCACCAAGCTCAGAGACAGGTCATTAGACTGTTGAACCTTTGAGGTCTCGAGCTCATCACTAGGATACACTAGGCACTCCCACTGATATACTTTATACTTTACATTTGTTTACATCTCTGTATATTCTACCTGACCATAAGCTGTCTGTCTGCACAAGTCTTCATTTTGCACATACATTACTGCACAACCTTCTTACCACAGTATTCTATTCTATTTTATTCATGTATTTATATGTATATGTTTGTTTCTCTTCTTTATATATATTAGTGCAGCACCTGTTCAGGGCATGGCCGTTCGAAGCGCATGCCTGCTAGGAATGTGTGCCCATTTGGAGCAGGATGATTTCTTGGCCCCCGGAAGTGCAGCTCGCATCATTGTCAAGAACCACATTATGGCTGCTTGAAGCGTTCTTGAGAATTGCTCATCTGAATGACTTCACACTTAGCAGATGTATTGCTGAGGACCCAATCTGTCTCTCTTTCTGCTTGTGTGTGTGTCTGCTCTTCTCTCTCACTCTGTTTAGACACAACTGATAAATATGTGGAACAAGCAGGCTTACATAATTTAATAAACACAATCACTTACAGAAGTGATAAATACAAACTATGAAGAGCCCAACTGGTTAACATGGGCTTTGAAAGGAAGCAGGCAGAGCTTTGCGGTACTTTTTTGCTTCCTGTGTGCGGCGTACTGCATAGATAGCTGGTCGCTTGTTTATGTTGTGTGTTCAAATTGCACCAAAGTTGACATTGCATGTCCTTGGGTCCCCAGCAATACATGTGTAGTAGAGCAGTTTGAGATTTTCATTGCCAATGACTGTAATCGTAGGGGCACACTACAAAGAACTTTAAAACTTAAAACACCAGATGTATAAAACTTTGGGTGAAACCCTCAATATTTTAAATGTATGTACTCTGTTGCACAGTTAGTTAAGAGGGACATGGGGCATGTATGTGATCAACACCATAAACACCAGCACACATTTACTACGGATACACCAGAGTGCCAAACTTCATAAGGATAATACTACTACAACCATTTCTCAATTTAGTGATAAAAAATGATATGTATTCACAGCTCAGGAAGCAAGATAAGAAAGAATTTGCACAGCAGCAGTAAGTCAGTGATCTTATGGCTTAAGACGCATCAGTGATACAAATGCATTATGTCAGTAAATATCATGTGCAAAAATGTTCCCCAGTCCATATCAGTTGTATGTCGTTATCCTGTGGGAAAAAGTACAATCAAATATGCAGACATGCTATATGCATGCTACATATAGAAAAGGCCAGGAGTTGCTACACAATATGAGTTATCACGCTATTTTTGGCAACTAAAGTTGTGTGTTCCTTATTGGAAATAGCATATTATGATGAAAAAGTTTAAAGTTTTATTTTGTATCTGGGTTATAATTAATGCAACATAAACACCAATTAAAAGTGTGAATGATGGTCTGATGGGGATGCAGGCAGATATCAGCCTCCTCCCCTGACTTCTCACACCTCCAAGAACTGGGAACTCATTACCACTGTCTGTACTCTGAAATCTCTTCAACCAGGGAGGTCATTATTTTCTACATTCTTCATTAAGTCTTGAAGAGTGGCTTTGACATACAGCAAAAAAATTAGTGACCTGTCACTGAATTCAAAAACAAAAACACTAGAACAACAGCAAGACATATAATGGACAAGCCAACTTACTTGTTAGTACTGGCTGTACAACAAATTGTCCCTCTAGTATCATAAACATATCCTTGATCTATCTTCTCTTTTGAATTTATGAGCATGTTTTTTAGTTTTTTATAGTTTTCATTATTGCTTTTAAAAAATGTGTTTTTAATCCCTTCAAATACCTTTTATGTTTTTTCATCCATCCATTTTCTTCACATTAAATTAAAATTACATTAGAAGCTCACTAGACATTACCCAGAGAAAATGTGACCATGACCAAGTGGCATGTGAATGAATGAATGATATTTTTATTATTGTGTCATGCATATTACTATGCCCAGCCCGCATGCATTTTATTTATAATAATTACATAATTGGCTGGTTATGGAAAAAGAAAAAAATTGCTGACTATATGCTTATTGGAGATGAGCTAGGCCTGAGCAGAAACAATCACCAGCAACTGCGCACAATGTATGTCGCCAGTGCTTTACGAGGCAGACATAAAAAGAACTACACACACATACACACGTGACACTTCACACACTCACACACTTCACGCACGTGACACTTCACACACACGTGACAATTCACACAAATGTGACACTTCACACAGGTGACACTTCACACACACACACTTCACACACACAAATAACCCAAGGTTGGAGGTTCGATCCCCGCTCTCCCTCCCGAAGATTGGTGGACTGACAGCTGGTGGGGTGGCAGTCCCACCTTGCCACGGCCGAGGTGCCCCTGAGCAAGGCACCGCACCCCCAATTGCTCCCCGGGCGCTGTGAACTGCTGCCCACCGCTCCAGTGTGAATATGGCACCTGTCTCTTTGTGTGACCCTGTGCATGTGCATGTGTGTGTTCGTACAGGTGCCACTGGATGGGTTAAATGCGGAGAAATAATTTCACACTTGGGTGATAAATAAAGTTAAATAAAAAAATAAATAATAAAAAAAAATATACGTGACACTTCACACATGTGACACTTCATGCAGTCACATTACACTTCACACACACACTTTACACACGTGACACTTCACACACACGTGACACTTCACACACACACTTTACACACGTGACACTTCACACACACACACTTCACACACGTGACACTTCACACGCACATACACATGACACTTCTCACACACTCTCGTGACACTTCACACAAACACACACACGTGACACTTTACACACACACGTGACACTTCACACACACGTGACACTTCACACACACACACACTCTCGTGACACTTCACACAAACACACACACGTGACACTTTACACAAACACGACACTTCACACACACGTGATACACTTCACACACACAGACACACACACACGTTACACTTCACACACACGCACACGTTAGACTTCGGAATCAGAATCGGAAAGAAAGTACAGACAAGTAATGCAAGGTGCACAGGTCAGCGTATGCATAAATGGAGTAGTATTAAAGTACTAGAGTACTAGTTCTAAGTAGTAGTAAATATAATTTACAGTACAGAATATGAAAAAATATGACTACATGTGTGCAATAAATCTTTTTCTAGATGATAATGAATAAAACTAAAACTGTGCAGAAGTATAAACTGTAGTCCACAAGTGTGCATTACTGTAACGCATTACGCCGGGGGTCTGTGCGTTAATGTAATGCGTAGTGTCTGTTTGGGGAGGGGATAAGGGTCCGTGTCAATGGGGTTCACGGGCCTTGTTGATCAGGCTGGCTGCAGACGGGAAGAAACTGTTCTTGTGGCGAGAGGTTTTGGTCCTGATGGACCGCAGCCTCTTGCCAGAGGGGAGAGTCTCAAACAAATTTTGTCTGGGGTGGGAGGGGTCAGCCACAATCTTCCCTGCATGCCTCCGGGTCCTGGAGGCATACAGGATCTTCAGAGATGGTAGATTGCAGCCAATCACTCTCTCTGCAGAGCAAATGATACGCTGCAGTCTGCCCTTGTCTTTGGCAGTAGCAGCAGCATACCAGATGGTGATGGAGGAGGTGAGGATGGACTTGATGAGGGCAGCGTAGAAGTGCACCATTTGTGTGCGTGATTGAAGTGTAGTGTGTGTGTTACGTGTAAAGTGTAACGTGACTGTGTGAAGTGTCACATGTGTGAAGTGTCACATATATTTGTGTGTGTGAAGTGTCACGTGTGTGAAGTGTGTGAGTGTGTGTGAAGTGTCACGCGTGTGAAGTGTGAAGTGTCATGTGTGTATGTGTGTGTGAAGTGTCACATGTGTATGTGTGTGTGTGAAGTGTCACGTGTGTATGTGTGTGAGTTAAGTATCACGTGTGTGTGAGAAGTGTCACATGTATGTGTGTGTAGTGTCACCTGTGTGTGTGTGAAAAGTGTCACGTGTGTGAAGTGTCACATGAGTGTGTGTGAAATGTAATGTTTGTGTGTCTGTGAAGTGTAACGTGTGCATGTTTGTGAAGTGTAGCATGTGCGTGTTTGAAGTGTAGCGTGTGCGTGTTTGAAGTGTAGCGTGTGTGGTAAGTGTAGCGTGAAGTGTGTGTGTGAAGTGTCACGTGACTGTGTGTAAAGTGTCACGTGTGTGTGTGAAGTGTTACGTGTCTGTGTGTTACGTGTCACGTGTGTGTTACGTGTCACGTGTGTGTGTAAAGTGTCACGTGTGTGAAGTGTCACGTGTGTGTGATGTGTGTGTAAAGTGTCACGTGTGTCACGTGAGTGTGTGTGAAGTGTCGTGTGTGAGAAGTGTCATGTGAGTGTGTGTGAAGTGTTACGTGTGTGTTTGTGTGTGTGTGAAGTGTCACGTGTTTGTATGTGTGTGTTTGTGAAGTATCACGTGTGTTTGAAGTGTCACGTGTGTATGTGAGTGTGTGTGAAGGGTAACGTGTGTGTATGAAGTGTGTGTCAGTGTCAGTGAAGTATCACGTGTGTGTATGTGAGTGTGTGAATTGTCACGTTTGTGTATGTGTGTGAATTGTCATGTGTGTATGTGTGTTAGTAGAGTATCACGTGTGTATGTGAATGTGTGTGAAGTGTCACGTGTGTGAGTGAAGAGTCGTGTGTGAAGTGTCACATGTGTGTCAAGTGTGTGTGAAGTGTCACGTGTGTGTGAGGGTGTCAAGTGTCAAGTGTGTGTCACGTATTTGTGTGAAGTGTCACGTGAGTGTGTGTGAAGTGCAGTCTGTGTGTGTCACTTTTGGGAAGTGTCACATGTGCGTTTGTGTCACGTGTGTGTGAAGTGTCACGTGTGCGTTTGTGTCACGTGTGTGTGAAGTGTCACGTGTGTGTATGTGTCACGTGTGTGTGTGAAGTGTCACGTGTGTGTGCAAAATGTCATGTTTTTGTGTGAAGTGTCACGTGTGTGAGATTTGTCGTGTGTGTCACATGCGTTTGTGTGAAATGTTACAAAAGTGTGTGTGTGTGAAATGTCACGTGTGTGAAGTGTCACTTGTGTGAGAAGTGACACATGTGTATGTGTGTGATTGAAGTGTCACGTGTGTGTATTTGTGTGGGAAGTTTCATTGGTGTATGTACATTTGTGTGAAGTGTAACATGCGTGTTTGTGTGAAGTGTAACGTGTCTGTGTGTGAAATGTAACGTGTCTGTGTCTGAAGTGTAACTTGTGTGTGAGGAGTGTAATGTGCATGCTCGTGAAGTGTAACGTGTGCGTGTTCGGGAAGTGTAGCGTGTGCGTGTTTGAAGTGTAGCGTTTGTGTTACGTGTGAAATGTAACGTCACTGCGTGAAGTGTCACATGTGTGAAGTGTCACGAATATTTGTGTGTGTGAAGTGTCACGTGTGTGAAGTGTGTGTGTGTAAAGTGTCAGCTGTGTGAAGTCTCACATTTGTGTGAATTGTCACGTGTGTGTATGTGTGAAGTATCACGTGTGTGAATGTGTGTGAAGTGACACGTGTGTGTAAAGTGTCACGTGTGTATGTGTGTGAAGTGTCACTTATGTGTGTGAAGTGTCACGTGTGTGTGAAGTGTCATGTGTATGTGTGAAGTGTCGTGTGTGTAAAGTGTCACATGTGTGAGTGAGTGAAGAGTCAAGTGTGTGAAGTGTCACGTGTGTGACGTGTGTGTGAAATGTCACGTGTGTCACGAGAGTGTGTGTGAAGTGTGAAGTGTGCGTTGTGTGTGTGAAGTGTCACATGAGTGTGTGTGAAGTGTTACGTGTGTGAGACGTGTCACTTGTGTGAAGTGTCGTGTGTCACGTGTGCGTGAAGTGTCAGGTGTGTCACGAGTGTGTGTGAATTGTCAGGTGTGTCACACGTGTGAAGTTTCACGTGTCTGCAAAATGTCACGTGTGTCACACGTGTGAAGTTTCACGTGTCTGCAAAATGTCACGTGTGTGAGAAGTGTCACGTGTGTGAAGTGTCACGTGTGTGTGTGAAGTGTCACGTGTTTGTGTGAAGTGTCACGTGAGTGTGTGTGAAGTGTCACGTGAGTGTGTGTGAAGTGCAGTCTGTGTCTGTCACTTTTGGGAAGTGTCACGTGTGTGTCACGTGCGTGTGTGTGAAGTGTCACATGTGTGTGAAGTGTCACATGTGTGTGAAGTGTCACGTGCGTGTGTGTGAAGTGTCACATGTGTGTGAAGTGTCACGTGCGTGTGTGTGAAGTGTCACATGTGTGTGAAAAGTCACGTGTTTTTGAGTGAAGTGTCACGTGTGTCTGTGTGTGTGAAGTGTCAAGTGTGTGAGATTTTCTGTGTGTGAGTGTCACATGCGTTTGTGTGAAATGTCACAAAAGTGTGTTTGTGTGAAATGTCACGTGTGTGATGTGTCACTTGTGTGTTAAGTGTCACATGTGTATGTGTGTGTGAGTAAAGTGTCACGTGTCTGTATTTGTGTGTGAAGTGTCATGTGTGTATGTACGTTTGTGTGAAGTGTAACGTGCATGTTTGTGCGAAATGTAACGTGTATGTGTCTGAAGTGTAACTTGTGTGTGTGAGGAGAGTAATGTGCTTGCTCGTGAAGTGTAACGTGTGCCTGTTCATGAAGTGTAGCGTGTGCGTGTTTGAAGTGTAGCGTTTGTGTTACGTGTGAAGTGTAACGTGACTGCGTGAAGTGTCACATGTGTGAAGTGTCACGAATATTTGTGTGTGTGAAGTGTCACGTGTGTGAAGTGTGTGTGTGTGTGTGTGAAGTGTCAGCTGTGTGAAGTCTCACATTTGTGTGAATTGTCACGTGTGTGAAGTGTCATGTGCGTGAAGTGTGGGAGTGTGTAAAGTGTCACGTGAGTGTGTCTGTGTGAAGTGTCGTGTGTATGATTGTGTGAATCGTCACGTGTGTATGTGTGTGTGAAGTGTCACTTGAGTGTGAAGTGTCACGTGTGTTTGTGTGAAGTGTCATGTGTAAGTGTCACGTGTGTGTAAAGTGTTACGTGTGTGAGTGTGAAGTGTCACGTGTGTGAAGTGTCGTGTGTCGTGTGTGTGAAGTGTCACGAGTGTGTGTGAATGTCACGTGTGTCACGTGTGTGAAGTGTCACGTGTGTGAAATGTGTGACTGTGTGTGAAGTGTCACGTGTGTGAAGTGTCACGTGAGTGTGTCTAAGTGAGTGTGTGTGTCTGTGAAGTGTCCCATATGTGAATGTGCGTGAAGTGCCATGTGTGTGTGAGAAGTGTCACATGAGTGTGTGTGAAGTGTCACGTGTGTGTCACGTGTGTGAAGTGTCACGTGTGTGAGTGAGTGAAGAGTCAAGTGTGTGAAGTGTCACGTGTGTGACGTGTGTGAAATGTCACATGTGTCACGAGAGTGTGTGTGAAGTGTGAAGTGTGCGTTGTGTGTGAAGTGTCACATGAGTGTGTGTGAAGTGTTACGTGTGTGAGACGTGTCACTTGTGTGAAGTGTCGTGTGTCACGAGTGTGTGTGAATTGTCACGTGTGTCACGCGTGTGAAGTTTCACGTGTGTCTGCAAAATGTCACGTGTGTGAGAAGTGTCACGTGTGTGAAGTGTCACGTGTGTGTGAAGTGTCACGTGTTTGTGTGAAGTGTCACGTGTGTGTCACGAGTGTGTGTGAATTGTCACGTGTGTCACGTGTGTGAAGTGTCACGTGTGTGTCTGCGAAATTTCACGTGTGTGAGAAGTGTCACGTATGTGTGTGTGTGAAACATGTGTGTGTGAGAAGTGTCAGGTGGGTGAGAAGTGTCAAATGTGTGAAGTGTGTGAGTATGTGTGAAGTGTCACGTGTGTGAAATGTGTGACTGTGTGTGAAGTTTCACGTGTGTGAAGTGTCACGTGAGTGTGTCTAAGTGAGTGTGTGTGTCTGTGAAGTGTCCCGTATGTGAATGTGCGTGAAGTGCCACGTGTGTGTGTGAGAAGTGTCACGTGAGTGTGTGTGAAATGTAATGTGTGTGTCTGTGAAGTGTAAGTTGTGTGTATGTCTGTTAAGTGTAACGTGTGCGTGTTCGTGAAGTGTAGCGTGTGCGTGTTTGAAGGGTAATGTGTGTGGTAAGTGTAGCATGAAGTGTTTGTGTGAAGTGTCACGTGTGTGGGAACTGACACATCAGTGTGTGGCAAGTGTCACGTGTGTGTAAAGTCTCATGTGTGAAGTGTCACGTGTATGAAGTGTCACATGAGTGTGTGTGAAGTGACGTTTGTGTATGAGTGTGTGTGAAGTGTCATGTGTGTGTGTAAAGTGTCACTTGTGAGTGAATGAAGAGTCACATGTGTTGGTAAAGTGTCACGTGTGTATGTGAGTGTGTGTGAAATACTATGTGTCTGTCACGTGAGTGTGTGTAAAGTGTCACGTGTTTGTGAAGTGTCCCGTGTGTGTTTGTGTGAGAGAAGCGTAAAGTGTGTGTGTGTGAAGTGTAACGTGTGTGAAGTGTGTGTAAAGTGTCACGTGAGTGTGAACAGTGTTGAGTGTGTGAGAAGTGTCACGTGTGTGTGAGAAGTGTGACGTGTGTGTGAGTGTGTGTGAAATCTCATGTGAGTGTGTCTGTGTGAGTGTGTATGTGAAATGTCACGTGTGTGAGTGTGCGTGAAGTGCCACGTCTGTGTGTGTGTGAGAAGTGTCACGTGTATTTGTGCGTAGTGTCACCTGTGTGTGTGTGAAGTTACGTGAGTGTGTGTGAAATGTAGCGTGTGTGTGTCTGTGAAGTGTAACTTGTGATTGTGTCTTTGAAGTGTAACGTGTGCATGTTCGTGAAGTGTAGCGTGTTCGTGTTTGAAGTGTATCGTTTGTGTTAAGTGTAGCGTAAAGTGTGTGTGTGTGTCTAAAGTGTCAAGTGACTGTGTGTGAAATGTCGTGTGTGTCACGTGTGTGAAATGTCACGTGTGTATGTGTGTGTGAAGTGTCACTTGTGTTTGTCTGTGAAGTGTCACGTGTGTGAAGTGTCATCTGTGGATGTGTATGTGAGTGTGTGTGAAGTGACGTGTGTATGAGTGTGTGTGAAGTGTCACGTGTGTGTAAAGTGTCACGTGTGTGTGAGAAGTGTTGTGCGTTTGTGAAGTGTCACGTGTGTCACATGAGTGTGTGTGAAGTGTCACATGTGTGTCACGTGTGTGAAGTGTCATGTGTGTTTGTGTGAAGTGTCATGTGTACGTGTGAAGTGTCACGTGTGTGTAAAGTGTCACGTGTGTGAGTGAGTGAAGAGTCAAGTGTGTGAAGTGTCACGTGTGTGTGAAGTGTGAAGTGTGCGTTGTGTGTGTGAAGTCTCACATGAGTGTGTGAAGTGTTACGTGTGTGAGTGTGAAGTGTCACGTGTGTGAAGTGTAGTGTGTCGTGTGTGAAGTGTCACGTGTGTGTCATGAGTGTGTGTGAATTGTCACGTGTGTCACGTGTGTAAAGTGTCACATGTGTGTCTGCGAAATGTCACGTGTGTGAGAAGTGTCACGTATATGTGTGTGTGAAACGTGTGTGTGAGAAGTGTCAGGTGGGTGAGAAGTGTCAAATGTGTGAAGTGTGTGAGTGTGTGATAAGTGTCACGTGTGTGAAATGTGTGACTGTGTGTGAAGTTTCACGTGTGTGAAGTGTCACGTGAGTGTGTCTAAGTGAGTGTGAGTGTCTGGAGTGTAAAGTGCGCGTGTTCGTGAAGTGTCACCTGAGTGTGTGTGCAGTGTTACGTGAGTGTCGCGTGTGCGTGTTTGAAGGGTAGTGTGTGTGGTAAGTGTAGCGTGAAGTGTTTTTGTGAAGTGTCACATGTGTGTGTAAAGTGTCACTTGTGAGTGAATGAAGAGTCACATGTGTGGGTAAAGTGTCATGTGTGTATGTGAGTGTGGGTGAAGTACCATGTGTCTGTCACATGAGTGTGTGTAAAGTGTCACGTGTTTGTGAACTGTCCCGTGTTTGTTTGTGTGAGAGAAGTGTAAAGTGTGAAGTGTGTGTGTGTGAAGTGTAACGTGTGTGAAGTGTGTGTAAAGTGTCACGTGAGTGTGTACAGTGTTGAGTGTGTGAGAAGTGTGACGTGTGTGTGTGAGTGTGTGTGAAATGTCATGTGAGTGTGTCTGTGTGAGTGTGTGTGTGAAGTGTCACGTGTGTGAGTGTGCGTGAAGTGCAACGTCTGTGTGTGTGTGAGAAGTGTCACGTATATTTGTGTGTAGTGTCACCTGATTGTTTGTGAAGTGTTACGTGAGTTTGTGAAGTGTCACCTGTGTCTCACGTGATTGTTTGAAGTGTCACGTGAGTGTGTGTGTGAAGTATCACGTGTGTGAGAAGTGTCACGTGTATGTAAACTGTGTTTTTGTGAAGAGTCACGCGAGTGTGTGTGTGAAGTGTCACGTGAGTGTGTGTAAAGTGTCATATGTGTGTCAGAAGTGTCACCTGTGTGTCAGAAGTGTCACGTGTGTGTAAAGTGTCACACGTGTGTGTGTGAAGTGTAACATGTGGGTGTGAAGTGTCACGTGTGTGTTTGTGTGTGAAGTGTCACGTGTATGTATGTCTGTGACATGTCACGTGTGTGTGAAGTGTCACATGTGTGTGTGAATTGTCAGTTGTGTGTGCGTGTGAAGTGTCACGTTTGTGAACTGTGTGTGTGAATGTGTGTG
The DNA here is from genome assembly GCA_031216445.1 of Lateolabrax maculatus. NCBI lineage: Eukaryota > Metazoa > Chordata > Actinopteri > Acropomatiformes > Lateolabracidae > Lateolabrax > Lateolabrax maculatus. The sequence continues at coordinate 751,947 of JAUTWU010000025.1, forward strand.
TGAGATGTAATGTCACCTAAGTGTGTGTGAATTTTTACGTGAGTGTGTGAAGTGTCACGTGTGTGTGAGTGTGTCTGAAGTGTCACGTGTGTGTGTGAGAAGTGTCACGTGTGTGAAGCGTGTGTGTGTGAAGCGTCTCAAGTGTGTGTGAAGTGTCACGTGTGTGTGAGAAGTGATACGTGTGTGTGAAATGTCACGTTTGTGTATGTGAGTGTGTGTGAAGAGTCACGTGTGTGTATGAGGTGTCACGTGTGTATGTGTGTGTGAAGTGTCACTTGTGTGTGTGAGAGATGTGTCACCTGAGTGTGTGTGAAGTGATACGTGAGTTTGTGAAGTGTCACGTGTGTCTGAGTGTGTGTGAAGTGTCACGTGTGTGTGTGAGAAGTGTCACGTGTGTGAAGCGTGTGTGTGTGAAGTGTCTCAAGTGTGAGTGAAGTGTCGCGTGTGTGTGAGTAGTGTCACGTGTGTGAAGTGTCAAGTGTGTATGTGAGTGTGTGTGAAGTGTCACGTGTGTGTGTGAGAGAAGTGTCACCTGAGTGTGTGTGCAGTGTTACGTGAGTGTGTGAAGTGTCGTGTGTGAGTGTTTGTGAAGTGTCACGTGAGTGTCTGTGTGACGTGTCACGTGTCTGAGTATGTGTGAAGTGTCACGTGTGCTTGTGCGAAATGTCACGTGTCTGTGAGTGAAGTATCACGTGTGTATGTGTTTGTGAAGTGTCACATGTGTGAGAAGTGTCACGTGTATGTAAACTGTGTGTTTGTGAAGAGTCACGCGAGTTTGTGTGAAGTGTCACGTGAGTGTGTGTGAAGTGTCACGTGTGTGAGAAGTGTCACGTGTGTAAAGTGTCACGCGTGTGTGTGTGAAGTGTAACATGTGGGTGTGAAGTGTCACGTGTGTGTTTGTGTGTGAAGTGTCACGTGTGTGAGAAGTGTCACGTGTATGTGTGTGACTGAATTGTCACGTATGTGTATGTGTGTGACATGTCACGTGTGTGTGAAGTGTCACATGTGTGTGTGAATTGTCAGTTGTGTGTTCGTGTGAAGTGTCACGTTTGTGAACTGTGTGTGTGAATGTGTGTGTGAGATGTAATGTGTATGTACGTTTGTGTGAAGTGTAACGTGTCTGTGTGTGAAATGTAACGTGTGTGTTCTGAAGATTAGATTAGATTAGATTCAACTTTATTGTCATTACCCATGTACATGTATAGAGTAACGAAATGAAGTTTAGCATCTAACCAGAAGTGCAAATAGTAAGTACCAATATACAGATAACAAATAAGTATTTTACAGATAATAAGTTAGCGAAGTGCAAACAGATTCCAAAGTGTTTGAGTGCAGGAGGTCCAGTAGTGCAGTAGTGCTGGTGTAAAGTCTTTGGTCAGTGGGGGGAGATGACGGGTAGATGGGTTTGTGGGTGGTGGCGGTGGTGGTGGTTGGGGAGTTGGGGGGGGGGTTTCGTCAGCATGGGGCAGAGTTCAGTAAGGACACAGCTCTGGGGAAGAAACTGTTCCTCAGTCTGCTGGTCCTTGTCCGGAAGCACCTGAAGCGCCTGCCTGAGGGCAGGAGGGAGAACAGTCTGTGTGCAGGGTGGGAGGCGTCCTTGAGAATGCTGCGAGCTCGACGCAGACAGCGTTTTCTCTGGATTTCCTCAATGGCTGGAAGTGGAGTTCCTATGATGCGTTGGGCAGTTTTCACCACCCGCTGCAGTCCCTTGTGCTCCGCAACAGAGCAGCTCCCATACCAGACTGTGACACAGTTGGTTAGGATGCTCTCGATCACACAGCGGTAAAAGTTCACCAGGATGGCTGAAGACAGATGGTTTTTCTTCAGTGTCCTCAGGAAGAAGAGGCGCTGGTGAGCTTTCTTGACAAGGCTGGAGGTGTTGGTGGTCCAAGACAGGTCTTCCGAGATGTGGGTCCCCAGGAACTTGAAGCTGGAGACACGCTCAACATCCATCCCATTGATTTGGATGGGCGAGTGCATGCTTCTTTTCTTCTTCCTGAAGTCCACGATGAGCTCCTTGGTTTTGCTGGTGTTTAGGAGCAGGTTATTTTCGCTGCACTATGTGGCCAGGTGCTGTACCTCTTCCCTGTAGGCTGTCTCATCGTTGTTGCTGATGAGACCAATCACCGTGGTGTCGTCTGCGAACTTGATGATGGAGTTGGATCCATGCATAGGTCTGCAGTCGTAGGTGAAGAGGGAGTAGAGGAATGGGCTGAGCACACAGCCCTGTGGCACACCAGTGCTGAGTAAGACAGTGGTGGAGCAGGTGTGACCTGACCTAACATGTTGTGGTCTGTTAGTCAGAAAGTCCATGATCCAGTTGCAGAGGGAGGTGTTGGTGCCCAGGTCTCCAAGTTTAGTGATTAACTTGGAGGGGATGACAGTGTTGAAAGCTGAGCTGAAGTCAGCAAACAGCAATCTCGAGTAGGTGTTGGTGTTGTCCAGGTGAGTGAGCACAGAGTGCAGTGCTGTGGAGACTGCATCGTCTATGCTCCTATTGCTGCGGTAGGCAAACTGGTGTGGGTCCAGTGTGGGTGGGAGGGAGTCCTTCAGGTGTGCCAGGACCAGCCGCTCAAAGCACTTCATGATGATGGGAGTGAGTGCTACAGGGCGGTAGTCATTGAGGCACGTTGGCTTGGAATGTTTCGGCACTGGCACGATGGATGTAGCTTTAAAGCATGTCGGCACAGCTTCTTGGGCAAGGGACAGGTTGAAAATGTCCGTGAAGATCCCAGTGAGCTGTTCTGCACATGCCCTGAGCACACGTCCAGGAATGCCGTCAGGTCCAGCAGCCTTGCGTGCGTTGATCCGGCTCAGTGCCGTGTGGACAACAGTGGAGGAGAGTGTGGTGGGCTGGTGATCTGCTGGGAGTGTTGTCTTGGTGGCTCTGTCTGTGTTTTCCCTCTCGAAGCGAGCATAGAAGTTGTTAAGCTCGTTCAGGAAGGAGATGTCTGTGGCTGTGGGGGTGAGGTTGCTGGGTTTGTAGTCGGTGATGGCCTGGATGCCCTGCCACATTCGTCTGGGGTCGGAGTTGGAGAAGTGACCCTCTATTTCTTGCTTGTAGGTTAGTCCTGGATGTGCTGTAGGCCTGTGCATCCCCTGATCTGAAGGCCGTGTTGCGGGCCTTTAGCAGGAGCCGCACCTCCTTGCTCATCCATGGCTTCTGGTTGGGGTATGTGGTGATCTTCTTCTCTGTCGTGACGCCATCGATGATAGTGGTGATGTAATCCATGACAGAGGAAGCATAGATGTTAATGTCTGTGTGTGAGCCAGAGGTGGCCTGAGAAGCAAGCATACTCCAGTCCGTGTGTTGAAACCTGTCCTGGAGTACAGAGTCTGTCCCCGCTGGCCACACCTTGATAGTCCTCACTGATGGCTTCACACGGTTGATGAGGGGTGAATATTTGGGGGTGAGGAACAGAGAGAGGTGATCCGACTGCCCGAGGTGGGGGAGGGGGGTCGCAGTGTAGGCAGCAGCTATGTTTGTGTAAACATGGTCCAAAGTTTTGTTTCCTCTGGTGTGGCAGGAAACATGCTGGTGGAATTTGGGGAGCACTGTCTTTAAGTTGGAATGATTAAAATCACCCGCAACAATAAAAGCAGCCTCCGGGTGATCAGTCTGTTGTTTGCTAATGGCTGCATGAAGTTCCTTCATTGCTAGCTTGGCATTAGCATCCGGTGGAATATAAGCAGCGGTGATGATGTTGGATGTGAACTCCCGTGGCAGATAGAAGGGTCTACACTTAACCATGATGAACTCTAGGTTAGCTGAGCAGTGACTTCGAAGAGTAACAGAGTCCGTACACCAAGCTTTGTTGACATAAATGCACAGTCCTCCCCCTCTGGTCTTACCGGAGTCATCAGCTGATCTATCTGCCCGGTGTGTGTAGCGTCCGGCTAGCTCGATAGCACTGTCCGGTATGCCTCCGTTTAGCCATGTTTCGGTGAAAATCATGACATTGCAGTCCAGAAGTCTCTTGCTGTTGGTGAAGCGGAGTCGTATCTCGTCCATTTTGTTCACCAGAGATCTCACATTAGCGAGGAAGATGCTGGGCAGAGAGAGCCGGTGTGGTGTTAGCCTTAGCTTAGCTCTCAGTCCTCTGCGCTTCCCCCACCTTTGTTTACGATCTCGGCGCCGTCTTTGTTCACTTCCGCCCGGCCGGGTAGAGTGCGAAGCCTCCGGTGTTCTGGAGATCTCAGGGATGAGTGGCAGATCGGTGATAAAAGTGTCCGAAAAACGTAGTCTAATGTCCAAAAGCTCCAGTCGGGTGTATGATGTGAAACCACTACTGTTTTGAACAAACAGACCCGAAATGAGCAGTAAAAGTACTACAAAGTTGCGAAAACTGGGGAGACGCCGGGCCTCGCGATCTGCTCGCGCCGCCATCTTGGAAACACTATCATCATAGAGCTCCATTGATGAGCTGAAGTGTAACTTGTGTGTGTGAGGAGTGTAATGTGCATGCTCGTGAAGTGTAACGTCTGCGTGTTCGTGAAGTGTAGTGTGTGCGTGAATGTCACGTGAGTGTGTCTGTGTGAAATGTCACGTGTGTGTCGTGTGTGAGAGAAGTGTCACCTGAGTGTGTGTGAAGTGTCTCACAAGTGTGAAGTGTCACGTGTGTGTGAAGTGTCACGTGTGTGTATGTGGTGTCACATGTGTATGTGTGTGAAGTGTCACTTGTGTGTGTGAGAGAAGTGTCACCTGAGTGTGTGTGCAGTGTTACGTGAGTGTGTGAAATGCCGTGTGTGAGTGTTTGTGAAGTGTCACGTGTGTCATGTGAGTGTTTGTGAAGTTTCACGTGTGTGTCACGTGTGTGTTTGAAGTGTCACGTGAGTGTGGGAAATGTCACGTGTCTGTGACTGAAGTGTCACGTGTGTGTCACGTGAGTGATGGTGAAGTGTCACGTGTGTGTCATGTGAGTGTTTGTGAAGTGTCACGTGTGTGTCACGTGTGTGTTTGAAGTGTCACGTGAGTGTGTGTGAAGTGTCACGTGAGTGTGTAGGAAATGTCACGTGTCTGTGACTGAAGTGGCACGTGTGTGTCACGTGAGTGTTTGTGAAAGGTCACGTGTGTGTCATGTGAGTGTTTGTGAAGTGTCACGTGTGTGTCATGCGAGTGTTTGTGAAGTATCACTTGAGTGTGTGTGTGAAGAGTCACGCGAGTGTGTGTGAAGTGTCACGTGAGTGTGTTTGTAGCAAATGTCACGTGTCTGTGACTGAAGTGTCACGCGTGTCACGTGAGTGTTTGTGAAGTATCACGTGTGTGTCATGTGAGTGTTTGTGAAGTGTCACGTGTGTGTTTGAAGTGTCACGTGAGTGTGTGTGAAGTGTCACGTGAGTGTGTAGGCAATGTCACGTGGCTGTGACTGAAGTGTGACGTGTGTCACGTGAGTTTTTGTGAAGTGTCACGTGTGTGTCATGTGAGTGGTTGTGAAGTGTCACGTGTGTGTCACGTGAGTGTGTGTGAAGTGTCACGTGTGTAGGAAATGTCACGTGTCTGTGACTGAAGTGTCACGTGTGTGTCACGTGAGTGGTTGTGAAGTGTCACGTGTGTGTCATGTGAGTGTTTGTCAAGTGTCACGTGTGTGTCACGTGTGTGCTTGAAGTGTCACGTGAGTGTGTTTGAAGTGTCACGTGAGTGTGTAGGAAATGTTACATGTCTGTGACTGAAGTGTCACGTGTGTGTCACGTGAGTGTTTGTGAAGTGTCACGTGTGTGTCACGTGAGTGTTTGTGAAGTGTCACGTGTGTGTCACGTGAGTGTTTGTGAAGTGTCACGTGTGTGTCACGTGAGTTTCTGTGAAGTGTCACGTGTGTCATGTGTGTGTTTGAAGTGTCACTTGAGTGTGTGTGTGAAGTGTTAAGTGAGTGTGTGTGAAGTTTCACGTATGTGTAGGAAATGTCATGTGTCTGTGACTGAAGTGTCACGTGTGTGTCACGTGAGTGTTAGTGAAGTGTCACGTGTGTCACGTTTGTGTTTGAAGTGACACGTGAGTGTGTGTGAAGTGTCAAGTGTGTAGGAAATGTCACGTGTCTGTGACTGAAGTGTCACGTGTGTGTCACGTGAGTGTTTGTGAAGTGTCACGTGTGTGTCATGTGAGTGTTTGTGAAGTGTCACGTGTGTCATGTGAGTGTTTGTGAAGTTTCACGTGTGTGTCACGTGTGTGTTTGAAGTGTCACGTGAGTGTGTGTGAAGTGTCACGTGAGTGTGTAGGAAATGTCATGTTTCTGTGACTGAAGTGTCACGTGTGTGTCACGTGAGTGTTTGTGAAGGGTCACGTGTGTGTCATTTGAGTGTTTGTGAAGTGTCACGTGTGTGTCATGCGAGTGTTTGTGAAGTATCACTTGAGTATGTGTGTGAAGAGTCACGCGAGTGTGTGTGAAGTGTCACGTGAGTGTGTGTGTAGCAAATGTCACGTGTCTGTGACTGAAGTGTCACGCGTGTGTCACGTGAGTGTTTGTGAAGTATCACGTGTGTGTCATGTGAGTGTTTGTGAAGTGTCACGTGTGTGTCATGTGAGTGTTTGTGAAGTGTCACATGTGTGTCACGTGTGTGTTTGAAGTGTCACGTGAGTGTTTCTGAAGTGTCACGTGAGTGTGTAGGCAATGTCACGTGTCTGTGACTGAAGTGTCATGTGTGTGTCACGTGAGTGTTTGTGAAGTGTCACGTGTGTGTCATGTGAGTGGTTGTGAAGTGTCACGTGTGTGTCATGTGAGTGTTTGTGAAGTGTCACGTGTGTGTTTGAAGTGTCACGTGAGTGTGTGTGAAGTGTCACGTGTGTAGGAAATGTCACGTGTCTGTGACTGAAGTGTCACGTGTGTGTCACGTGAGTGTTTGTGAAGTGTCACGTGTGTGTCATGTGAGTGTTTGTCAAGTGTCACGTGTGTGTTACGTGTGTGTTTGAAGTGTCACGTGAGTGTGTGTGAAGTGTCATGTGAGTGTGTAGGAAATGTTACGTGTCTGTGACTGAAGTGTCACGTGTGTGTCACGTGAGTGTTTGTGAAGTGTCACGTGAGTGTGTGTGAAGTGTCACGTTAGTGTGTAGGAAATGTCACGTGTCTGTGACTGAAGTGTCACGTGTGTGTCAAGTGAGTGTTTGTGACGTGTCACGTGTGTGTCATGTGAGTGTTTGTGAAGTGTCACGTGTGTCATGTGAGTGTTTGTGAAGTGTCACTTGAGTGTGTGTGTGTGAAGTGTCACGTGAGTGTGTGTGAAGTGTCATGTGAGTGTGTAGGAAATGTTACGTGTCTGTGACTGAAGTGTCACGTGTGTGTCACGTGAGTGTTTGTGAAGTGTCGTGTGTGTCACGTGAGTGTTTGTGAAGTGTCACGTGTGTGTCACGTGAGTTTCTGTGAAGTGTCACGTGTGTGTCGTGTGTGTTTGAAGTGTCACTTGAGTGTGTGTGTGTGAATTGTTAAGTGAGTGTGTGTGAAGTTTCACGTGTGTGTAGGAAATGTCATGTGTCTGTGACTGAAGTGTCACGTGTGTGTCATGTGAGTGTTTGTGAAGTGTCACGTGTGTCACGTGAGTGTTTGTGAAGTGTCACGTGTGTGTCACGTGAGTTTTTGTGAAGTGTCACGTGAGTGTCATGTGAGTGTTTGTCAAGTGTCACGTGTGTCACGTGTGTGTTTGAAGTGTCACGTGAGTGTGTGTGAAGTGTCACGTGTGTGTAGGAAATGTCACGTGTCTGTGACTGAAGTGTCATGTGTGTGTCACGTGAGTGTTTGTGAAGTGTCACGTGTGTGTCATGTGAGTGTTTGTGAAGTGTCACGTGAGTGTGTGTGAAGTGTCACATGAGTGTGTAGGAAATGTCACGTGTCTGTGACTGAAGTGTCACGTGTGTGTCACGTGAGTGTTTGTCAAGTGTCACGTGTGTGTCACGTGTGTTTGCAGTGTCACGTGAGTGTTTGTGAAGTGTCACGTGTGTGTCATGCGAGTGTTTGTGAAGTGTCACATGTGTGTCACGTGTGTGCTTGAAGTGTCACGTGAGTGTGTGTGAAGTGTCACGTGAGTGTGTAGGAAATGTTACGTGTCTGTGACTGAAGTGTCACGTGTGTCACGTGAGTGTGTGTGAAGTGTCACGTGTGTAGGAAATGTCATGTGTCTGTGACTGAAGTGTCACGTGTGTGTCACGTGAGTGTTTGTGAAGTGTCACGTGTGTGTCATGTGAGTGTTTGTCAAGTGTCACGTGTGTCACGTGTGTGCTTGAAGTGTCACGTGAGTGTGTGTGAAGTGTCACGTGAGTGTGTAGGAAATGTTACGTGTCTGTGACTGAAGTGTCACGTGTGTGTCACGTGAGTGTTTGTGAAGTGTCACGTGTGTGTCACGTGAGTGTTTGTGAAGTGTCACGTGTGTGTCACGTGAGTTTTTGTGAAGTGTCACGTGTGTGTCACGTGAGTGTTTGTGAAGTGTCACGTGAGTTTTTGTGAAGTGTCACGTGTGTGTCATGTGAGTGTTTGTGAAGTGTCACGTGTGTGTCACGTGTGTGTGAAGTGTCACGTGTGTAGGAAATGTCACGTGTCTGTGACTGAAGTGTCACGTGTGTGTCACGTGAGTGTTTGTGAAGTGTCACGTGTGTGTCATGTGAGTGTTTGTCAAGTGTCACGTGTGTCACGTGTGTGCTTGAAGTGTCACGTGAGTGTGTGTGAAGTGTCACGTGTGTGTAGGAAATGTCATGTTTCTGTGACTGAAGTGTCACGTGTGTGTCACGTGAGTGTTTGTGAAGTGTCACGTGTGTCATGCGAGTGTTTGTGAAGTATCACTTGAGTGTGTGTGTGAAGAGTCACGCGAGTTTGTGTGAAGTGTCACGTGAGTGTGTAGGCAATGTCACGTGTCTGTGACTGAAGTGTCACGTGTGTGTCATGTGAGTGGTTGTGAAGTGTCACGTGTGTGTCATGTGAGTGTTTGTGAAGTGTCACCTGTGCGTCACGTGTGTGCTTGAAGTGTCACGTGAGTGTGTGTGAAGTGTCACGTGAGTGTGTAGGAAATGTTACATGTCTGTGACTGAAGTGTCACGTGTGTGTCACGTAAGTGTTTGTGAAGTGTCACGTGTGTGTCACGTGAGTTTTTGTGAAGTGTCACGTGCGTGTCACGTGAGTGTTTGTAAAGTGTCACGTGTGTGTCATGTGAGTGTTTGTGAAGTGTCACGTGTGTGAAATGTGAGTGTTTGTGAAGTGTCACGTAAGTGTTTGTGAAGTGTCACGTGTGTGTCACGTGAGTGTTTGTGAAGTGTCACGTGTGTGTCACGTGAGTTTTTGTGAAGTGTCACGTGCGTGTCACGTGAGTCTTTGTAAAGTGTCACATGTGTGTCATGTGAGTGTTTGTGAAGTGTCACGTGTGTGTCACGTGAGTGTTTGTGAAGTGTCACGTGAGTTTTTGTGAAGTGTCACGTGTGTGTCACGTGAGTTTTTGTGAAGTGTCACGTGTGTCACGTGAGTGTTTGTGAAGTGTCACGTGAGTTTTTGTGAAGTGTCACGTGTGTGTCATGTGAGTGTTTGTGAAGTGTCACGTGTGTGTCACGTGTGTGTTTGAAGTTTCACTTGAGTGTGTGTGTGTGAAGTGTTAAGTGAGTGTGTGTGAAGTTTCACGTGTGTGTAGGAAATGTCATGTGTCTGTGACTGAAGTGTCACGTGTGTGTCACGTGAGTGTTAGTGAAGTGTCACGTGTGTGTCACGTGTGTGTTTGAAGTGTCACGTGAGTGTCATGTGAGTGTTTGTCAAGTGTCACGTGTGTCACGTGTGTGCTTGAAGTGTCACGTGAGTGTTTGTGAAGTGTCACGTGTGTGTCATGTCAGTTTTTGTGAAGTGTCACGTGTGTCATGTGAGTGTTTGTGAAGTTTCACGTGTGTGTCACGTGTGTGTTTGAAGTGTCACGTGAGTGTGTGTGAAGTGTCACGTGAGTGTGTAGGAAATGTCATGTTTCTGTGACTGAAGTGTCACGTGTGTGTCACGTGAGTGTTTGTGAAGGGTCACGTGTGTGTCATTTGAGTGTTTGTGAAGTGTCACGTGTGTGTCATGCGAGTGTTTGTGAAATATCACTTGAGTGTGTGTGTGAAAAGTCACGCGAGTGTGTGTGAAGTGTCACGTGAGTGTGTGTAGCAAATGTCACGTGTCTGTGACTGAAGTGTCACGCGTGTGTCACGTGAGTGTTTGTGAAGTATCACGTGTGTCATGTGAGTGTTTGTGAAGTGTCACGTGTGTGTCATGTGAGTGTTTGTGAAGTGTCACGTGTGTGTCACGTGTGTGTGTGAAGTGTCACGTGTGTAGGAAATGTCACGTGTCTGTGACTGAAGTGTCACGTGTGTGTCACGTGAGTGTTTGTGAAGTGTCACGTGTGTGTCATGTGAGTGTTTGTCAAGTGTCACGTGTGTCACGTGTGTGCTTGAAGTGTCACGTGAGTGTGTGTGAAGTGTTACGTGAGTGTGTAGGAAATGTTACGTGTCTGTGACTGAAGTGTCACGTGTGTGTCACGTGAGTGTTTGTGAAGTGTCACGTGTGTCACGTGAGTTTTTGTGAAGTGTCACGTGTGTGTCACGTGAGTGTTTGTGAAGTGTCACGTGAGTTTTTGTGAAGTGTCACGTGTGTGTCATGTGAGTGTTTGTGAAGTGTCACGTGTGTGTCACGTGTGTGTTTGAAGTGTCACTTGAGTGTGTGTGTGTGAAGTGTTAAGTGAGTGTGTGTGAAGTTTCACGTGTGTAGGAAATGTCATGTGTCTGTGACTGAAGTGTCACGTGTGTGTCACGTGAGTGTTAGTGAAGTGTCACGTGTGTGTCACGTGTGTGTTTGAAGTGTCACGTGAGTGTGTGTGAAGTGTCACGTGAGTGTAGGAAATGTCACGTGTCTGTGATTGAAGTGTCACGTGTGTGTCACGTGAGTGTTTGTGAAGTGTCACGTGTGTGTCATGTGAGTTTTTGTGAAGTGTCACGTGTGTCATGTGAGTGTTTGTGAAGTTTCACGTGTGTGTCACGTGTGTGTTTGAAGTGTCACGTGAGTGTGTAGGAAATGTCATGTTTCTGTGACTGAAGTGTCACGTGTGTGTCACGTGAGTGTTTGTGAAGTGTCACGTGTGTCATGCGAGTGTTTGTGAAGTATCACTTGAGTGTGTGTGTGAAGAGTCACGCGAGTTTGTGTGAAGTGTCACGTGAGTGTGTGTGTAGCAAATGTCACGTGTCTGTGACTGAAGTGTCACGCGTGTCACGTGAGTGTTTGTGAAGTATCACGTGTGTGTCATGTGAGTGTTTGTGAAGTGTCACGTGTGTGTCATGTGAGTGTTTGTGAAGTGTCACATGTGTGTCACGTGTGTGCTTGACGTGTCACGTGAGTGTGTGTGAAGTGTCACGTGAGTGTGTAGGAAATGTTACGTGTCTGTGACTGAAGTGTCACGTGTGTGTCACGTGAGTGTTTGTGAAGTGTCACGTGTGTGTCATGTGAGTGTTTGTCAAGTGTCACGTGTGTGTCACGTGTGTGCTTGAAGTGTCACGTGAGTGTATGTGAAGTGTCACGTGAGTGTGTAGGAAATGTTACGTGTCTGTGACTGAAGTGTCACGTGTGTGTCACGTGAGTGTTTGTGAAGTGTCACGTGTGTGTCACGTGAGTGTTTGTGAAGTGTCACGTGTGTGTCACGTGAGTTTTTGTGAAGTGTCACGTGTGTGTCACGTGAGTGTTTGTGAAGTGTCACGTGAGTTTTTGTGAAGTGTCACGTTTGTGTCATGTGAGTGTTTGTGAAGTGTCACGTGTGTGTCACGTGTGTGTTTGAAGTTTCACTTGAGTGTGTGTGTGTGAAGTGTTAAGTGAGTGTGTGTGAAGTTTCACGTGTGTGTAGGAAATGTCATGTGTCTGTGACTGAAGTGTCACGTGTGTCACGTGAGTGTTAGTGAAGTGTCACGTGTGTGTCACGTGTGTGTTTGAAGTGTCACGTGAGTGTGTGTGAAGTGTCACGTGAGTGTGTAGGAAATGTCAAGTGTCTGTGATTGAAGTGTCACGTGTGTGTCACGTGAGTGTTTGTGAAGTGTCACGTGTAGGTCATGTCAGTTTTTGTGAAGTGTCACGTGTGTCATGTGAGTGTTTGTGAAGTTTCACGTGTGTGTCACGTGTGTGTTTGAAGTGTCACGTGAGTGTGTGTGAAGTGTCACGTGAGTGTGTAGGAAATGTCATGTTTCTGTGACTGAAGTGTCACGTGTGTGTCACGTGAGTGTTTGTGAAGGGTCACGTGTGTGTCATTTGAGTGTTTGTGAAGTGTCACGTGTGTGTCATGCGAGTGTTTGTGAAATATCACTTGAGTGTGTGTGTGAAAAGTCACGCGAGTGTGTGTGAAGTGTCACGTGAGTGTGTGTAGCAAATGTCACGTGTCTGTGACTGAAGTGTCACGCGTGTGTCACGTGAGTGTTTGTGAAGTATCACGTGTGTCATGTGAGTGTTTGTGAAGTGTCACGTGTGTGTCATGTGAGTGTTTGTGAAGTGTCACGTGTGTGTCACGTGTGTGTGTGAAGTGTCACGTGTGTAGGAAATGTCACGTGTCTGTGACTGAAGTGTCACGTGTGTGTCACGTGAGTGTTTGTGAAGTGTCACGTGTGTGTCATGTGAGTGTTTGTCAAGTGTCACGTGTGTCACGTGTGTGCTTGAAGTGTCACGTGAGTGTGTGTGAAGTGTTACGTGAGTGTGTAGGAAATGTTACGTGTCTGTGACTGAAGTGTCACGTGTGTGTCACGTGAGTGTTTGTGAAGTGTCACGTGTGTGTCACGTGAGTTTTTGTGAAGTGTCACGTGTGTGTCACGTGAATGTTTGTGAAGTGTCACGTGAGTTTTTGTGAAGTGTCACGTGTGTGTCATGTGAGTGTTTGTGAAGTGTCACGTGTGTGTCACGTGTGTGTTTGAAGTGTCACTTGAGTGTGTGTGTGTGAAGTGTTAAGTGAGTGTGTGTGAAGTTTCACGTGTGTGTAGGAAATGTCATGTGTCTGTGACTGAAGTGTCACGTGTGTGTCACGTGAGTGTTAGTGAAGTGTCACGTGTGTGTCACGTGTGTGTTTGAAGTGTCACGTGAGTGTGTGTGAAGTGTCACGTGAGTGTGTAGGAAATGTCACGTGTCTGTGATTGAAGTGTCACGTGTGTGTCACGTGAGTGTTTGTGAAGTGTCACGTGTAGGTCATGTCAGTTGTTGTGAAGTGTCACGTGTGTCATGTGAGTGTTTGTGAAGTTTCACGTGTGTGTCACGTGTGTGTTTGAAGTGTCACGTGAGTGTGTGTGAAGTGTCACGTGAGTGTGTAGGAAATGTCATGTTTCTGTGACTGAAGTGTCACGTGTGTGTCACGTGAGTGTTTGTGAAGGGTCACGTGTGTGTCATTTGAGTGTTTGTGAAGTGTCACGTGTGTGTCATGCGAGTGTTTGTGAAATATCACTTGAGTGTGTGTGTGAAAAGTCACGCGAGTGTGTGTGAAGTGTCACGTGAGTGTGTGTAGCAAATGTCACGTGTCTGTGACTGAAGTGTCACGCGTGTGTCACGTGAGTGTTTGTGAAGTATCACGTGTGTCATGTGAGTGTTTGTGAAGTGTCACGTGTGTGTCATGTGAGTGTTTGTGAAGTGTCACGTGTGTGTCATGTGAGTGTTTGTCAAGTGTCACGTGTGTCACGTGTGTGCTTTAAGTGTCACGTGAGTGTGTGTGAAGTGTTACGTGAGTGTGTAGGAAATGTTACGTGTCTGTGACTGAAGTGTCACGTGTGTGTCACGTGAGTGTTTGTGAAGTGTCACGTGTGTGTCACGTGAGTTTTTGTGAAGTGTCACGTGTGTGTCACGTGAGTGTTTGTGAAGTGTCACGTGAGTTTTTGTGAAGTGTCACGTGTGTGTCATGTGAGTGTTTGTGAAGTGTCACGTGTGTGTCACGTGTGTGTTTGAAGTGTCACTTGAGTGTGTGTGTGTGAAGTGTTAAGTGAGTGTGTGTGAAGTTTCACGTGTGTGTAGGAAATGTCATGTGTCTGTGACTGAAGTGTCACGTGTGTGTCACGTGAGTGTTAGTGAAGTGTCACGTGTGTGTCACGTGTGTGTTTGAAGTGTCACGTGAGTGTGTGTGAAGTGTCACGTGAGTGTGTAGGAAATGTCACGTGTCTGTGATTGAAGTGTCACGTGTGTGTCACGTGAGTGTTTGTGAAGTGTCACGTGTGTGTCATGTGAGTTTTTGTGAAGTGTCACGTGTGTCATGTGAGTGTTTGTGAAGTTTCACGTGTGTGTCACGTGTGTGTTTGAAGTGTCACGTGAGTGTGTAGGAAATGTCATGTTTCTGTGACTGAAGTGTCACGTGTGTGTCACGTGAGTGTTTGTGAAGGGTCACGTGTGTGTCATTTGAGTGATTGTGAAGTGTCACGTGTGTGTCATGCGAGTGTTTGTGAAATATCACTTGAGTGTGTGTGTGAAGAGTCACGCGTGTGTGTGTGAAGTGTCACGTGTGTGTGTAGCAAATGTCACGTGTCTGTGACTGAAGTGTCACGCGTGTGTCACGTGAGTGTTTGTGAAGTATCACGTGTGTGTCATTTGAGTGTTTGTGAAGTGTCACGTGTGTGTCATGTGAGTGTTTGTGAAGTGTCACATGTGTGTCACGTGTGTGTTTGAAGTGTCACGTGAGTGTGTCTGAAGTGTCACGTGAGTGTGTAGGCAATGTCACGTGTCTGTGACTGAAGTGTCACGTGTGTGTCACGTGAGTGTTTGTGAAGTGTCACGTGTGTGTCATGTGAGTGGTTGTGAAGTGTCACGTGTGTGTCATGTGTTTGTGAAGTGTCACGTGTGTGTCATGTGAGTGGTTGTGAAGTGTCACGTATGTGTCATGTGAGTGGTCGTGAAGTGTCACGTGTGTGTCACGTGTGTGTTTGAAGTGTCACGTGAGTGTGTGTGAAGTGTCACGTGTGTGTAGCAAATGTCACGTGTCTGTGACTGAAGTGTCGTGTGTGTCACGTGAGTGTTTGTGAAGTGTCACGTGTGTGTCATGTGAGTGTTTGTGAAGTTTCACGTGAGTGTGTGTGAAGTTTCACGTGAGTGTGTAGGAAATGTCACTTGTCTGTGACTGAAGTGTCACGTGTGTGTCACGTGTGTGTTTGAAGTGTCACGTGAGTGTGTGTGAAGTGTCACGTGAGTGTGTAGGAAATGTTACGTGTCTGTGACTGAAGTGTAACGTGTGTGTCACGTGAGTGTTTGTGAAGTGTCACGTGTGTGTCACGTGAGTTTTTGTGAAGTGTCAGATGTGTGTCACGTGATAGTTTGTGAAGTGGCACGTGTGTGTCACGTGAGTTTTTGTGAAGTGTCACGTGTGTGTCATGTGAGTGTTTGTGAAGTGTCACGTGTGTCACGTGTGTGTTTGAAGTGTCACTTGAGTGTGTGTGTGAAGTGTTACGTGAGTGTGTGTGAAGTTTCACGTGTGTAGGAAATGTCACGTGTCTGTGACTGAAGTGTCACGTGTGTGTCACGTGAGTGTTTGTGAAGTGTCACGTGTGTGTCATGTGAGTGTTTGTGAAGTGTCACGTGTGTGTCACGTGTGTGTTTGAAGTGTCACGTGAGTGTGTGTGAAGTGTCACGTGAGTGTGTAGGAAATGTCACGTGTCTGTGACTGAAGTGTCACGTGTGTGTCACGTGTTTGTGAAGTGTCATGTGTGTGTCATGTGAGTGTTTGTGAAGTGTCACGTGTGTGTCATGTGAGTGTTTGTGAAGTGTCACGTGTGTGTCACCTGTGTGATTGAAGTGTCACGTGAGTGTGTGTGTGTGAAGTGTCACGTGTCTGAGTATATGTGAAGTGTCACGTGTGTTTGTTAGAAGTGTAACGTGTGTGAGGAGTGTCACGTGTGTGAACTGTGTGTTTGTGAAGTGTCACGTGAGTGTGTGTGAAGTGTCACGTGTGTGTAGGAAATGTCACGTGTCTGTGACTGAAGTGTCACGTGTGTGTCACGTGTGTGTTTGAAGTGTCACGTGTGTGTCACGTGAGTGTTTGTGAAGTGTCACGTGTGTGTCACGTGAGTGTTTGTGAAGTGTCACGTGTGTCACATGTGTGTTTGAAGTGTCACTTGAGTGTGTGTGTGTGTGAAGTGTTACGTGAGTGTTTGTGAAGTTTCACGTGTGTAGGAAATGTCACGTGTCTGTGACTGAAGTGTCACGTGTGTGTCACGTGAGTGTTTGTGAAGTGTCACGTGTGTGTCATGTGAGTGTTTGTGAAGTGTCACGTGTGTGTCATGTGAGTGTTTGTCAAGTGTCACGTGTGTGTCACGTGTGTGTTTGAAGTGTCACGTGAGTGTGTGTGAAGTGTCACGTGTGTGTAGGAAATGTCACGTGTCTGTGACTGAAGTGTCACGTGTGTGTCACGTGAGTGTTTGTGAAGTGTCACGTGTGTGTCATGTGAGTGTTTGTGAAGTGTCACGTGTGTGTCATGTGAGTGTTTGTCAAGTGTCACGTGTGTGTCACGTGTGTGTTTGAAGTGTCACTTGAGTGTGTGTGTGTGAAGTGTTACGTGAGTGTGTGTGAAGTTTCACGTGTGTGTAGGAAATGTCACGTGTCTGTGACTGAAGTGTCACGTGTGTGTCACGTGAGTGTTTGTGAAGTGTCACGTGTGTGTCATGTGAGTGTTTGTGAAGTGTCACGCGTGTGTCATGTGAGTGTTTGTCAAGTGTCACGTGTGTGTTTGAAGTGTCACATTAGTGTGTGTGAAGTGTCACGTGTGTGTAGGAAATGTCACGTGTCTGTGACTGAAGTGTCACGTGTGTGTCACGTGAGTGTTTGTGAAGTGTCACGTGTGTGTCATGTGAGTGTTTGTGAAGTGTCACGTGAGTGTGTGTGAAGTGTCACGTGAGTGTGTAGGAAATGTCACGTGTCTGTGACTGAAGTGTCACGTGTGTGTCACGTGAGTGTGTGTGACGTGTCACGTGTGTGTCATGTGAGTGTTTGTGAAGTGTCACTTTTGTGTCATGTGAGTGTTTGTGAAGTGTCACTTGAGTGTGTGTGTGTGAAATGTCACGTGAGTGTGTGTGAAGTATCACGTGTGTAGCAAATGTCACGTGTCTGTGACTGAAGTGTCACGCGTGTGTCACGTGAGTGTTTGTGAAGTGTCACGTGTGTGTCATGTGAGTGTTTGTGAAGTGTCACGTGTGTGTCACGTGAGTGTGAAGTGTCACGTGTGTGTAATGTGAGTGTTTGTGAAGTGTCACGTGTGTCATGTGTGTGTTTGAAGTGTCACGTGAGTGTGGAAAATGTCACGTGTCTGTGACTGAAGTGTCACGTGTGTGTCACGTGAGTGTTTGTGAAGTGTCACGTGTGTGTCATGTGAGTGGTTGTGAAGTGTCACGTGTGTGTCATGTGAGTGTTTGTGAAATGTCACGTGTGTGTCACGTGTGTGTTTGAAGTGTCACGTGAGTGTGTTTGAAGTGTCACGTGAGTGTGTAGGAAATGTCATGTGTCTGTGACTGAAGTGTCACGTGTGTCACGTGAGTGTTTGTGAAGTGTCACGCGTGTGTCATTTGAGTGTTTGTGAAGTGTCACGTGTGTGTCATGTGAGTGTTTGTGAAGTGTCACGTGTGTGTCACCTGTGTGATTGAAGTGTCACGTGAGTGTGTGTGTGACGTGTCACGTGTCTGAGTATATGTGAAGTGTCACGTGTGTTTGTTAGAAGTGTAACGTGTGTGTGAGGAGTGTCACGTGTGTGAACTGTGTGTTTGTGAAGTGTCACGTGAGTGTGTGTGAAGTGTCACGTGAGTGTGTAGGAAATGTCACGTGTCTGTGACTGAAGTGTCACGTGTGTGTCACGTGTTTGTGAAGTGTCACGGGTGTGTCATGTGAGTGTTTGTGAAGTGTCACGTGTGTGAAATGTGAGTGTTTGAATTGTCACGTGAGTGTGTGTGAAGTGTCACGTGAGTGTCTAGGAAATGTCATGTTTCTGTGACTGAAGTGTCACGTGTGTGTCACGTGAGTGTTTGTGAAGGGTCACGTGTGTGTCATTTGAGTGTTTGTGAAGTGTCACGTGTGTTATGAGAGTGTTTGTGAAGTATCACTTGAGTGTGTGTGTGAAGAGTCACGCGAGTGTGTGTGAAGTCTCACGTGAGTGTGTGTGTAGCAAATGTCACGTGTCTGTGACTGAAGAGTCACGCGTGTGTCACGTGAGTGTTTGTGAAGTATCACGTGTGTGTCATGTGAGTGTTTGTGAAGTGTCACGTGTGTGTCATGTGAGTGTTTGTGAAGTGTCACATGTGTGTCACGTGTGTGTTTGAAGTGTCACGTGAGTGTGTGTGAAGTGTCACGTGAGTGTGTAGGCAATGTCACGTGTCTGTGACTGAAGTGTCACGTGTGTGTCACGTGAGTGTTTGTAAAGTGTCACGTGTGTGTCATGTGAGTGTTTGTGAAGTGTCACGTGTGTGTCACGTGTGTGTTTGAAGTGTCATGTGAGTGGTTGTGAAGTGTCACGTGTGTGTCATGTGAGTTTTTGTGAAGTGTCACGTGCGTGTCACGTGAGTTTTTGTGAAGTGTCACGTGCGTGTCACGTGAGTGTTTGTGAAGTGTCACGTGTGTCACGTGAGTTTTTGTGAAGTGTCACGTGTGTGTCATGTGAGTGTTTGTGAAGTGTCGTGTGTGTCATGTGAGTGTTTGTGAAGTGTCGTGTGTGTCACGTGTGTGTTTGAAGTGTCACTTGAGTGTGTGTGAAGTTTCACGTGTGTGCAGGAAATGTCACGTGTCTGTGACTGAAGTGTCATGTGTGTGTCACGTGAGTGTTTGTGAAGTGTCACGTGTGTGTCATGTGAGTGTTTGTGAAGTGTCACGTGAGTGTGTGTGAAGTGTCACGTGAGTGTGTAGGAAATGTCACGTGTCTGTGACTGAAGTGTCACGTGTGTGTCACGTGAGTGTTTGTGAAGTGTCACGTGTGTGTCATGTGAGTGGTTGTGAAGTGTCACGTATGTGTCATGTGAGTGTTTGTGAAGTGTCACGTGTGTGTCATGTGAGTGTTTGTCAAGTGTCACGTGTGTGTCACGTGTGTGTTTGAAGTGTCACGTGAGTGTGTGTGAAGTGTCACGTGTGTGTAGGAAATGTCATGTTTCTGTGACTGAAGTGTCACGTGTGTGTCACGTGAGTGTTTGTGAAGTGTCACGTGTGTCATGCGAGTGTTTGTGAAGTATCACTTGAGTGTGTGTGTGAAGAGTCACGCGAGTTTGTGTGAAGTGTCACGTGAGTGTGTAGGCAATGTCACGTGTCTGTGACTGAAGTGTCACGTGTGTGTCACTTGAGTGTTTGTGAAGTGTCACTTGTGTGTCATGTGAGTGGTTGTGAAGTGTCACGTGTGTGTCATGTGAGTGTTTGTGAAGTGTCACCTGTGCGTCACGTGTGTGCTTGAAGTGTCACGTGAGTGTGTGTGAAGTGTCACGTGAGTGTGTAGGAAATGTTACATGTCTGTGACTGAAGTGTCACGTGTGTGTCACGTAAGTGTTTGTGAAGTGTCACGTGTGTGTCACGTGAGTGTTTGTGAAGTGTCACGTGTGTGTCACGTGAGTTTTTGTGAAGTGTCACGTGCGTGTCACGTGAGTGTTTGTAAAGTGTCACGTGTGTGTCATGTGAGTGTTTGTGAAGTGTCACGTGTGTGAAATGTGAGTGTTTGTGAAGTGTCACGTGAGTGTGTGTGAAGTGTCACGTGAGTGTGTAGGAAATGTCATGTTTCTGTGACTGAAGTGTCACGTGTGTGTCACGTGAGTGTTTGTGAAGGGTCACGTGTGTGTCATTTGAGTGTTTGTGAAGTGTCACGTGTGTGTTATGAGAGTGTTTGTGAAGTATCACTTGAGTGTGTGTGTGAAGAGTCACGCGAGTGTGTGTGAAGTCTCACGTGAGTGTGTGTGTAGCAAATGTCACGTGTCTGTGACTGAAGAGTCACGCGTGTGTCACGTGAGTGTTTGTGAAGTATCACGTGTGTCATGTGAGTGTTTGTGAAGTGTCACATGTGTGTCACGTGTGTGTTTGAAGTGTCACGTGAGTGTGTGTGAAGTGTCACGTGAGTGTGTAGGCAATGTCACGTGTCTGTGACTGAAGTGTCACGTGTGTGTCACGTGAGTGTTTGTAAAGTGTCACGTGTGTGTCATGTGAGTGTTTGTGAAGTGTCACGTGTGTGTCACGTGTGTGTTTGAAGTGTCATGTGAGTGGTTGTGAAGTGTCACGTGTGTGTCATGTGAGTTTTTGTGAAGTGTCACGTGCGTGTCACGTGAGTGTTTGTGAAGTGTCACGTGTGTGTCACGTGAGTTTTTGTGAAGTGTCACGTGTGTGTCATGTGAGTGTTTGTGAAGTGTCGTGTGTGTCATGTGAGTGTTTGTGAAGTGTCGTGTGTGTCACGTGTGTGTTTGAAGTGTCACTTGAGTGTGTGTGAAGTTTCACGTGTGTGTAGGAAATGTCACGTGTCTGTGACTGAAGTGTCATGTGTGTGTCACGTGAGTGTTTGTGAAGGGTCACGTGTGTGTCATGTGAGTGTTTGTGAAGTGTCACGTGAGTGCGTGTGAAGTGTCACGTGAGTGTGTAGTAAATGTCACGTGTCTGTGACTGAAGTGTCACGTGTGTGTCACGTGAGTGTTTGTGGTCACGTGTGTGTCAGGTGAGTGGTTGTGAAGTGTCACGTATGTGTCATGTGAGTGTTTGTGAAGTGTCACGTGTGTGTCATGTGATGGTTTGTCAAGTGTCACGTGTGTGTCACGTGTGTGTTTGAAGTGTCACGTGAGTGTGTGTGAAGTGTCACGTGTGTGTAGGAAATGTCATGTTTCTGTGACTGAAGTGTCACGTGTGTGTCACGTGAGTGTTTGTGAAGTGTCACGTGTGTCATGCGAGTGTTTGTGAAGTATCACTTGAGTGTGTGTGTGAAGAGTCACGCGAGTTTGTGTGAAGTGTCACGTGAGTGTGTGTGTAGCAAATGTCACGTGTCTGTGACTGAAGTGTCACGCGTGTCACGTGAGTGTTTGTGAAGTATCACGTGTGTGTCATGTGAGTGTTTGTGAAGTGTCACATGTGTGTCACGTGTGTGTTTGAAGTGTCACGTGAGTGTGTGTGAAGTGTCACGTGAGTGTATAGGCAATGTCACGTGTCTGTGACTGAAGTGTCACGTGTGTGTCACTTGAGTGTTTGTGAAGTGTCACTTGTGTGTCATGTGAGTGGTTGTGAAGTGTCACGTGTGTGTCATGTGAGTGTTTGTGAAGTGTCACGTGTGCGTCACGTGTGTGCTTGAAGTGTCACGTGAGTGTGTGTGAAGTGTCACGTGAGTGTGTAGGAAATGTTACGTGTCTGTGACTGAAGTGTCACGTGTGTGTCACGTAAGTGTGTGTGAAGTGTCACGTGTGTGTCACGTGAGTGTTTGTGAAGTGTCATGTGTGTGTCACGTGAGTTTTTGTGAAGTGTCACGTGTGTGTCACGTGAGTGTTTGTGAAGTGTCACGTGAGTTTTTGTGAAGTGTCACGCGAGTGTGTGTGAAGTGTCACGTGAGTGTCATGTGAGTGTTTGTCAAGTGTCACATGTGTGTCACGTGTGTGTTTGAAGTGTCACGTGAGTGTGTGTGAAGTGTCACGTGAGTGTGTAGGAAATGTCACGTGTCTGTGACTGAAGTGTCACGTGTGTGTCACGTGAGTGTTTGTGACGTGTCACGTGTGTGTCATGTGAGTGTTTGTGAAGTGTCACGTGTGTGTCATGTGAGTGTTTGTGAAGTGTCACTTGAGTGTGTGTGTGAAATGTCACGTGAGTGTGTGTGAAGTATCACGTGTGTAGCAAATGTCACGTGTCTGTGACTGAAGTGTCACGCGTGTGTCACGTGAGTGTTTGTGAAGTGTCACGTGTGTGTCACGTGTGTGTTTGAAGTGTCACGTGAGTGTGTGTGAAGTGTCACGTGAGTGTGGGAAATGTCACGTGTCTGTGACTGAAGTGTCACGTGTGTGTCACGTGAGTGTTTGTGAAGTGTCACGTGTGTGTCATGTGAGTGGTTGTGAAGTGTCACGTGTGTGTCATGTGAGTGTTTGTGAAGTGTCACGTGTGTGTCACCTGTGTGATTGAAGTGTCACGTGAGTGTGTGTGACGTGTCACGTGTCTGAGTATATGTGAAGTGTCACGTGTGTTTGTTAGAAGTGTAACGTGTGTGTGAGGAGTGTCACGTGTGTGAACTGTGTTTGTGAAGTGTCACGTGAGTGTGTGTGAAGTGTCACGTGAGTGTGTAGGAAATGTCACGTGTCTGTGACTGAAGTGTCACGTGAGTGTTTGTGAAGTGTCACGGGTGTGTCATGTGAGTGTTTGTGAAGTGTCACGTGTGTGTCACGTGTGTTTGAAGTGTCACGTGAGTGTGTGTGAAGTGTCACGTGAGTGTGTACGAAATGTCACGTGTATGTGACTGAAGTGTCACGTGTGTGTCACGTGAGTGTTTGTAAAGTGTCACGTGTGTGTCATGTGAGTGTTTGTGAAGTGTCACGTGTGTGTCATGTGAGTGTTTGTGAAGTGTCACGTGTGTGTCATGTGAGTGTTTGTGAAGTGTCACGTGAGTGTGTGTGAAGTGTCACGTGAGTGTGTAGGAAATGTCATGTGTGTGTAGGAAATGTCACGTGTCTGTGACTGAAGATTAACGTGTATGTCACGTGAGCGTTTGTGAAGTGTCACGTGTGTCACTTGAGTGTGTGTGTGAAGTGTCACGTGAGTGTGTGTGAAGTGTCACGTGTGTGTAGGAAATGTCACGTGTCTGTGACTGAAGTTTAACGTGTATGTCACGTGAGCGTTTGTGAAGTGTCACGTGTGTGTCATGTGAGTGTTTGTGAAGTGTCACGTCTGTGTCATGTGAGTGTTTGCGAAGTGTCACGTGTGTCACGTGTGTTTCAAGTGTCACTTGAGTGTGTGTGTGTGAAGTGTTACGTGAGTGTGTGTGAAGTTTCAAGTGTGTAGGAAATGTCACGTGTCTGTGACTGAAGTGTCACGTGTGTGTCACGTGAGTGTTTGTGAAGTGTCACGTGTGTTATGTGAGTGTTTGTGAAGTGTCACGTGTGTTTCATGTGAGAGTTTGTGAAGTGTCACGTGTGTGTCATGTGATTGTTTGTGAAGTGTCACGTGTGTGTCATGTGATTGTTTGTGAAGTGTCACGTGTGTCACGTGAGTGTTTGCGAAGTGTCACGTGTGTCACGTGAGTGTTTGTGAAGTGTCACGTGTGTGTCACGTGTGTGTTTGAAGTGTCACATGAGTGTGTGTGAGAAGTGTCACGTGTCTGAGTATGTGTGAAGTGTCACGTGTGTTTGTTAGAAGTGTAACGTGTGTGAGGAGTGTCACGTGTGTGAACTGTGTGTTTGTGAAGTGTCACGTGAGTGTGTGGGAAGTGTCACGTGTGTGTAGGAAATGTCACGTGTCTGTGTGTGAAGTGTTACGTGTGTGACGTGTGTGTGAAGTGTCACGTGTGTGTAAGAAGTGTCACGTGTGTTTGTGTGTGTGAAGTGTCACGTGTGTGAGGTGTCACGTGTGTTTGTGTGTGAAGTGTTGTGTGTGCGAAATGTCACGTGTGTGAAGTTTCACGTGTGTGTGAGAAGTGTCACGTGTGTGAAGTGTCACGTGTGTGTATGTGAGTGTGTGTGAAGTGTCACGTGTGTCTCACGTGTATGTTTGACGTGTCACGTGTGTGTATGTGAGTGTGTGAAGTGTCACGTGTGTGAGAAGTGTCACGTGTATGTAAACTGTGTGTTTGTGAAGAGTCATGTGTGTGTATGTGAAGTGTCACGTGAGTGTGTGAAGTGTCACGTGTGTGAGTGTGTGTGAAGTGTCACGTGTGTGAGTGTGTGTGAAATGTCACGTGTGTGAGAAGTGTCACGTGTATGTAAACTGTGTGTTTGTGAAGAGTCACGCGAGTGTATGTGAAGTGTCACGTGAGTGTGTGAAGTTTCACGTGTGTGTCAGAAGTGTCACGTGTGTTTGAAGTGTAACATGTGGGTGTGAAGTGTCACGTGTGTGTTTGTGTGTGAAGTGTCACGTATGTGAAGTGTGTGTGAAGTGTCTCACGTGTGTGAAGTGTCACGTGTGTGTATGAGGTGTCACATGTGTATGTGTGTGTGAAGTGTCACTTGTGTGTGTGAGGGAAGTGTCACCTGAGTGTGTGTGCAGTGTCACCTGAGTGTGTGTGAAGTGCCATGTGTGTGAGTGTTTGTGAAGTGTCACGTGTGTGTCATGCGAGTGTTTGTGAAGTGTCACGTGTGTGTCACGTGTGTGTTTGAAGTGTCACGTGAGTGTGTGTGAAGTGTCACGTGTGTTTATGAAGTGTCACGTGTCTGGGAGTGAAGTGTCACCTGTGTGCAGTGTGTGTGTGTGAAGTGTCACGTGAGTGTGTGTGTGAAGTGTCACGTGTCTGAGTATGTGTGAAGTGTCACGTGTGTTTGTTAGAAGTGTCACGTGTGTGAGGAGTGTCACGTGTGTGAACTGTGTGTTTGTGAAGTGTCACGTGTGTGTGAAGTGTCACGTTTGTGTGAATTGTCAGTTGTGTGTGCGTGTGAAGTGTCACGTTTGTGAACTGTGTGTGTGAGATGTAATGTGTATGTACGTTTGTGTGAAGAGTTACGTGTCTGTGTGTGAAATGTAACGTGTGTGTGTCTGAAGTGTAACTTGTGTGTGAGGAGTGTAATGTGCATGCTCGTGAAGTGTAACGTCTGCGTGTTCCTGAACTGTAGCGTGTGTGTGTTTGAAGTGTAGCGTGTGTGTTACATGTGAAGTGTAACGTGACTGCGTGAAGTGTCACATTTGTTTGAATTGTAAGGTGTGTGAAGTGTGACGTATGTGAAGTGTGTGAGTGTGTGAAGCGTCAAGTGTGTGAAGTGTAACGTGTGTGTGAATATCACGTGAGCGTATCTGTGTGAAATGTCACGTGTGTCGTGTGTGAGAGAAGTGTCACGTGTGTAAGAAGTGTCACGTGTGTGAAGTGTGTGTGTGTGATGTGTCACGTGTGTGTGAGAAGTGTCACCTGTGTGAAGTGTGTGTGTGTGAAGTGTCAAGTGTGTGTATGAGGTGTCACATGTGTATGTGTGTGTGAAATGCCATGTGTGTGAGTGTTTGTGAAGTGTCACGTGTGTGTCACGTTAGTGTTTGTGAAGTTACACGTGTGTGTCACGTATGTGTTTGAAGTGTCACGTGTGTGTGAGAAGTGCCACGTGTGTGAACTCTGTGTGTGAAGTGTCACGTGTGTGTGAGAAGTGTCACGTGTCACGTGTGTGTGAGGTATCACGTGTGTATGTGTGTGTGAAGTGTTGTTTGTGTGCGAAATGTCGTGTGTGTATGTGTGTGACATGTCACGTGTGTGTGTGAAGTGTCACGTGTGTGTGAATTGTCAGATGTGTGTGCGTGTGAAGTGTCACGTTTGTGAACTGTGTGTGTGAACGTGTGTGTGAGATGTAATGTGTATGTACGTTTGTGTGAAGTGTAACGTGTCTGTGTGTGAAATGTAACGTGTGTGTGTTACTGAAGTGTAACTTGTGTGTGTGAGGAGTGTAATGTGCATGCTCGTGGAGTGTAACGTCTGCGTGTTCGTGAAGTGTAGTGTGTGTGTGTTTGAAGTGTAGCGTGTGTGTTACGTGTGAAGTGTAACGTGACTGCGTGAAGTGTCACATTTGTTTGAATTGTCAGGTATGTGAAGTGTGATGTATGTGAAGTGTGTGAGTGTGTGAAGCGTCACGTGTGTGAATGTCACGTGAGTGTATCTGTGTGAAATGTCACGTGTGTCGTGTGTGAGAGAAGTGTCACCTGAGTGTGTGTGAAGTGTTACGTGAGTGTGTGAAGTGTCACGTGTGTGTGAGTGTGTGCGAAGTGTCACGTGTGTGTGAGAAGTGTCACGTGTGTGAAGTGTCTCAAGTGTGTGTGAAGTGTCAAGTGTGTGTCTGTGTGGGTGAAGTATCATGTGTGTGAGGTGTCACCTGTGTATGTGTGTGTGAAGTGTCACATGTGTGTGAGTGTGTGTGAAGGGTCACGTGTGTGTGAGTGTGTGTGAAGGGTCACGTGTGTGTAAGAAGTGTCACGTGTATGTAAACTGTGTGTTAGTGAAGAGTCACGCGAGTGTGTGTGAAGTGTCACGTGAGTGTGTGTGAAGTGTCACGTGTGTGTCAGAAGGGTCACGTGTGTGTGAAGTGTCACGTGTATGTGTGAAGTGTCACGTTTGTGAACTGTGTGTGTGAACGTGTGTGTGAGATGTAATGTGTATGTACGTTTGTGTGAAGTGTAACGTGTCTGTGATATGTAACGTGTGTGTGTCTGAAGTGTAACTTGTGTGTTTGAGGAGTGTAATGTGCATGCTCGTGAAGTGTAACGTCTGCGTGTTCGTGAAGTGTAGCATGTGCGTGAATGTCACGTGAGTGTGTCTGTGTGAAATGTCACGTGTGTCGTGTGTGAGAGAAGTGTCACCTGAGTGTGTGTGAAGTGTCTCACGTGTGTGAAGTGCCATGTGTGTGATTGTTTGTGAAGTGTCACGTGTGTGTCATGTGAGTGTTTGTGAAGTGTCACGTGTGTGTTTGAAGTGTCACTTGATGTGTGTGTGTGAAGTGTCACGTGTCTGAGTATGTGTGTTTGTGAAGTGTCACATGTGTGAAGTGTGTGAAGTGTCACGTGTGTGTGAGGTGTCACGTGTGTATGTGTGTGAAGTGTTGTGTGTGTGAAATGTAACATGTGTGTGTCTGAAGTGTAATTTGTGTGTGTGTTCGTGAAGTGTAGCGTGTGCGTGAATGTCACGTGAGTGTGTCTGTGTGACATGTCACGTGTGTGTCGTGTGAGAGAAGTGTCACCTGAGTGTGTGTGAAGTGTTACGTGAATGTGTGAAGTGTCAAATGTGTGTGTGTGTGAAGTGTCACGTGTGTGTGTGAGAAGTGTCACGTGTGTGAAGTGTGTGTGAAGTGTCACGTGTGTGTCTGTGTGGGTGAATTGTCACGTGTGTGAGAGAAGTGTCACCTAATTGTGTGTGCAGTGTTACGTAAGTTTGTGAAGTGCCATGTGTGTGAGTGTTTGTGAAGTGTCACGTGTGTGTGTGCGAAATGTCACGTGTCTGTGAGTGAAGTATCACGTGTGTGTCTGTGTGGGTGAATTCTCACGTGTGTGAGAGAAGTGTCACCTGATTGTTTGTGAAGTGTTACGTGAGTGTGTGTGAAGTGTCACGTGAGTGTGTGTGAAGTGTCACGTGTGTGTCAGAAGTGTCACTTGTGTGAGAAGTGTCACGTGTATGTGTGTGTGACTGAATTGTCACGTATGTGTATGTGTGTGACATGTCACTTGTGTGTGAAGTGTCACATGTGTGTGAATTGTCAGTTGTGTGTGCGTATGAAGTGTCACATTTGTGTGAATTGTCAGGTGTGTGAAGTGTGACGTATGTGAAGTGTGTGAGTGTGTGAAGCGTCACGTGTGTGAAGTGTTGTGTGTGTGAATGTCACGTGAGTGTCTCTGTGTGAAATGTCGTGTGTGTCGTGTGTGAGAGAAGTGTCAACTGAGTGTGTGTGAAGTGTCTCTGTGTGTGAAGTGTCACGTGTGTGTGAGAAGTGTCACGTGTGTGTGAGAAGTGTCACCTGAGTGTGTGTGCAGTGTTACGTGAGTGTGTGAAGTGTCGTGTGTTTGCGAAATGTCACGTGTGTGAGAAGTGTCACGTGTATGTGTGTGACTGAATTGTCACGTATGTGTATGTGTGACATGTCACGTGTGTGTGAAGTGTCACATGTGTGTGTGAATTGTCAGTTGTGTGTGTGTGTGAAGTGTCACGTTTGTGAACTGTGTGTCTGAACGTGTGTGTGAGATGTAATGTGTATGTACGTTTGTGTGAAGTGTAACGTGTCTGCGTGTGAAATGTAACGTATGTGTGTCTGAAGTGTAACTTGTGTGTGTGAGGAGTGTAATGTGCATGCTCGTGAAGTGTGACGTCTGCGTTTTCGTGAAGTGTAGCGTGTGTGTTTTTGAAGAGTAGCGTGTGTGTTACGTGTCACGTGTGTGTGAATGTCACGTGAGTGTGTCTGTGTGAAATGTCAGGTGTGTGTCGTGTGTGAGAGAAGTGTCACCTGACTGTGTGTGAAGTGTTACGTGAGTGTGTGAAGTGTCACGTGTGTGTGAGTGTGTGAAGTGTCTCAAGTGTGTGTGAAGTGTCACGTGTGTGTATGAGGTGTCACGTGTGTATGTGTGTGTGAAGTGTCACTTGTGTGTGAGAGAAGTGTCACCTGGTGTGTGTGCAGTGTCACCTGAGTGTTTGTGAAGTGTCACGTGTGTGTCACGTGAGTGTGTGTGAAGTGTCACGTGTCTGAGTATGTGTGAAGTGTCACGTGTGCTTGTGCGAAATGTCACGTGTCTGTGATTTCATTCACGTGTTTTCATGCTTCTGTGATGAAAATCTACATCAGCAGTCACAAAAAACCTTATTTCATCAAAAGATGTTAAAAGACGAAGAAACTTGCTCAAAATGCTGTAATTCACCAAGTTTCATGCTTTGCCAAGAGCAGAAATGAGTGTTTTCATGATTCTGTGAAGACAATCTACATCAGCAGTCACAAAACACCTTATTTCATCAAAATAAGTTAAAGGACGACGAAACTTGCTTGAAATGCTCTAATTCACCAAGTTTCATGCTTTGCAGTGTTACAACAGCAGAAATGAGTGTTTTCATGCTTCTGTGAAGAAAATCTACATCGGCAGTTATGAAAAGAAGTTCAAGGATGAAGAAATTTGCTCTAAATGCTGTAATTCATCAAGTTTCATGCTTTGCAGTGTTACAACAGCAGAAATGAGTGTTTTCATGCTTCTGTGAAGAAAATCTACATTAACAGTCACAAAAGAAGTTCAAAGACGAAAAAACTTGCTCTAAATGCTGTAATTCATCAAGTTTCATGCTTTGCAGTGTTACAACAGCAGAAATGAGTGTTTTCATGCTTCTGTGAAGAAAATTTACATCGGCAGTTCATCAAAAGAAGTTAATGGACGAAGAAACTTGCTCTAAATGCTGTAATTCATCAAGTTTCATGCTTTGCAGTGTTACAACAGCAGAAATGAGTGTTTTCATGCTTCTGTGAAGAAAATCTACATCGGCAGTTCATCTAAAGAATTTAAAAGACGAAGAAACTTGCTCTAAATGATGTAATTCATCAAGTTTCATGCTTTGCATTGTTACAACAGCAGAAATGAGTGTTTTCATGCTTCTGTGAAGAAAAGCTACATCGGCAGTTCATCAAAAGAATTTAAAAGACGAAACAAACTTGCTCCAAATGCTGTAATTCATCAAGTTTCATGCTTTGCAGTGTTACAACAGCAGAAATGAGTGTTTTCATGCTTCTGTGAAGAAAATCTACATCGGCAGTCACAATACACCTTATTTCATCTAAAGAAGTTAAAAGACGAAGAAACTTGCTCTAAATGCTGTAATTCATCAAGTTTCATGCTTTGCAGTGTTACAACAGCAGAAATTAGTGTTTTCATGCTTCTTTGACCAAGATGGCGGCGTGAGCAGATCGCGAGGCCCGGCGTCTCCCCAGTTTTCGCAACTTTGTAGTACTTTTACTGCTCATTTCGGGTCTGTTTGTTCAATACAGTAGTGGTTTCACATCATACACCCGACTGGAGCTTTTGGACATTGGACTACGTTTTTCGGACACTTTTATCACCGATCTGCCACTCATCCCTGAGATCTCCAGAACACCGGAGGCTTCGCACTCTACCCGGCCGGGCGGAAGTGAACGAAGTCGGCGCCGAGATCGCAAACAAAGGCGGGGGAAGCGCGGAGGACTGAGAGCTAAGCTAAGGCTAACACCACACCGGCTCTCTCTGCCCAGTATCTTCCTCGCTAATGTGAGATCTCTGGTGAACAAAATGGACGAGATACGACTCCGCTTCACCAACAGCAATGTCATGATTTTCACCGAAACATGGCTACACGGAGGCATACCGGACAGTGCTATCGAGCTAGCCGGACGCTACACACACCGGGCAGATAGATCAGCTGATGACTCCGGTAAGACCAGAGGGGGAGGACTGTGCATTTATGTCAACAAAGCTTGGTGTACGGACTCTGTTACTCTTCGAAGTCACTGCTCAGCTAACCTAGAGTTCATCATGGTTAAGTGTAGACCCTTCTATCTGCCACGGGAGTTCACATCCAACATCATCACCGCTGCCTATATTCCACCGGATGCTAATGCCAAGCTAGCAATGAAGGAACTTCATGCAGCCATTAGCAAACAACAGACTGATCACCCGGAGGCTGCTTTTATTGTTGCGGGTGATTTTAATCATTCCAACTTAAAGACAGTGCTCCCCAAATTCCACCAGCATGTTTCCTGCCACACAAGAGGAAACAAAACTTTGGACCATGTTTACACAAACATGGCTGCTGCCTACACTGCGACCCCCCTCCCCCACCTCGGGCAGTCGGATCACCTCTCTCTGTTCCTCACCCCCAAATATTCACCCCTCATCAATCGTGTGAAGCCATCAGTGAGGACCATCAAGGTGTGGCCAGCGGGGACAGACTCTGTACTCCAGGACAGGTTTCAACACACGGACTGGAGTATGTTTGCTTCTCAGGCCACCTCTGGCTCACACACAGACATTAGCATCTATGCTTCCTCTGTCATGGATTACATCACCACTATCATCGATGGCGTCACGACAGAGAAGAAGATCACCACATACCCCAACCAGAAGCCATGGATGAGCAAGGAGGTGCGGCTCCTGCTAAAGGCCCGCAACACGGCCTTCAGATCAGGGGATGCACAGGCCTACAGCACATCCAGGACTAACCTGAGGAGGGGCATCAAGAAGGCCAAGAACTGCTACAAGCAAAAAATAGAGGGTCACTTCTCCAACTCCGACCCCAGACGCATGTGGCAGGGCATCCAGGCCATCACCGACTACAAACCCAGACATCTCCTTCCTGAACGAGCTTAACAACTTCTATGCTCGCTTCGAGAGGGAAAACAGAGACAGAGCCACCAAGACGACACTCCCAGCAGATCACCAGCCCACCACACTCTCCTCCACTGTTGTCCACACGGCACTGAGCCGGATCAACGCACGCAAGGCTGCTGGACCTGACGGCATTCCTGGACGTGTGCTCAGGGCATGTGCGGAACAGCTCACTGGGATCTTCACGGACATTTTCAACCTGTCCCTTGCCCAAGAAGCTGTGCCAACATGCTTTAAAGCTACATCCATCGTGCCAGTGCCGAAACATTCCAAGCCGACGTGCCTCAATGACTACCGCCCTGTAGCACTCACACCCATCATCATGAAGTGCTTTGAGCGGCTGGTCCTGGCACACCTGAAGGACTCCCTCCCACCCACACTGGACCCACACCAGTTTGCCTACCGCAGCAATAGGAGCATAGACGATGCAGTCTCCTCAGCACTGCACTC
This sequence comes from Lateolabrax maculatus, assembly GCA_031216445.1. Lineage (NCBI taxonomy): Eukaryota > Metazoa > Chordata > Actinopteri > Acropomatiformes > Lateolabracidae > Lateolabrax > Lateolabrax maculatus. The sequence continues at coordinate 783,290 of JAUTWU010000025.1, forward strand.
TGTGCTCACACACCTGGACAACACCAACACCTATGCGCGATTGCTGCTTGCTGACTTCAGCTCAGCTTTCAACACTGTCATCCCCTCCAAGTTAATCACTAAACTTGGAGACCTGGGCACCAACACCTCCCTCTGCAACTGGATCATGGACTTTCTGACTAACAGACCACAACATGTTAGGTCAGGTCACACCTGCTCCACCACTGTCTCACTCAGCACTGGTGTGCCACAGGGCTGTGTGCTCAGCCCATTCCTCTACTCCCTCTTCACCTACGACTGGAGACCTATGCATGGATCCAACTCCATCATCAAGTTCGCAGACGACACCACGGTGATTGGTCTCATCAGCAACAACGATGAGACAGCCTACAGGGAAGAGGTACAGCACCTGGCCACATGGTGCACCGAAAATAACCTGCTCCTAAACACCAGCAAAACCAAGGAGCTCATCGTGGACTTCAGGAAGAAGAAAAGAAGCATGCATTCGCCCATCCAAATCAATGGGATGGATGTTGAGCGTGTCTCCAGCTTCAAGTTCCTGGGGACCCACATCTCGGAAGACCTGTCTTGGACCACCAACACCTCCAGCCTTGTCAAGAAAGCTCACCAGCGCCTCTTCTTCCTGAGGACACTGAAGAAAAACCATCTGTCTTCAGCCATCCTGGTGAACTTTTACCGCTGTGTGATCGAGAGCATCCTAACCAACTGTGTCAAAGTCTGGTATGGGAGCTGCTCTGTTGCGGAGCGCAAGGGACTGCAGCGGGTGGTGAAAACTGCCCAACGCATCATAGGAACTCCACTTCCAGCCATTGAAGAAATCCAGAGAAAACGCTGTCTGCGTCGAGCTCGCAGCATTCTCAAGGACGCCTCCCACCCTGCACACAGACTGTTCTCCCTCCTGCCCTCAGGCAGGCGCTTCAGGTGCTTCCGGACAAGGACGAGCAGACTGAGGAACAGTTTCTTCCCCAGAGCTGTGTCCTTATTGAACTCTGCCCCATGCTGACGGAACCCCGTCTACATCGGCAGTCACAAAACACCTTATTTCATCAAAAGAAGTTAAAAGACGAAGAAACTTGCTCTAAATGCTGTAATTCATCAAGTTTCATGCTTTGCACTGTTACAACAGCAGAAATGAGTGTTTTCATGCTTCTGTGATAAAATCTACATCGGCAGTCACAATACACCTTATTTCATCAAAAGAAGTTAAAAGACGACGAAACTTGCTATAAATGCTGTAATTCATCAAGTTTCATGCTTTGCAGTGAGGTGTCTGAGCTGAGAGATGTCTCTCCCATGTGTGTCCAATGTTTAGATACTTGTGTGTATCCAATGTTTAGATACTTGTGTGTGAAATTTTTAGATAAGCCTATGTCCAAGGTCTGGCTACTTTATAGATGGGTGCCCCTTGGGGGTCGTTTTCCTAAAGTTCCAAAGAGATGAGATCAGTTTCAACATGAACTATATGTTCCACCTTCCCTTTCTGTAAAATAGCCATGTATGGTTATGAGGTTGGCTCTGAGCCTATCTTGTCACCACACATTAGCTATACCATGAATATGTAGGAATGTTTTAAAACAGGCCTTAAGAAGTGTAGTTTGGGTGGAAAACGGGGGAGATTCACATTGGCTTCGGATCTTCTCACAGGCAATCCATGGTGCTTGTTTTGACGCTGTACTTTTTGTAATAAACCTTTTTATACAACTAAGTCGGTGTCAGCGGAGATTCCTTCATCATCACATCATCGCTACAGAAGATACAACAGAAATTGGCGTCACGAACTCCAGACGTGTTGTGACCTGCAGCGTCGCCGACAGCTTCAGCGCACCTACTCCCGCTCCTGGTCGACCAATACGGTGAGCATTTCTCACATGATGGAGTGCTGGTGTGTTCGTTGAATTTGTTCTGTGGCTGCTGTAGTCGCACCGTAAAGGATCATGTGTGTGTGTGCCATGCTGTGTTGATGTTGGGGGGAGACTCTGTTCTAAATTTGGGTTTTATTGCGTAGTGCGCAACGCAAAAGGGGGGGAGTGTGATAGAAAAAATAGAAAAGAATAGCAGTAATAAAGTAATAAAAAAAGTTAAAATAGGCTAAAAAGAAGAGGGCTAGACATAAAGTATTGTACCGTCATTGTATTGGTAGCCAAAGGACAGTGAAATGTGTGTAATTGGAAATATTACAATGACCGAGGACAAAAGTGAATGGGGGAAAAATTAAGAAGCATTAAGGGTGCTAAAGAATGAATGTGCATTAAAAAGCATAAAGAATTGCTTGATGAATGCAAAGGAATAAGCATAAAGAATTGCTTAAGTACGAATGAAGAGGGATGGATGAAAAAACACACATTTCCTGAGTAATGCATGCGGACTGTGACGGTGCATGTGGGGGACGCTTTCTGTAAGTCACTGAAGAACTCAAGCATGCATGAAAGGAATAGGCTGTCGATAAAGTGAAGATAAAGAAATGAAGGGAATAAAAAAGGTTGAAGTAAATGTGTAGAATAGCCTAATTAGTAACGATAAGGTGAGCTAAATAACATCATGCAAGAGTAATGAAGGTGGGCCCTCAACTTCTTAACGGTAAGACATGTGTAGATTAGACACTGCGTGAAGGTTGGCTTTGAGAAATAGTCAGAGGAATTAGAGAATAAAAAGAGGAAAGTAACAACCCTGGGCCCAGGGCAATTAGATCATTTTAAAAGTAAAATAGAGTGAAGAAGTGAAATAGAGATAAAGAGATAAAGAGTAAAGAGTAAAGCCTAAATGCCGAAAGCCTAAATGAGTAAAAAGAGAAGAAATTAGATTACAGTAAAATAAAAATAAGGAGAAGCTTCAAATTAGGATTATATTTTGTGTTTTTGATTGTTGAAGTGATTGTTCTCTGGGGGTGAGTAGAGCTGGACTCTGCTGCTGTGGTTGCTGTGTGTGTAGAGAACGCTGTCTCTGTGGTTTGGCTGTGAGTGAAAAGTTGCTGTGGTTTATGTGATTTATATTAATGTGGTAGATTTTATATTGAATAAGCATATATAGGTTATGATCAACAATAGGAGGTTAATTAAAATACAGGGAAGGATATTCTGTTTTTAATTCTAAAACTTATGAGCCTCTAAAGAGGACATTCTTGAGTTTGCTAAAATTTATGAGCCTCTAAAGAGGACATTCCTGAATCTGTTAAAACTTATGAGCCTTTTCTACAAAGGACATTCTTTAGTTTGTTAAAACATATGAGCCTTTTCTATAGAGGATGTTTTTGAATCTGCTAAAACATATGAGCCTTTTTGGGGGATATTTCAGAATTGGTAATAACTTATGAGCCTCTTTCAGAGGACATTTTAATTGATTAAATATGAGCTCCCAATAAGGACATTTGTGATCTTGAAGTAGAAAGATCGGTAGGGATATTTGTAGGTTAGGTTTAATTTTGTTAATATAGGTGTGGGTAATAATCCTATATTATTGAGGAATTTAAGGGGTTAATAGAGTTAAATAAGTTAGAATAGAAAAATAGAAATGTATGATGTGTGGTTGTAACTTAGTGTTTGAAAAAGGAGTATGCATGTTTATAGTGCAGTTAAAATGGTCTAGTAGAATTATGGGACGTTGAATTTCTTTTCTGTTTCTCTCTTTGTTCTCCTATATTGTGAGAGAGCTGAAGGGGAGGAAAAAGAGGAGGAGGTGCAGGCAGGAATTTGGCTGGCCCATATATCATACGGATTGAGGGTTGCTGACAACAGCATGTGCAGCTCCTGAATCCAGTCTAAATAAGGCCAGTACAGTTTTTATCCACAAACTCTTTTTCCAAACACCTGCTTTACAAATGTTTTTTATGTGAATTCATTCATAGCTATTATGGATGACATACATTTGATTTGATTCCATATATGGTGCTATATGAACATTTCTCAATTTGGGGTTAATAGAGTGCATTTATTTGCTTGCGCATTTATGAGCAATACTTGCTGTAGTTATTTCAAAGTGACGCTTGGCAACGGACTGACCAGTTAATGTATTTGACTAATTATTGGAGTATTGTGGTTGACCTCTGTTGAGAGTTGTTTGTGTGTGTAGTCAATATTGTTTGCGGATTTGGTGATGTGGGTGTTGCTACCATAATAAGTAAGCTGTTGATTCCTTTGAAGTTGACAATCCTCATACATTCTTTTTCGCATTGACTGTGGCAAAATAGTGGCGTATGTGGCGTATGTAATCAAAACAATGCAGGTGCTTGTGTCCACCTATAAGGCGGGCCAAAAGAAGGGCAAAAAGGGGGAACAACGTAAAGAAAAGAGAAACAGAGCTTGGCGTTCTCCAATTGTTTGAAAATGAGGGACAGAAACGGTTAAAAGCTGCGAAAGATAAAAACGATAGAGGCGCAGAAAAAATCCGAAAAATGCAAAAGAAATAGAAAAACTAATGGCGGAAATTAATACACCTTTTTCGCATACGGAGCCAATCAAGAACCCTCCACCTTATGAGGATGAGGTGCAGTTTAAGGAAGCCTATCCAATCCAACTTCCAGTTCTGAGTCATGATGGTGCATACCATATTGAAGATGATGACAGAAGAGTGATTGAAGAAGGGAAAGCTACAACTACCATCGTGATTCGTCCTTTCGTCAAGTCTAAGAAGCCAGGGATGTTAAGGAGGAAGTCAAGTGAACTCGGACCAGGAAAAGCAACCTCCAGGAGATATGAGTATGATAGTGATAGTGTCACTAGGGATGATGACAATGATTGGGAGCGTGAGTATACTCCCTACTCAAGACGACACTCAACACAGCTTAGAAGGGACTTGGAAGAGGAAGAAGAGTGGCGAATGCATAAGGAGCTTGAAGAGCAAGCTCGGAGAGTCTCGCTGGATGAAATACATCGAAGATCACCAGATGATCTAACCCCAGCCCCCACAGGGCCAGAGATGGCAACAAGAAAAAGGAGCAGAGAAGGATCCTTAGGTAAAGGAAAGACTGATCCTCCCAGATATTATCTGCGTGATAAGGATGATAAGATGCTTCCAGTGTTCGTCAGAGGACAAAATTTGGAGTATAAGCCTTGGCAGAATACAGATATGTCAGATATGATGGAGAAGCTACCTATTCTTCAGGATGGAGCACATCCTTGGACTTCAAAGATGGATGAGCTCATGGTGGGAACACAATTTGCCATGGGAGACATCAAGAGACTTTTGGCTAACCTCCTTGGAGTTTCCGCTATGGAAGAGATTCTACAGAGAGCTGGACTCATTCGGTATATGGGAACTGCTGTGAATGATTCAGAGCTGTTTTCTGCAAATAGAGCTCGAGTGTGGAGGCCACTGAAAGATACATTTCCAATAAATGTACATCCCGATAGTGTTCTCATTGAGCCACTGGGACCAGAAGAAAACCCAAGGGCCTATGTATCAAGAGCCTTTCAAAAGTGGAGAAACGTGACTTGAATCAAATGGAGCAGTCAATTTTGCGAGCCAAAATACAGAAGGGGCTGCCCCAACCAGTGAGAAGTAAACTGGCTGAGGTGGTTGGACTTGGGCTATATGATCCGTATAAACACTCTTCATCATGCTTCCATCAAGTGGATCTATATAGGAAAAAGGAACAGGACCAGAAATAGCAAGATCAAGAGATCCTCAGAAAACTCAATCAAGTACAGCTAGTGGATAACAAGAAAGAGAAGAAACAGGCTCTGGTCATACAGAGTCAGTCTCCGATGGATCAAATGTTACCACAACTGCTGCCGGATCAAGATCAGTTCCAGTCAGCCCAGCCACCAGTAGTGGTTCCAGTTGCTTCCTACCCGCAGCCTGCTTTTGGTCAAGCACAGACCTGGAGAGGAAGAGGTCGAGGAAATTTTGGAAGAGGAAGATTTGAGCCGTATTTCCAGCAATCTTCGGAAGTATGTTATAATTGTGGACAGTGTGGCCATTTTGCTCGGGAGTGCAATAGGCCAGGAGGAAATTTTGGAGGAAATTTCAGAGGACGATTTAGGGGCCAACTAAGACCATCAGAGGGACCGGTGAACCCTTATAGGGGTCCGGAACCAGGATTCTAGAGGTGCCCAGAAGACTCGAAAGGGGGTGTCAGCTGGTAGTATCAGGGCCGGAAAGAGATCCAACAATAGAAGTGAAAGTAAATAATCGACCATTGGAAGCATTGGTGGATAGCGGAGCTGCTTTCACCTGTATTCGGCCTGAAGATGCTATACATCTCCCCATGTCTGGTCAATTGATTCGGACAATTGGGTTTGAGGGAGTTAAACAGCTGGTTCCTCTCACGAAACCAATTGAGCTCTGCTACAAACACCTGAAGACTACAATACCTATACTGGTATCGGAGCATACACCTATGGCTCTTTTGGGAAGAGATGCTTCGTGTAGGTTGAACTGTACAATAAAGTGTACACCAGACGGCTGTCTGGTGGAAGTGCCAAGTGATGTTGTTAATCAATTTTTAATGAAGACAGAAACTGAAGCTTCTTCAGTATATTGGATTGGAAATCTTGGTGCAGAATTTTTGAAGTCAGCTAAATTGTGGGAGAAGTTCATTGTAGCTAACATGCCCAATGCGAAACTTCCAGAGTATCCATTGCACTGCACGCTCAAGTATTTCAAGAATGCTGTTCAATCAAACCCAGAGGAATGGGTAAGTCGTCAACCAAATCAAGTTCAATTTAGTTCAGGTTGCATAATTTTGGGACCACAAGAAAGAAGCCAAGAAGAAAGTAGAGCAAAGGGATGAGGAGACAGGGAAAAACGACGAGGAAAAAAAAAAGGAAAGAGGAGCAAAAGGAAGAAGAAGAAAAGAAGGAGACTGTTGAAGTTAAAGACAAGGGGGCAGAAGCCAGAGAGAAGGAGACTAAAGAGGAGGAAAACACTGACAAGAGGGTTGCAAAGGAAAAAGAAAAGAAGAAAGGGTAAAGAAGAGAGAAGAAGAGAAAGCCATGAAGATAGACAGAGATGATTATTTGAATGGAGAATTCGATATCAAGAAGTGTGCGCCACATGTGACTTTGTTGGTGTCGGAAGAATATGAGCAAAATCACTTAGGAGAAATGATGGCGGAAGCAGAGGAAGCTGTTTTTGTACTGGTGAAAGATAATCTTGCCATTTTGAGGAGTGAAGATCAGCAATTTATCAAAATTATGATTTCTGCTCAAGGATGGGGACAGCCACAAGTTGTGCGGATGACACAGGAATCAATCTGTAGTGCAAAAATGGATTCAGACTCTATGAAAGAAGAGATGCTGCGACAAGTTCCAGAATGTTTGTGGGCTCAGTATAGCACGGATATTGGACTGGTGAAGTCAGCCCAACCAGTGAAAGTTGAACTCCAACCAGGAGTCAGACCTCCGTGGAAGAACCAGTATCCATTGAAAGAAGAAGCAAGTCAAGGAATTGAGTCACAAATTGAAGGACTTTTGAGAGCAGATGTTTTGAAGATGACACAGAATCCTCAAAGTAATACACCTTTGTTGCCTCTGAAGAAGCCAGATGATTCTTACCGCATGGTACATGACTTGAGAGCGGTGAACCGCCGATGGTGGCCGATTTTCTAGCAGAGGTGCCAGATCCGCATACTTTGTTGGCACACATTCCGCCAGAAGCGACGCATTTTATGGTGTTAGATTTATGTGGTGCATTTTTCAGTGTTCCACTTAGTACTGAAAGTCAGGGTTTATTTGGGTTTACATACAAGGGACAGTTTTATGAGTATAAGAGATTGCCACAAGGGTTCAAACATAGTCCACACATTTTCAATAAAGTATGGAAGGAGGATTTGACAGGGATAGATAAGATGCTAAAAAGCACTGTTGTTCATTATTATTTGTTCACCAAATGAGGAAACATGTCATCAGGACTCAATTAAATTACTGGCTGAAAAGGGGCATAAGGCCTCTCAGAAGAAGCTGCAAAAGTAGTCACGGGTGCTGACAAATTGGGCAAAGTACTTCTGGTTACACATGAAGTGAATTTGGAAGACAAAAATATGCTCAGGGATGTGATTCTGATGCAGGAAGCTGCATCTGCAGTGGATAAACAGTTGTGGCAAGAGCGTGGTGCTACACAAGATTCTACTGGACTTTGGAGAAATCATGAGGGGCTGATAATAGCACCCCCAGACCTGTGGGGTCTGATGATTCAAGAAGCACATGGGTGAGCTCATGTTGCAAGGGGGGAAGTTAGAAGAAAGATCACAAAGGAGGCTTGAGCAGATTGACTATGTCATAGGCAGATGCACTGTCTGAAAAACAATGTTCGGAGAGTTTGTGATGGTTCCTCCTGGTTACATTCCAACTCCGAGAGGTCCAATGCGTGAGGTAGTTGTTGACTATGTTGATATGATAAAACCAGTTGACGGAAAGAGGTATATGTTAGTCGTTGTGGACAGATTTTCGCGATGGCCTGAAGCTTGTCCAACTAAGCGAAAGGATGCTCAGTCAGTTGCCAAGTTTTTGTGTAGAGAGGTCATAAGCAGGTGGGGACTTCCGGATCGGATATCCTCAGACAATGGAAAAGAGTTTGTTGATAAAGACTGTGAAATTGATTTTGCAAAAACTGGGAATTAAACAACGTCTTGGTGCTGTATATCATCCACAAAGTCAAGGGATTTGTGAGAAAATGAATGGTATTTTGAAAAATCGCATTGTGAAAATTTGTCAACACATGGGCTTAAATTGGGTAGCAGCACTTCCATTGGCATTAATGGTGTGTCGCTCAAGTAAGTTGGTGGAAAAGTATCCATATTGAATGTTTAATCTTGATATAATAACATCTATTTATATTATTGTGTTGGTATCTAGTAGTTATACTGGATGATATGATTAAAGGGGGAAATGGGAAAATGTGAATCATAAAATGGAATGATATGATGTTGTGACTATTCACATTCACTTCTGTATGTGGTTTTTGATTTGCATTTGTTGTTTTGCAAAAGATACTGGTTGTTTTTTCTTTCCTTCCAGAAGGACATTGGGGGAAAGATATACTAAAGGGATTCAGACACTCAAAAATGGACAATCACAATGGACTGAAGGATTCTGAACAAGGACACTGACGAAATGTTCAGATTCAATACATCGACACTACGTTGAGAGTCGACGCTGTTGAGGAGTTGCAGTGTGATATACATTTTTATGTTTCCTTGATATGCTATTGCATGAATGATACTAAACTTTTATAATATTTTCTTTTCTTACTAATTGTTTGGAGAAAGATGTTTTCTGATATTGAGACCTCAGATGTTTTCTTTTTTTTCCTTAATGCTTAGGGAAATTGGGTTTAGGCAGGGAAAGGTCCATTGGAAGGTGCGACTGGCCTGAATTTGGACATTGTTTTGATTTTATTTCTGAGGTTTTCACATGTATTTGCTTAAGTTATATCCCTATACAAATTATTAAAGTTCCTCCTTTTAATTGGTTTGGAGTGCTATGTGTGGTTGCCTGAGGCAGAGGGACCGTGAGAGAATTTTCCTGTCTAGATTGTTTGATGGATATTTTAGGGAAGATGGCTGCCGGACAGGTTTTTCACTCTCACACTCCATAAAGCTGTAGAATGGTAAAAGTTATGCTCTAAAAAGCAGATGTAGGGGGAATTGTTATTTCTATCACGATTATATTTATGCATGTTTTATTCTTTTGTTTTTCAAGACTGTGTAGTCTCGAAGGGGGGGAATATGAGGTGTCTGAGCTGAGAGATGTCTCTCCCATGTGTGTCCAATGTTTAGATACTTGTGTGTGAAATGTTTGTTGTTTAAGAAGTGTAGTTTGGGTGGAAAACGGGGGAGATTCACATTGGCTTCGGATCGTCTCACAGGCAATCCATGGTGCTTGTTTTGACGCTGTACTTTTTGTAATAAACCTTTTTATACAACTAAGTCGGTGTCAGCGGAGATTCCTTCATCATCATTACATCATCGCTACAGAAGATACAACAGCAGTGTTACAACAGCAGAAATGAGTGTTTTCATGCTTCTGTGAAGAAAATCTACATCGGCTGTAGCGGGTGGTGTAAGGACCCAAATGCAGCACACAAGACCCAGGGATCGGTACGTGAAGACTCTTTATTTTCCGTTCAGCAGGTATAACAAGCGGCACACAGAAAGACCGTCGGGCAAGCTGCGGTTTGTCACAGAGTCTCTTAGCCCCCTTGTTAGCTGAGCTGTAGCAACAGACAGAGTCACTCCGAAACCGGAACAGAAAGCAGGTGTATTTACCGGGGTTCAGGCAGGGGGGAGAGGTCCAAGGCTGGCGGGGTCGGAAACAGGAAGACAGTCCGTGGGTAAGGCAGGTCGGTTCACCGGGATTCAGACAGAGGGGAAAAGTCCAGGGCAGGCAGAGTCGGCAACGGGAAAGCAGTCCGGGGAATATCGCTGGAAAGTCTAGCATACGTAAGGAACAATCTGGTACCGAGTGTGTGTAAAGGAGGAGTATAAATAGGGGATTGATTAATGATTGCCGGCAGGTGAGTGGGCAGGTGAAATGAGTGAGGCTGATGAGGAGGGAGTGGCTGACAGGTAGAGTGGAAGGTGTCGCTGAACTGTGACATCGGCAGTTCATCAAAAGAAGTTAAAAGTCAAAGAAACTTGCTCTAAATGCTGTAATTCATCAAGTTTCATGCTTTGCAGTGTTAAAACAGCAGAAATGAGTGTTTTCATGCTTCTGTGAAGAAAATCTACATCGGCAGTCACAAAAGAAGTTAAAAGACGAAGAAACTTGCTGTAAATGCTGTAATTCATCAAGTTTCATGCTTTGCCAACAGCAGAAATGAGTGTTTTCATTCTTCTGTGAAGAAAATCTACATCGGTAGTCACAAGACACCTTATTTCATCAAAAGAAGTTAGAGCAAGTTTCTTTGCCTTTTAAGTGCTGTAATTCATCAAATTTCATGCTTTGCAGATTGTTACAAAAGCAGAAATGAGTGTTTTCATGCTTCTGTGAAGAAAATCTACATCGGCAGTCACAAAACACCTTATTTCATCAAAAGAAGTTAAAACCACGAAAAACTGCGTTGACGGGAAGAAGGCGAAAGAATGCGAAAGCGCTTGAGTTCGCTCGCTCTCTGCCTTCTTCCAGTACATTTCGTGCCCCTGGTACTCCGTCGTCAATTTTTTCGTGCCCCTGGTAATCCCACAATTAGTTTCGTACCTCTGGTAGTTCATCCACTCTCCGTACCCCTGGTAGCCTGTCCACTCTTCGTGCCCCTGGTAGTCCGTCCATGGTTTCGTGCCCCTGGTAGACCGTCCATGGTTTTGTGCCCGTCCATGGTTTTGTGCCCCTGGTAGTCTGGCTCCAGCAGTGGCTCCAGCAGGCCCTGGCAGGGCTGTGCTCCATCCCCCTTCCCCAGAGCCACCTCCAGCCACCCCCCTGAGCCCAACACCCGCCAGGGGCTCCAGCAGGCTCTAGAAGAGCCATGCTCCATCCCCCTTCTCCACAGCCACCTCCAGGGGCTCCAGCAGGGCCATGCTCCATCCCTCTTACCCACAGCCACCTCCAGCACACCCCACTTTCAACCCAACTCTGTCGAGTCAGATGACTGCCCACCCAGAGCCTGGTTCAGCTTGAGGTTTTTACCTGTTAAAAGGGAGTTTTTCCTCACCAAGTGCTACTCATGGTGGAAATTGTTGGGTCTCTGTAAATATTTTAAAGAGTATGGTCTAGACCAGGGGTCTCAAACTCAATTTACCTGGGGGCCGCTGGAGGCAGAGTCTGGGTGAGGCTGGGCCGCATCAGGTTTTCCACAAGAAAAGCTTTGTTTAAAAAATTCCAATCTTCTCAAATCTCTTTATTTTTTAACACAAAATAAGTTGAAAAAATAAACAAATTAAGAATCAATGAAAAAATAAATAAAGAAATTAAGAATCAATAAGAAAATAAATCAATCACTAATAAATAAATAAAATAATAATAATAATCATGAAAATAATAATAATAATTAGATTTCTCTAGTTAGCGACTATATGTGGTTTCTTCAGTCTTCTATATCTGCTGTATTCAGATTCAAATGTCTGTATTTACAGTTCTTTAACCTTTAACCTTCTTCTGAACATAGACCAAATGGACAGGTGTCGCTATGTGACTGCAGACTACATTAGGCTGCATTGAGCTCCTTACTTTTCTTTTATGCCGCCGCGTATGCATCACTTTGATTTATTTTGTCAGAGAGAGAGACCTCATATTAACTTTCTAGGTGCCATTGACGTGTGTGTATAAATATATATATATATATATATATACATTTAGATACGTCTATATATGTATAATGACCCGCTGGGCAGCAACTTAAGAAAACTTTTTTTTAAGTGTTGTGAACGCAGCGCGCTGGGGCGAATGTCCGCGTGTGCCCAATAGAAACGAGGCAGCCAGCCAGGCCCGGAAGAAAACACAGCATGGCACCGCTGCTGTATCTGTTCTCTTTATACATCCATGTGCTGTATCTTTCACTCACTGAGAAATGTTTCTCTGCTTACATCAAGCCCGGCCGATGTCCCGCCCCCGCGAGCCATATACCCCACCGTGATTGGTAGGTTCGTTCAGCTCCGCACACAACACTGTAAAATTGCCATACATATCAAACTCGCGGGCCGCACTAACATTAAACTTTCATATTAAGGCGGGGGCCACAAACTATCATCCCGCGGGCCGCAATTGGCCCCCGGGCCGCGAGTTTGAGGCCCCTGGTCTAGACCTAGCCTGGCTTCGCCAGACTAATTCGCAAATGAGTATAAGTCTGGAACCTTTCAGTTAATTTTTGAGTTCCAAGTGACGCTATCAATGGGCAGAGAGAACCAATCAGAGCAACAGAGGGCTGTCCTGTCGGATGGTACGTCCTGTCAGAACTACAGCAAACATATTTCTTATCAACATAAAGTTTAAGTGCAGTTGTTTGTTCTTCTTTGAGAGAAAATTTACTGTCCAGTTCATGTGATATTGCCACTGTAGCCAGCCGCTGAACATTCCTTATCGGTAGCGCCATCTTGGATATTTATAAAGATACCTGAATGGTGCTTCTCTCTGTCAGTCATCGTTTTAAACCCGCTTCGTACTAAATAAACGCTTGTGATTGGTTATCCCGATAAATCGGCAGAGAAATCAATTTGAATGGGAGAAGGGCCAGATGTATCTGCCAGAGCAAATGAAACATTAGCTCACAGATTCACCAGGCTAGTCTAGACATACTCTGAGAAAAGTGTCTTGAGATAACTTTTGTTATGATTTGGCGCTATATAAATAAAATTGACTTGACGTGACTTGGTTCAACATACATAAGGCCTATGTCATCCCAGAGGTCAACAATGCCTGGACGGTACACAATGAGGCTGTACATGATGAGCCGCTCACTGTGTCAGAAGACCCCAAATATGACACTGGTCAAATAATGTGTAAACCTGTTTTTTTCCATTGCCGTTCTTATTTCCTACAGTCTCTCTTTAATTCCTGTGTGAACTGATTTAGCCAGGGCTGCAGTGTACTGTTTGCCTTTTTGTCTCTTTAGGGTGTGACAGAGTTATGGAAGCCCATTTGCGCCACAGTGATGAAAAAAAAAAGCCTGGCATCACCAGACGAATCCACAAATGCGTACTAGTCTGGAACCTCTCATTTTTTGATTTCCACGGGGCGTTATCAACGAGCGGAGAGAACCAATCAAAGCAAGGAAGCACCGTCCTGTCGGACAGTAGGTCCTGTCAGAACTACAGCAATCATATCATATTTATCATGCGGCATTTCTCTTCCATCCACTGTTGTTTCTCCTTTGCATATTGCTTGTAACAGAGACGACTGGCTCTTCCCCTAAGGCGTGCTGATACTCTCTTGCGCAGGGCACGGATATATGCAACCTCCGCAGGCTTTTTGTTGCCAAGGAGGGCCTTGAAACGCTGCAGGGGCAAGGTGGCCAATGTTTGTGTGTGTTTGAGTGATTATAGGCCCCACCTCCCTAGGTGTGGTCAGTTTCTTCTGGACGTAGAATCCTGGATCCATCGTATTGCGGCCACTCTGGGTTGGGGGCTGCACCGGCCCCCCTGGCTGAGTTTGAGGCAGATCTGATGTAGATGCTTGGACTGCCATATCCATGTTTCCAGTAATGCTGTCATCCAGTCCTCATTCTTCGTCCTGTGAGCAGATTGGACTCATCTATTCCTCCATCAGTCCTGGTGGTGGTGGTGGTTGAGGGTATCTCGGGAGGCACACCCAGTTTCCTCGGAGCCCTGTGGTGGAAGGTGCTGGTTGGACCGCCAGTTGGTGCGTGCACGTAGCCCTGGGACCTGTAGTCATCATCTGAGCTGGCCACCCAGGTGGATAAGGCTGAGCCTGGTGTATAGGTCCCATTGGTGCATGCAGGTCATACTGCCAACCAGTCCCTGGACGTTCAGCCATGTCTCTATCAGAAGGGTGATACGAGAGGATTAATACACCAACAGGCCCTAAGCTAATTTCTAGCTCCTCCATACTACGTAGAAATGTCTACCTACTGTAAAGATCGATTTGTATTCACACACATACTGTTGCTCATAACATCTTGACTTCTGCTCTACTCCTGTCCTACCATTCTTTTGCAGTAACATATGTGTGCTAAATAATAAGAGTTGTGATGGAAATCTTAGAGCTGGTTCACTCTAGCAAGAAGTTTCAGGAGACCTGGATGTCCTACACAGGAATATTTATTGAAGCTCGATCGAGGAGAAAAGGGAAACACCGAGTGTGAATCACAGCGTACTGCTACCCAAATCTGAAGATGGTGTCCTGAAACTCAGTATTTAACCTTCCCCAGAACTGATAAGTCCCGCTATATCCAAATAGGGTTATTCCTAACTCAGCCTGGCATGTGTGATGACTCTATTGGATATCAGATCTAAACAAGGAAAGACATCAATATTTGCTGTCCTAGCAACAGCATAGCCTCTGTACAGTATGTCTTATCCAGCGTCAACAACCAGGCACCAGCCTGTTGTGTCTAAACCCGAAAACAGAAGATATCTAGCAGACCTTGGTTTACCAGAGGCCAGAGCCAACTCGGCCTTGTCAGGCACACAGAGTGAGACAGGCGAACAGAGACAGGCAGTTGACCTGACCTGTGAAGCACTGTCTTAAGTTACCTTTAACGTACAAGAGAGAAGTTTAACATACAAGAAGGAAAATTCCCTCACAAGAGTGACCCACAATATAATGAGATCATATTTAGTGTGTACTTAGTGCATAGGGGTATACGTCGAGGAGTTCCGGGAGTCACTAAATCATATTTGTATTTTAAAGTGATTCTAGGACAGGCTGCTATGATACCTTGTCGTAGATTATAAGTTTTAGTTGACCATGACCAGGTTTCTATGGATTCAATTCGGATTTCTTGGGGCAGGGGCGGTAATGGAAAGTCTTCGGAAGTGCACATAAGAGTTTAAATACTGTACGTGAGTTTTTG
Organism: Lateolabrax maculatus; assembly: GCA_031216445.1. Lineage (NCBI taxonomy): Eukaryota > Metazoa > Chordata > Actinopteri > Acropomatiformes > Lateolabracidae > Lateolabrax > Lateolabrax maculatus. The sequence goes on from JAUTWU010000025.1 coordinate 798,689, forward strand.
ATTGTGCTATTGGTATTGGGCCAAACTATAACTATATTGGGTAACACATCCAATATTCTTTGCAGATCTTTATGATACTCATGCGACATTTTTGATTTAGGTTTACGTCTTTGTTGTCTGCGCTTCATCATTTTTACTTAGGTATTTATTTTTATTTTGGAGTCGTCATGCTTTCATACAATGGTTCCTTGTCATCTTCTCTTATTGTTACCTCCAGATTTATGCCGTTTTGGATTTAAAGCGGGAATTGTCCTGGAAGACATCTCGTTGCTTTCTTTATCATTGCTGAGGTCATTGGAAGTATGCAACACCCAGGAGCATTCCAATTACCTGTAGGATTTTGCGCCATGACAGATTATTCAAACACTCCCAAACCTTAGAGAGAGCTTGATTTTTAGTGCTCCAATTTGAGCTTGCTACGTGTTTGCCTCTCAGGTTTTTTTTATTTATCAAAGAGCCTACCAATGGTATCCATCCTGTCCCTTGTCCTGATTTTATCCAATCTTCCCCTAGAGCCTGGTGCTCATCAGGTAATCCTATGGGCTCTTGGTTCCATGCTACATATACTTTATAAATACTTTATTTAGTTAGTGTTCGTATAGCCATCAAAGCAAGTGGCAATGCATCTACCCAATTGATTTTATACTGACTGTCTGCTCTAATTTTTGCAAGTTTTGCTTTTAGCATGCCATTTGCCCTTTCCACTACTCTCTGTGACTGTGGGTGATACACACATCTGAACTTCTGTTTGATTCCTAGCATTTTTAGGGCTTTTTTTATTGTCTCAGCTACAAACGCAGGTCGGAAAAATGGTGACCACCAGACTGCTTGAAGGCGTCTCAACACCTCCCCACTTGTGCAATGGTCCTGACCATGCGCACTACGTGTAGCAACCTGTACCAAAGATGTTGGGAGGACAATATGTCCATGTGCACTTCGCCATAGCCCATGTGATGGACCTTCTTCAGTGATTATACTTGCCCCCCTTTTTGCCCATACAGAATGTGCATATGGACTTGCCTGATGTTGTGCTGCTATTATATAGCAGCACATATATATAGCTCATATATATATATATATATATAAGTTTGTTAGTGGTTCACAATCTCCAGCTACTAGCAGTGGTCCTATACAGGTGGGTGTAGCTATGCGTTTTGCGGCTTCATCTGCTAAGTTGTTGCCTTTAGCTATCAGGGAATTCGTTTTTTGATGAGCTACGCATTTAATGATGGCTAACACTTTTGGATGGTGTATGGCTTCTAGTAAAGCTGAGATGGCAGAAATGACGACGTGTCTCACCGTTTGTGGTTTGGGAGCTTTCGATACTGCCTCAATTTGTGAGGGCGCTATAGCTCATTTAGTGGCACAGAGTTATCTACCTAAGTATTCAACCTGTGTCTGGCAAAACTGTAATTTATTTTTACTCACCTTGTGAGCCCCCTTTTCTAAAGCCATCAGGGCTGAGTCTGAGTCTTGTGCACATTGAGCTTTGGAGGTGCTACATATCAAGAGATCATCTACATATTGTAGTACTGTACTGGACACGTCTAGGTGTTGCAGGTCATTAGCCAATACTCGACTGAATATTGAGGGACTTTCAACATAGCTCTGCGGGAGACGTGTGTACGTATACTCACTGTAAAATCTAATTAGTTGACCTTACTTAAAAAAAGTATGCAAACTCGTTGCAAATTAAGCAAAGTAATCTTAAGAATAGTGAGTTAGAAAAGCTTGTTTATTTTAAGTGTGCAGTACTAAATCAAGTAGTACAACTAAAAAAAAAAAAAGTTCATGTAACTTAATAGCCATGCTTAGTGTTAACTTAATTTTTTCATTTTGTGTGGACTGCTTGATACAAATTTAACCCCACTTAGAATTATGACTACTACTTACTACTCACTCATTTTTTTTCAGTTCATTTCAGTTCAGTTAAATTAAACAAACCAATTTCCTTGAATGGGTCCTTGTCCTTCTCCCATTTCTTATCTATTTTAGCTGTTATTACCTAATAAAGGGAAAAACACCACAAACATATACTTTAAAAGAACACTCACTGGGTTTGTTCAGCTGCATTACAACATTTATTAAAAAAATAATTGCATCATTGACAGATCTAGGCTGAACAATAAATGTTCGATATTGTTACTTTTGATTCCAATTCTCCAATATAAAATGTATGTTTTATCACTCATGTAATAACCTTACAATAAACAATAAAATTACTGTTCTCTATCCTCTTGTCATATTTAATGTATTTTAAAGCTAGTTGTAAAATTGCTCATAGTGTGATCTATGTCTGTTAGGCTATTGTAATAACAATATGCATTAAATCTATTATTCAGCCTCAAGTGTTCTGTTCCCAAGTATCACTTTCTTGTACATTCAAGTACAAAACAGCAGCTAAACAACAAACTTGTGGTTTGATTTGACTGTAGAACATGACATGGACATGGCAAAAATAAAACCACATTTTTGTGAGCTAATTCTATGCATGTAACAGTCTCACAATATTAAACAGGTAAACACCTGATAATTACAGGACTTCAGTGCATGCAAAATCATTGCATTTCTGATCAAAACTGAAAGTACAACAAATGCTTTTGTGTCCCAAAGCGAGCATCAGTCCAAGGTTTAAACCAACACAGAAAAACATCACTCCTTGGGTTTTGTATTTGTACTACATTATAACTACTATAATTAAAAGTTTTCCCAAAACACAAATGTAAACAGGTCAACCTTGCTAGGTTCCTTTCTGACAACATTATCTAACAACTCTTTGCAACACAAGGTGGCGCTATTTCCACCATTAGCATACTAGCATAACATGGTACACTTTAATAGAATTTTTTTTTTTTTTGAGATCATAAACAAGCCAGCTCAGTTGCATGAAAGCATAAAACTTTCTCTGATAACAGGAGAACATTAACTGCTGCATAATTTACAAAGTGCTATCTGACAGCTGATGGCTCTTTACTGGTCTAACCCAGTAGACTGTTCTTCAAAGTTAACAGTTTTGGTGGGAGGTTTTCTTTCCCAGTCCAAGCATCACAGTCTGAATGAAGTTGAGTGTATTTGCCATGCATTTTGGGTAATCCAAATGCAAAGCATATGTAAGCCCAAATAACAGACAAACTGCCTGAGGCAAGTTTTTTTTATATGATCCATGATGATACCTCCCTCCAGAATGATGGCAGTGGAGATGGGCTGGAGGTCTACTGAACTTGGACCCTCATGAGGATTATCTTCACTGACAACTGTCAGCACACCGACAGTGCATTCTAGGGCCTCGTCTCTCGCTGTACCCTACAAAGACACACACACACATTCTTCAGCATGGCAATTTATGCTCTTCTAAAACATTCATTTTTAATGTTGAAAGCATTTGCTAGGGAATATGGTTTTAAATATGTGTTCACACTGGATTGTTACAATATAACCAACAAAATAAATGTGGTATGATTAAACTAAAACTATGGTCCACAAGGTCCATATATTCTTAAACAGTGACACTGACTTTTCAGCCTGGACTCCTGCTCCTTAGATTTACAATTAATTAATGTGTACAACGTTTATGTGGCAAATTTCATTTTTATTTACTGGCTGTTTAAATACCTCTCAGATTAGCTGTGGAGGAATTGCCATACAAAATACATCAATCACTGTACAAAATGTATATTGTATATTGTGCAGATAAAATTACATCTTCTATGTCAGCACAGATATAGTTCTATTTTAATGCAGACCAAACTTTTTATGTGCAAGTACTTACAGAGCATGTCTTGAAGAATTCACTGGAGTCGTCACCAAGTAAAATAGGAATGCCTTTGAGGACAACAGAGCGAAGTACTGTCACGTCTGGTGTCTAATGATACACAGAGAGAGAAAAGACCAGTTAACAGAGTAATTTGCAAGGCACAAGCACAAGTCAGACAGGAAATAGAATAGGTTGGGCTGGATCATCTCATTTAGAACTTGATTGATGAACTATCACACAGATCAAAAGCAAAATTAACCTACTTACCATCCAGCTCATGTGCTGCATCAGCTCACTGAGCTTCTGGCCAACAGTTCCCCTTCTTGTTTTGAAAAGTTCAATGAAACGTGGGGTATACTGGTCCAGAGCCTCAAAGAAGTCTCCCTCAAGATTCTTACTTGCGATTCTGTTGAACTCAGCAAACACCTGAAAAGTAGAGAGAGGGGTGGGTAGGGATGGAGAGATGGCAGAAGTGTTAACATTCCAACAAGTGTGTTTGGATTTCTAGCCACACACCTTGAATTTCTTTTTGATAGGCATTATTTTATTGGTTGAGAACAAAAATAGTTTACCTGTCTGTGAAGAGTGCTGGCCATCGTTCAACAATGTTCTGTACAGCAGGTTCCTTTTCTACAATTTCTTGTCTGCGTAGTGGGAATGATTGGTCCATCATTTGTGAGATGAGAGTGCCATTGGGTTGTTTCTTCTTCATTTCTTCCACGAGAACCTTTCTGGCATTTTCAAGGCTTGTTTCATCATGTCCTTCAGGTAAGTTAGGTAGGTAGTTTGCTTCACCTCTTTTTGGCCGTTTGATATTCTTTGCTTGAGGATTCTCCTTCTGGGTTGCCTTTACTTCTTTTGCCTCCATTGATTGCTACATCCTCACATCCAGCTTTTTGAAGCTTTGTGCGATAATTTAAGGCTGTTTTTCCAGCCATACCATCTGTGTGGTCCAGGCTCAGTGAGGCAGGGGTGTTTGCTAATTAGTGCTTTTGCAACACTGCTGAAGTCATCATCTTTAGGGTAAGCCTTGAAACTGTACATCGTCTCAGCAAGCTTTTCTAGTATGTCATGCTTCATATCTCGTGGTAGAGTCATACGTGTTCCATCCTTCATAAAGGCAAGATCTGCCTGTCTGAGTCTATAGTCAACATCAACTGAGAAATTGGGTATGTCAAAGAAATCTGGCCACTGTTGTCTTAGCGATGGTGATGCTCTTCCTGTCGACAGGATCTCAGTGTCTGCTGTGCTGCACTCAGTGTCTGATGTTGTGGTGGGTGATGACAATGCGGTTAAATGGAGAGTCACAAGAGGGATGATTTTGAGCGTAGCTCTTTCAGGTAAATCAGTTATTTCAGTCAAATTGCAGAGAGCATTATGGAAGTCTTGATCTTCATACTGCAGTTTAAAGTCATACTGCAGTGACAGTTTATCTACCAGTTGCACTTTTAATTCTTCAATAGACTGTGGTCTCTCATTTAAAGTCAACTTCCTGATATCATCTTCAGCGATGATGAGTAGAGCAAGCTGAATGGAATGAAGAGAGGAGCGATATTTAGGGTGTAGATTTCCAAGTACCCAGTAGATGGCAGCTTGTGTTTCTTTCTGGAGGTTCCCAAGGGCTTAACCACCTCAAAATCATCTATGTACAAGAAAAGAGCAATCCTGAATTCTTCCTCTGTCAAGAGAGAATTGTCTTTAAACCGGTAACCATCCCTGTGAGATCTGTATCCTTGTGACAAATTTGTCTCAGATGACATGGCCTTATCTAAAATTTCTCCATTGTTTAGTAATGTCTGCAGCATTTTTAGTATGGGGATATACACAACTGTCTGCCTGTCATTTTTTAGGACAAACTCAATAGGCGTCACCACTGAGAATTCTTTTCAAATGTATGATGTTCGCTTGCTAGTGGTTGACAATGACCCCCTAGTAGAAGTGAATTTCAGGAATACATTATTCTCAGTAAATACTTTAGCTATCTCACTCACTTAAGAGTCCTCAACATCTCCACAATGTTGATTTAGTATTTTTCCAACCGAGGTATGTAACAATGGCTGTGAAAGCACATAAATTTGGTTGATCTGCTCTATAACTTCTTGCAGGGCATTTTCAGAGATGTTAAGAATCGATGACATTTTCAGAAAAACAGCAGCTACATTATGTTCCAACTGACTCTCCAAGTCTCCCACATCTTCATTGAGCTCAGTAACCTCAAACTCAACCTGATCAGTTTCAGGGGCACTATCCTCAGGTTGAATATTGATATTAGGTGGAGGTACCTCAAGTACATTATGTGACACAATTTCAGGTTTGAATGCCATCTTATTGTGGTCTTGATGTTCTTTGCTTTTATGTGCATTAAAGGTTGAATAAACATTGCTCTGAAAGCTACAGCCTTGATATGGACAGGAAACCTTTTGCTTCAGCTTCAAATGTCTTCGTAAATGGGTAAAAAAGTCAGCTCCAGTGCAAGGCTCCACAAAGTCACACAGCTGACAATGGAAAGCAGTTTCACCCACGTTCCCCAGGTCCTTTTGAGTGTGCCATGTTGATAAGTGGACTTTGAGTGCATTGAAAGATTTAAATGTGCACAGGCACTCCTTATAAAGGCACGGTAGTGGTGATATTCGAGTGTGGCACCCGTGTTTTAAGCAGTAATGCTTAAGTAAGAAGCACCTCTTTTCAGCACAAAATGTGCAGTACTTACACGACCAATGCATAGGAAGTTTTTTGTCTTCTTGAAAAATCTGAAAAGAAAAGATCATTTTAGCATCAAGCCCGGCAAAATAGAAACAAAAAACAAAAACACTAACATGCAGTATCAGACTTGAAATACCAGAGCAACAGAAAAAAACTAAATCCTTGCAAAAGTCTATCTAATTATCAAGCTTTTAATCATTTAACTTCTTTAAGACAGGAACAGCTACCAAATGAACACAGCAGTACAAAAGGTAAATGGTAAATGACTCACTTATGTGGTATCAAGGGAACTGTGGATTGATCACCATCTGCCTGAGCCTGGAAGGGGACAGTTAAGAAGAATACAACAATTTAACACAACCAAAGCTCACCACAACTCATAAACATCTTGTTTCCAGTACAAGTGAAAACTGTAACATAGGCCTATTACCCACAAAGACAGTATTGTAATGTACATATTCTAGACAACATAACCTTAAAGAATAACTTAGGCCACTGAGTATGCCAGCAATGGTAACAGGCTATGATAAAAAGACAGACAGGGAGACCCTTTTGTCTGTACCATATCTGATCTGCAGGCTCTCACTGCGCTCCTCGTGTGATCAGACAAGCACTGCGCAAGTAAACAGTGTGCGGCATAGACATATAAAGAGTAGACGCCGCATCGACCGCTACTGCCTATTGGCGCTGACGAGACGTGGGGCCGCCATCTTGGACCGGTCACCCGCTCCACTCAGTGTAATCTGTCTGCAGGTGCAATGAAGTGTCAATGCATTTAATTAATCATAACTCTGAATACTAAACTGATTTTCAAGGGATTTTTTTCTGCAAACGTCATACATGTAGGCATGATACCGGACACATGATTCGGCGTATTTTAATATACATAATAGGCATAACGGTAATAGAATATTCTGGTATGTGATATATGTGTTGAGGAAAAATCCAAGTCCAGGTTAGAGGTTTGCTGTGGGGGTGTGAGTTTATTCAAGCATGCCAGCACACTGGTGCACTGACAGACACAGAGCGGATCTGAGTCGGTGAATGGACCAAGAGTCAAGACAGAGATACAGTTTTATACAGTAAGAACAAAGCAGTGACGTAAGAACAACAGGAGACAAAAGGTAGAAAGGGGACATTTGCTATCAGACTTGCAGGGGACACCAAGTTGGCAAGATCAAAGGGTCAAGAGTGGCAGAGGGGAAGTGGCTCCTGGTCTGAGGGGGGGGGAGCCCCACTGTGTATTGTTGATCAGTCTGAAGGGGGATCAAGGGGGGCTCCAAAGATAGTCAATTAACAAGTCTGGAGAGGGCCCCAATGTGTATTCTTCTTCAACCCACACTTTTTTTTTTTTTTTTTTTTAAAACATAACACAGGAGCAATTCCACTTGAAAACTTGACTGAAAACAAAAAAATGCTGAAACCAAGTGAAAAATACAAAACGACTCTCCATAGTCATAATCAACTTCAATTTCAAACAAAAAATCAGGATTACAAATACATCTGAGACAGGTGACTAGGCATAATCATTAATAGAATCAGATGATGAATGTTGTCTTCGTTCTTCTGATGGAGTGTATGTAGAGTCACAGTTGGATATTCCTAAGTGAATGTTTCCTTTACCTTCAACACACCATTCGAATGTCTTTGGAACCATTGTGAGGGTGAGAGGGTTAGGAGTGTTGCAGGAATAACAGTTGGTATAACGTTGATTGCAGTATAATTGTCGTGTTTGTGATGGATTTGGACAGGCACACTGTTCATAGGTGGAATTAAAGTGTAACACGTGGCAGGTGTCACAGGAGGTAATAGGCACGGCCATCAGTGGGAGTCCTTCTCTTGTACTGTGTGGGATAAACCCACAAACGTAACAGTTTTTAGGGTTTGGGCTGTTATCGGCTACCATTTTTGCCAATTGGAGGTATGTGTTTGTTGAAAGCTGAGGTTCATGTGCAAGTGTCTTTCTCTGTTGGTATTGTGGAATGTCCCGTTTGTGGTATCTGTAGATGTTTCTCTTTGTCATGCATAACTCATTTTGGCTTACTGTTGGTCCTTTTCTCTGTCTGATGTTGTTTCTTAATGCTATAATCAGTGTCGGGTGTGCAGTGGCTTTGCTTGAGACTCTGGTGTCTATGTTGTTTCTCTGTTCCCTTGATGGCTGTGGTTGTCCTGCAGCTTCTTCTGGGACTCCGATGCCTGCGTTGTCCTTCAGGGGAATCGATCTTTCCCAGGGATGTAGCCATCCTTCTATGGCTCCGCAGTTGGTAAGGAAGAGGACCCTCAGGATGAAGAAGGATTCTGCTGGGTTCCGGTGCATGGTGGAGGCGGTGTCTTCTTACAGTGGGATGCGTGAATCCAAGTGGGACGACCCTCACACTTGACTGCTGTGTTGGTGGTGAGCAGGACGTGTTGTGGTTTGGACCAGCGGGGTTTCAGGGCGTTTTTCCGCCAGAACTCTCTGACGCAAACCCAATCTCCTGGTTGGATGTTGTGGCAGGGTTTGTCACTAGGAAAAGACTGGACAGCTTTCACTTGTCCGTGGATTGACTGAACAGCAGAGGTTAGAGCAGAACAAAATGATCTGATGGACTCATCCATAGCATGGAGATCCATCTTTTTCATGCATAATACCGAATAACTTGGTATAGTCATTGGTCTACCAGTGATAATTTCATGAGGTGTGAGTTTGTGTTTCCTGATGGGTGTGGACCTCATTGACATTAGGGCTAGCGTCAGCAGCATTGTCCATCTCAGGCCTGTTTCAGCACACAGTTTGGCTAGGTTGATTTTCAAGACCCCCTTTTGTCTTTCAACTAGCCCTGAAGACTGTGGATGATATGGACAATGTAGCCTTTGTTTAATCCCTAGTGATTCACAGAGTTCAGTCATTATTTGTCCAGTGAAATGGGTACCTCTGTCTGAATTGATGGTCTGAGGAGTACCAAATTTTGGCGCAATGTCTTTTAACAGGCATTTGGAATGGACGTAGAGTCCGCCTTCTTACATGGCCATGCTTCAGGCCAGTTTGAGAACATGTCCATTCATACAAGGATATTTTCATATCCATCACATTTTTGCATATGAATAAAATCAATTTCAAAAGCTTCAAAAAAAAAAAATACCCGAGGGGAAGGATGTGTCGACATTATTGTCTGTACTGTTTTTCATTTTGTGCATAGGATGTAAATCCCGGAGCAAACCAGTCTTCCAACACTATCTGACACATCCCCCCTTTGCTCACACGTGACAAGTCATGTGACTTGCGTGTTAGCCATGGGTACAGAGACACGGGAGCCCACAACGCGGCCGTCATTGTGGACCCACAAATTGTTTACATATTTACATCCATGGGAAAGCCACAAACTATGCTCTCTCACATCAGTGGTCTCCTGTAAGAGACCCACATCATTAGGAGAAGCAAGGTTGTTAGCAGGTATGGCAAGACAGAGCTTTACATGGAGAGGAATACCAATTTTGGCAGCTGCTTTGGCGGCATGGTCGGCCAAAGCATTGCTTCGTAAAACTGGATCTTTAGATTTGGTGTGGGCTTCACATTAAAACGGCAATAGATGAAGGTAGTTAACATGCATCTAGCGGTTTTCCAATCAGTTTCCCCTGTTTAACAGATGTCCCTGAGGATGTAATGAATCCTCAGTTTGCCCACAGTATACCAAAGGCATACAAACATCCAAAAGTGTATCTGGAGTCTGTGATAATGGTAAGTTTTACCTTTCACTTGGTGACAGGCTCTCCTCAGGGCATACAACTCAGCTACTTAGGCGGAGCTTGAGGGTGGCAGGGCGGCATTTTCAATAATAGAAAAGTTATCACAAATTGCATACCCTGCGTACAGCACACCATTTTCTCTATAAGCAGAGCCATCAGTGTAGAAAAGAAGTTCAGAGTTAGAGAAATTAATTTCTAAAAGATCTGGACTAGGTTTAGATGAACATGAAACAACATCCACAGTTATGGGGGATCACCATCATCTTCTGTAGGTGATATAGTAGCAGGGTTAGGAATGGAACATCTGTAATGTGTGGAGCAGTGAGTGTCGAGTGTCAGTACTCTTGATAAAGAGGATACTGTGAAATCCTTGGCAGGGAGGTGTTATGTTTTAGTAATATCTGTACTGGCTTAACAGTTCTGATTAAACAAACATCATTAGAGGAGGAGGCCCATACTGACAAGGTCACACTGGACACAATTCTATCATATAATTTCACTTTTCCTTCACTCATAGTTTGATTTTGGTCTATCAGAGCTGTTAGTACAGCTGTTGTGTTATCTTTTATTCTGTAAAAAGATGCCATCTGGTGTGGAATAGATGGTGCAGTTTAGTTAACCTAACAAATCTCGCCTTAATAGCTTCATGGGTGTGGTGTCTGAAAGAAGAAAGGAGTGTGAAGTTGTAAAACATGACATGCTCTCAGTTAAAGTACCTATGGATACTACAATAGGCTCAGATACAGGTAGACTCATAGGAATGCCTCCAACCCCCACAGCCCTTGCTGTTTCTTTGGCTGTTTTGAAATGTATGGTTTTTGTTGTTTTAAGAGTTGAAAGAGAACCAGAAATGATGTTGATTTTCCATTAACATCTACGATTAAATAAGGTTCTTAATTTAAAAAATAAAAAACAAAGCTTGGGTCACATTTCCTTCTGTTTCAATTTGGTACAGCTCTATTAGTAGGGCTTTGGGGTTTGTTGGTCTTCCATTTGTCTACTCACTGGAGGTGCCGCAGGCAGGGTAGATTGGGATGCTTCTATATGGTCAGTTTCTTACCCAATGATTTGGCTCACCACAATAGAAGCAGTTCCCTTGGTCATTGTTTGAGAAAAGGTGACATTTTTCTCACGTCCTTGGCCTCAGTTCTCACTTTTCAAGGTTCCTCTGCCACTGCGATCTCCTCTGGGTGCTCCGCCTGTATAGTGAGACACTTGAACAAGAATTAACATTTCATGCATTTTGTATTCCCTTTGTTCTGTGTTACCCCCAATTGTGCTGAGTTATCTTTACCAGTTCAGTTATTGGTTTTCCTGTCCATCCAACTGTCGATTAACTCCTGTTAAATTGATAAAGCTATGACACTGTAAATTGCCTGTGCTTTATCTGGAGTGATTTTGGAGTCTGTGGGATTGTAGGCAATTTCACAGACATCAGTAACTTTGTCTTTCGAATCGGATGGCAAAGTTAGTTTTAAACAATTGCATTATGTCAGGCATTTGGGATGGGATTTGGCATATTTCCTGACATCCTTGGGAAAATCTCCCACTATTGCCTTTAGCTCTCTGTGACTCCAAGGTTTGGAGTCCACCCTTCTTCATCTTCATGAATTTCACACTTCACTTTAAACTATATTCTTTTATCTCTTTCTCAGGATAAAAGTTTTGGATGTGATCGTTTTCATTTGTTTTAGTGGTTCTGTAGGCCAACTGGTTACTCAAATTAATTTTTTTTTTTTTTGTCTGCGTTGTGTTTTTGTTTTTGTTTTCGTATTCCAGTTGGTCTACTAACTTTTTATTTTGATCTGTAAGCAAAATTATTTAAGATTCTGCATTACGGCGACTACTTTCATCCTTCCACTGTCTTAAGGAAGTAGAAGTGTTGGTTTATATCTATGTGCGAGCTCGATTTATCATTAAAATTTTCTAATCTAGTCCGGTCAAAAGTCCCATTCTGGGGAAATTTGAGAAGACCATCATCTGCAGTTATTCTAATCAATGTTGCAACAAATTTAACACTATTGGTACCATAACTATCGTACATGTACTTTTGCAGGACCGGTAAACTCTTTCTCTGACCTTCCACTATAATAACTTCCCATTGTCTTTCTGTAAAATCCCTTCTAAAACTTTCATTCTCTTACTTTTGCCAACAATTCACATCCATTATAATAGTCAAGTCAAGTCAATTTTATTTGTTTAGCGCCAAATCATAACAAAAGTTATCTCAAGACGCTTTCACATAGAGTAGGTATAGACCATTATTTACAGAGACCCAACAGTTCCCACCATGAGCAAGCACTTGGCGACAGTGGCGAGGAAAAACTCCCTTTTAACAGGTAGAAACCTCGAGCAGAACCAGGCTCTGGGTGGGCGGCCATCTGCATCGACCGAGTTGGGTTGAAAGGGGAGGAGAGAGGGGGAGAGGGGAGACAGAACAGGAGGAGAGACAACAAATCAGACTAATAATAATAATAACAACTGCAGCAGTGAGTGTGGAGCAGGAACATGGGGGCAGTAGACGGCCGGCAATCACAGATCCAGACTCTACAGCTCCAGAGGCAGAAATACCTGCAGAAAGTGAGAAGGCAAAAAAACACAGAAAGCACAAGGACTACCAGGAAGAAATGGAGTTGGTAGCCTGTATTAGTGGGATAGGAATGCGTACAGATAGAGAGGGAGAGGAGGAGAGAGAAGCTCAGTGCGTCCTAGGAAGTCCCCCAGCAGTCTTAAGCCTATAACAGCATAACTAAGGGATGGTTCAGGACTCACCTGAGCCAGCCCTAACTATAGGCTTTATCAAAAAGGAACGTTTTTAGCATACTCTTAAACGAAGAGGGTGTCTGCCTCCCGAACCCAAATTGGGAGCTGATTCCACAGAAGAGGAGCTTGATAACTGATTAGACAAAAGGAGAGAACTTTGCACTAGTCTTTTACAATGCTTTACCCTGCATCCTTCTTTCAGATGAGTTGAATTTATACATATACATCATCAAGTCATTCTTGAGGCACTGCAACCTGGGTGACAGTTTACCACTTTCTAGACCAAGTAAAATCTTTTGAGTGAATTCAAAAGTGGTGGTCAGTGATTTGGGATAGCTGAGGTGTAGTACATAGATCAGTCCAAACATTACCAGGAAGGCATCGCCAAATTTGGAGAGACTGACCACGGCATCACTTTCAATGATGACAGAGATTTTCACAAGCTGGTAGTGAACTGGACTTGTGTCATGGTCACTGATGACACTAAGGAGGGCCACTGCAACACCATTAAGCTCTGGCTCATCAGACTTGTCCTGAATGAAAAGAGATACTAATCACAGTCTAACCCATGGAATAGAACAGATGACATAATTTATCTTTATTTTACAAAGTCTTGTTGAGATCCAACACCTCTTTTACATGGGAGACCTGAGTCTCATTGTAAGAGGTGAAAAACAGAAGATCCATGTTCTGCACATATAAATTAGCCAATTTACCAGAGAATCGAAGTGGTGTGAGATAGACTGAAACTAAGCTAAAGGACATATACAGGAAAATTTTTACTGAACATCTTATCACTTTGAACAAAACGCCAATTCAGTTCCTTTGTAGTGAGGAGAAAGAAAACAGACCATACATGGAAACTGTATGGGTAGACTAAACAAAGGTAAGTCATAAAACTGAGTATATGTTAGATACTTAAGGAGACTCACTGGGCAGGTTCTGAAAAATCCGGAGACGTCCTCGCGCAGATACACAGGAAGGGCGTGGAGGACAGTAGTGCGCTTGGTGTGGATGTCATGGAGTTCCTATTTCCAGATAAAAACAGAATTGTATGATTTTAAACAGTCATATCATATGTCCACAAATAATCTGTTCACATCTTTAATGCAGTCAGACAAATAGCAAACACAAAGTGGACTAATTGCAAAATTCAAAAAGCTCATTTGAATCATTGAACCTGTCCAATGTTCCACTTGTTCAACCTATGAAATGTGTAATAATGTATTTACCTGTTCATCATGGATTTTTAAAATTTCAGCCAGGGCATCTGCTGTCTTCCCAGTTTTTGAAGCCTTCTGTCTGAAAAAGGGCATCAGTCGAGGAAGATGGCGGTCAAACTCAGCTAAGAATGTGTTGGGCAGGTTCTAAATTGTAATCCGCTGGAACTCTGCATACAACTACATTGAAATAACAGCAGGAGGACAATACAGCAAAAAACACTTAATCAGTTCAATTTGAAGAATCTCGCACACATTTATAAAGCTGCTAATAGCTGCCAAATAAGTAAGAATTCAATTTTCACTTTAAGAGAGAGCTGATCCATATTACCTCCGACTCTATTTTGAGAGCAGGCCAGAGGTCCATGATCTCGTTAACTGGTGGGCAGGACATCACTATGGTCTGTCGGTGCAGGGGAAATGTGGTCTCCATCATCTTTCTAATGAAGGGTAGGTCCTTCTCAGTCTTCTTGACTTCTTCAACAATTGTCTGCCTCAACTGCTCAAGGCTTGAAGGATCCTTTCCTTGGGGAAAGTTGGGTAGGAAGTTGACTTCTGCTTGCTTGGGTCTTTTAATGTTGGAATGTGAAGGTTCATTGTCAGGATTACTTCTACTTCTTTTTCCAGCATTAACAGTGACCTCCTGACATCCAGCCTGTCTCATCTTGTTCCTGTAGTTGCCCATCTTAAACTTGATGCTATTTCTCCAACCATTCCAGCCTGTCTCAGATCCTGCTTCCTTCAAGCAGGGATGTTTGGCTACAAGAGCCTCAGCTGCCACTGCAATCTCTTTATCACTTGGGTAAGCCATAAAACCATATAAAGTAGATGCAAGCTTTTCTAAGATGTCGTGCTTTAGGTCTCTTGTCAACAAATGCAAATGTGGGAACTGGAAAAGGACCTGGAGGCCACCTGCTGAGACGTTCTGGAGATGACACATCTGAAAGTGGATCAGTAGATACAATAGAGCTGGAGTCTTGTGAAAGTGAGATGTGCACAACAGCTTTTTGTGGCAATTCCTCACTATCTACTATTTCTTGAGTAGCTGTGTTTGAGACATGGAGGATAGCCTGCATCTTTAGGAATAAGGAAGATACGTTTTTTTTAAGTTGATTTCTTAGACTGTCAGTGTTACACTGATCATCATTCCCCACCTCTGTGCTCTGGTCTGAGCATTCTTCATGTAAATCACTAGCTACTTCAGAAATACTGGCTTGGAGATTATGGGGATCCTCACTGACAATGTCAGTTTGAAAGTCTGATGCAAGACTTGCTTGGTGTGCTCTACTTTTATGGGAATTGAATGAAGAGTACACATTTGTGCTATAGCTACAATCCTTATATGGGCATGTCACTGTTTCATGATTTTTCAAATGCTTTCTGAGATGACTGAAAAGGGCAGATTCAGAAAAGGGTTGCTGAAATGTGCATAAAGTGCATTTAAATAACACAGGCCCCTGACTCTGCTCTGCACAACTGCTAAATTGTGCTGTATATCTTGACAAATGAGTACTCAGTGCATTAAGTGTCTGAAATGTACAAATGCAATCAGTGTAGAGGCATGGAAGAGGGATGATTCTGGAGTAGTGGCTGTGCTGCAGCCTGTAGTGTCTAAATAACTGTATTCTGGAGGTGAAAGAAGCTGCGCACAACTTACACTGCCAAATCATGTTGGAAATCAGTTTCTGTTTTATTATTTGACGGACTTTTTCTGTGCTGCTGCACTCTAGCAGGCGCAACACACACTCATGTTAAACGCAGATTTGGAGTAAAAACCTGCTCAGCTTTAAGGTGTGATAGTTTAAAAACGGTAAAAGATTTTTACAAGTTGAGTACTAGGTTAAAAGTTTAATGCCGTTTGGGCATCCTCACTAATGACTGTAAAGAAAAGCAGCAGCACTTGAACTTAAACTGCGTGGTTAAATCAATGATTACGTAATTTCTAGCTAGCCCTGCTAACACAAGGTTTCCCTCGGGGAGAGCAGCAAAGCACATAAAAACAGGAAACCGCCATCTCTGCTATTCTTTTCGACACACAAAATGCAACTAAATGTTAGTATATTAACAATATACTAATATTAACATTCAAAACTTACAGTAAGTCCAGTGATGCTTTTCGGTATCCGCTACTTCGCGTCGCTCGCGCTGCTTGCTCCTGCTCGCGCCCAACCTTTTCTTCTTCTTTTATTTTTTCAAAAGAGCGGTAAGAAATCAGTGTATCATGCGCATTAGCGCCACCTTCTGCTTCGGAGGGGGAATCAGAGACTCAGAATAAAAATTGATCCCTCGACACTTAAGGGAAAAATAAAAAAATATATAGGCTACATTAAACTGATAAGACATAACGATTAAAATAAATAGGCTACATTTTGTCTTCTACTAATGTCTAATGTATTTAAGACCATTTCCCAAATCAAATTGTTGCTGGTGTTTTATTATGATTGCAATTTATTTTTTATGATCAATTTTACTGGATGAAGCACACAGATTTTATTGTATTTTAGCATGTGCTATATAAATGAAGTTTATTATTAAATCCTACCTATTTGAAACAATAGAAGACTACCATTCGTATATGTAATTACTTAATTCTATTAAGTTGTGCTTAATTTATGTTTTTAAGTTATGCTTACTTAATATACAAATAGTTCAATTTAATCAAATAATATTAGTTTAAGTTACTCAAAAAGGAAGAACATTTTACATGAACTTGACATAATTAAGTTAGTAGAACTTTATTTAAACTTTGAGTATACACTACTTAATTTATTTAATTACTTTGAACGTTCAGGTTTACAGTGTACCGTGGCAATTATGCTGGCTAGATCTGCAAAATATATTAAAATATAGTCCAGAGTGGCAGCTGTATCTTTTAACTGAATATTGCACCATAGTTGCTTAAGTTATCAAAAAAGTGTATAAGGTTGACAACCTCAGAATTTTAAAAAGCTCCTCTGGGGTCACATGATAGAAAGAAAACCTCTATGTTTAAATGGATATGTAAACCATGCCCTCGGATTCACAATTTGTGCCCACGGTTTTTTAATCCATACATACCCTTGGATTTAATTTTTTTCTACACAGCTAGTGAATGACTGCGGTTAAGTGAGCCATCGTCTGTACTAAGAAAGATGTATTTCATCAATAATTTATCACATTTAATATACCAAGTAAAAATAACATTATATTGCTCATTTTATGAAACCCAATAATAAAATTAAAAGTTATTAAACTATACTGTTTTTTTTATTCAAACGTGCAGTTGGTACGATTAAGAAGAGAGTGGACTTTGGATTCTGAGAATTTGAAAGTTCACCTTCCAGGTCCCTGCCCCTGCCTTTCCACTGCACTTCAGTTCTGCCTCCAAACCCCCCCACCTCAGAGGAGGCTGTCATGTAAGCACGGGCTAGTAACCACAGCAACAGAAGAGGCCAGGTACAGCCTACAATTTTTTCTAAATGTGAGCCTGCTGCGGGGAGAAAAGAATGGCTTTCTCAAAGAAGAATCAACAGAATCAACAGCCAGAGATGTCTGCTTCCTCTCAGACAGATCAATCCCAGCAGGCTCACTGCCACCGTACAACGATGCCACTCTGTCCCGGTGTGACCAAGTTAGAGACTCCTCCTGCTCTGTCTCATGTATTACTGTCAGGATATAGTGACAGTTTCAGCAAATGACCAAAATGACCAAATGATATACTGTATGTGATCGGCTCTTGATCATGTCTTTAATCAATATGCTGGTGAGGTGGGGAGAGGCCAGGAAACTGACAGTGAAGTGGCATTAGAGGAGCGAGTGTCAGACGCTAAAGAAAACACAGAATATGATCACATGTAGTTTTAGGTCAATGTCCTTCCCTTACTAATACAATCATACCGGTCAGTTTTGACCAGGAACACAACAGATATTATTTTGTGGTACTATTTAAAAATTAGAATTTTTTCCAAACAGCTGTCCTTTATAAATAAATAGCACAATATGTTTCATCTATCAACTTTTTGGTCAGCTCAAGCCATCCAGATTCACTATACTATGTAGTGTCAGTATTTTGTATTCAGGCTGTTAGAGTTTGAAGCTGATGGCTCCAGATTGTTAGATATATTAAATAATTACTTATGATTGTTATATGTGAAAGTTTACCTAAAAACACACCAAAAGGTTTCCTCTACCAGGAGTGTAACTGTAATTATGTTGATATGCCAAAGCACCAATAACTTGATTTGTTAAAACAGCAGTCATGATATTGCTAGACTTTTTCATGTTGCTTTATGTGAAAAAAGGTTCTTAAGACATGAATTAAGCTTATATTCAAGGTTGTTCATCTGTTTGGGGGGGCTCCAGCCTGTAACTCAGGAGCTACAAGTAACTCTCAAGTAACTCAAGTAACTACTTATTTCTGAGTCCCTCACCAGGCACTAATTTACAAGACAGCAAAATGCTAGTAGAGTAGAGTAGAGTAGTCACAGACAAATGTTAGAAACTTCTGTTTAAATAATTAGAAAAAAAAAAACTTTCAAGTTTTCAAATTAAAAAACAATAGAAATAACAATGTTTCTTTAACTTGAGATACAAAGTGGAGTAAATAGGCAAAGGAATTGATATTACAAAAGTTCTAGGTTAAATCAATTTGGCATTTAATGTATTGAACTTCAAATAACAATTTAAGACAACTGGTTTCCTTATGTTTTTCAAAGTATTAACTTAACAGAGCATGTGGAGAAACACGTGAAACCTCTCCTTGGTATCATTGTTTTGTTTTATTAGCCTGCCAACTCATGATTTACCTCAGCTTCAATGACCACAAATTGTAACAATTTAAAGCCATTATTCATAGTAACTCCACTACCCAAGATCATATAATAAATGGGACTATATTAGGTACCATAAACATTTGGTCTATGATGTAATAATAAATGTATCACAAAAAGGTATGAAAACCTGCCGCAGGCAAATAGGGCACAGTGATGAAGAAAATGTAGCACTTTCATTAACTATGCTTATTTTATTGAGGTGAGTAGCTTTTAAACGTGCTCTTAATGCAAACATATCCACAAAATTACTGTCATAAATGTGTGAGAATATGCACCGTTATGGTTGAAGAATGGGGGTTAAATATTTTCAGATTGACAATTAAATAAAAGCATTTCTTAAACCAAGGATAAAAAAAAGCATAAATAATTGGGTTTAAAGTTGAATTGAAGTAACCCAACCAAACAAATGCTTCAAAAATGGCAGCAGGTGTGGTAAAGCCAGTGTAGGCATCAGTTATTGAATTCATAAAAAAGGGCATCCAACAAAAGATGAATGCACCGAGCACAATACCCAGAGTCTTTGCAGCCTTGTGTTCAGACTGGTTAATCAATCCACCTCTTCCTCTGTCATTTGAACAATTTCTCATATCTCCAATCTTTCTTACATGCTCTTTAGCCACAATAAATATTTTAGTGTACAGCGATACCATTACAGTGCATGGAAAGAAAAAGGCAGTAACACTGTCCAGGATTCCCCAAAGGGGGTTAAAGAGAAGGTTACAACTGCCAAGGCAGTTTATTGATACCATGTAGTCCTCTAACCCTGTTACATTGGCCTTTGAGTAAAGTAGTCCATAAGAGTAGACAGCAGCCAGTGCCCAGCTGCCACATACCATAATCCAGGCCACTGGCATTGTCATTTTCCTAGAATAATACATAGGATTGCATATTGCTTGTTGTCTGTCTACAGCAATGCAAATTAAGTGGAATATAGAGACAGTGGTAAGAAACATATCAAAACTGGAGTGCAGTAGACAGAAGGTGTCACCATAGAACCAGCAGCCATGTATGGTCCGGATGGTGCTGAATGGCATCACAGTAATTCCTACTAGTAGATCAGCAAGAGCAAGAGATAAAATAAGCACATTAGTAGGATTATGCAACTGTTTGAAATGACCTATTGACACAATGACAACAGAGTTCCCTAAAATGGTAACCAGCATGCCTAAAGCAAACAACAAATAGAGGGCAAATTTAGTCCCCACACTGAACTGTGCCCTAATACAAGAGGCATTAGAGCTTGGAAAACAGTACTGCTCTTGAGAAAGGGCAGTCATCATTAACCCAAACACATACACCAAAACCTAAACAAAGATACAGTGATACGTGCTAGAGGGAGACACATACTGGTGATCTCATTCTTATAACAAAAGACACAGCATACTGGATCCACCTACAAATATGACATACTGGGCCATTCCCTGGGCCATACTTTGAGGAGTAAAATTCTTCTGTGGTAAAGTCATAAACAGCTGTAATATGGCGCTATTACAGTAATAGTAATTAAAATACAAGAACAAATAAATCAGTGTGATTTCTGTACCATACAAAATTAAGAAGGGTGGGCAAAACAATTACCAAGATTTGTGGGTAAATATCTACCTTTGTGCAATATCCTGTAAGCACTCAGAAGTTGTATGTGTGGCTGATAATAGGTTTATAGATCATTTTCAGTACATTTGCGAGAAACAAGTATAATAATAATAATAATAATAATAATAATAATAATTATCATTATTATTATTATTATTTATATAGTACTTAATAAGGTTACTAAATGCTTTACAGAAAATAAAAGAAAATAAAGTAACAATAAAATAAAGTTTCAAAAATGTAAAATGGCAAGAGCTGTATGATGAAATCCAGCAATATATTAAATATTCATAGACCCATTCCTATAGAAAAAAAAAAATTAAGATGGCATTTAAAAGACGCTAATATTGTAGCCTGTCTAATCTCAAATGTTCCACAGTCTGATGGCTCTAACAGCAAAGGTCACAAGCCGGGTCCTAGGAATAGCAGTAGCCACCAATCTAAGGAAGGGCCAGGCACATTTTATGCCTTAAAAGTGAACAGAAGAGTTTTCTAAATGGGCAGCCAGTGTAAGCTGGCTAGCACAGGACTATTGTGTATTTCTCAGTGCCTGTTAAAATTCTGGCAAGAATATTCTGCACCAGTCGGAGTCGCTGAAGTAGCGTTGACTGCCTGTATCTGCAAGTGCCGGTTGTTGGGCCGTTGCTACATGCAACTTGTGCATTGGCTAGCTCCACCTTGATGTGGCCAATTAATCGTTTTTTTTTTAATCAGACCTGTTCAATTTTAGGTGCACCAGTGCGACCAATGAAAATATCAGGTTGCACTTGACAGATTTTTGGTCGCACATGAAGTGCAGGCAGTCATGCAGACCAGTGCAGATTAACATCCAGGTACAAAAACTCCAAAGGAGGACAGACAACACAAGGACAGAAACCAACCACAATCTGGCAGATGACTGGAACGCAGGTGACCACAGAAGGCGGCCAAAGCACAGAGGACCAGGGAGTGACACAGGTCTAGGTGTAACACATCTGGAGGCCAGTGTCGTAATGCTAACAGAGCACAGCTCAAGCTACAGCGAGCTCAGGTTATGAACACTGGTCTAAGGTGAATCCAACAGAGCACAGTATAACAGACACTGAGCTGTGTTTAACATTATATACTTTATATCATGCATTGAAACAAAAACCACCATTTAGAGTGAATATCAATGTGTAATTTAAAAATAATAGATAAAATGACACTTTATTGCAAAACAAACTTTAGAACATATTTATTGACATCTATTTACTCATACATAATGCCAAGCATTTATTTTCCTTCAAAACTTTGGTGCAGAGCTAAGAACCTTGAGCCCATAAACAGAAGGTATTACCATAGAACCAGCAGCCATGTATGGTCTGGATGGTGCTGAATGTCATCACAGTAATTCCTACTAGTAGATCAACAAGAGCAAGAGATCAAATAAGCACATTAGTAGGATTATACAACTACTTGAAATGACCTATTGACACAATGACAACAGAGTTCCCTAAAATGGTAACCAGCATGCCTAAAGCAAACAAATAGAGGGCAGATTTAGTCCCTGTAAAGACTGTAAAGACCTTAACATTGGTCTTTACAGTTGGCAAATCAATGGGAGCAAAATGATTGCCATATTTCTAGACCTGTTATTCAACCAACCTTTTTTCTGTAAAATCCACTTATCAGAAGCTTATGGATTGCATCAATTTATCCTGGGAAAAGTGTTGTCTCGGAAATGTCAGATTTAAAGATGTTACCTGAAGTGAATAACTGAAATGCCTTTCTGAACCAACTGTAAAAGAATGCATAGATTATAGGGTTCACAGTAGAATTCAAGTAGCCCACCCATACAAATGTTTCAAACAATGCTGGTGGTGTTAAGTAACTAATAAAGGGATCAATGATGTTACAGACAAAAAAGGGAGTCCAAAAAGAAAGAAATGCCCCCATTATGATAGCAAGTGTTTTAGTGGCTTTAGTATGGCTTGTATTTGATATTCTTACTGATCTCATACAGCTTGCATTCTGTATGCTGCACAACTGTCTCCGTGCCACTAGGAAAATTTTCAGGTAAACACCAAGCATTATTATTCCTGGAATGTAAAAGGAAAGTACTGAAGAGACTGTGCTTGACATTCCACTCTGAAACAAAACACAACCTCCTTCACACGCAATGTGGTTATAGTAGAACTCCTCAATCCCCCAAATATTAAACTTCAGAAAAATCATTCCAAGGCCTATGAAAGCTGAAATACTCCAGCTGAGCAGAATCATGATCAACACAACATTGACAGATATTTTTCTTCTGTATACAAGAGGATGACAAACAGCATAGTGTTGGTCAAGTGATATGAATAACAGATTTAGAATTGATGCTGTACACAACATGACATCAGAACTCATGTAGACTTTACAGAAGAAATACCAGCAGGACTCTACACATCGAATCATACTGGGAAACATGACTAAAAACCCTAAAAGAAGATCAGACACAGCCAGAGAAACAACCAGGTAATTGGTTGGAGTTTGGAGCTGCTTAAAATAAGCAATTGAGATGATGACCAAAAGGTTTCCACACACTGTTAGGATGACTGTGACCCCTAGAATCATGTAGAGGGTGATGTGCATGGGCAAGGGATAGATGGTCCTCAGACATGAACTGTTTCTGGACTCATAGCAGAGCACTGGCTCCATCTGTTTGGAGGGAAAAGAGAATGATGAATTCGGGAATGGAATGAGATGTCCTGATGCTAGCTTTTGACCAACAGCTTTTTCGGTCAATATTTCTTAATTTCAAAGTAAATTAAACTTTCACTATGATAAACCTAATTCTAATGAGGACTGTTATATTTAACTATGAAGAGTGGGATATATCTGTCAACATTTTACCAAACAGTAATATTTACAGTATACTGCATTTCATTTAGGGAAATATGCTAGAAGACACAATGTGCGTTTGTAAAAGGGAACCAATAAACTCAGTTTCTAGTTTATTGTAATGTGGTGTTGGTCACAATGACACCAAGGGAGGTAAGGGCAAGCTCTTTCTTGACCTCAGAACATCTTCACTATGCAATAAATGTATAGATTATAAACATACTGTATACAGTATATACTGTGTATATACGGTATATATGACTGCTACAAGCTGAACCATTAACAGTAAGTAAAAATACAAATTCAGGCTTCAAAAGCATATTTAAACACAGTTGCACTCCAATCCCACACTTACCTTCTATTGTCAGCTGGACAGTATGGAGTTTCTGCTGTACTGTATTTACTGTATGGAGTCAGTTTCTGTGGCCATTGAAGTCAGAGGGGTTAAATAATAGACCCTCAGGGAGTAAGGTTGGACAGTCTGTGCCAGTGGATACAGTAGGATGGCACAGTAGGAAGTGAACATCCCTTCAAAATTCATTACATAGTATTAATGGATTTAAAAGATTAAAAGTGAATTTTTATAATTTAAAATTGACAGGATTTGAAAATGTAAAGCTAAGACTTTAAAGTGTGTGGTAACTTAATGCCTTATATTTTTAATGTTTGCAAAGGTAGAAACCTTTAACACATTAAAGGAAAAATATCAATCAGATATCATCAGACATAAACTGCAAATAAAGTCACTTTACAGGGGCCCTCCATCGGAAGAACCACAACACAAGACATAATAGAAGCAATGCAACAGCTTCTTATAGACTTCCCCTTACTGCCTTAGAAGACTTCTGCATGAATTAGCATTTTTACTGAGTTCTTATGGTTCATAGCAGGTCTAGTTCAGTGCCATTGAATGAAGTAGTCAACCATGGGCTATTTCAACCATGGGCTATACATTTATTGGAAGGTGTAGATGTTCTGATACCGTTCATAGCGAATGCCCGCTAGGAAAGTGTCCACATTCAGAACAGGATGATTTCTGCTTGCAGCATCTTCAACGAAAAAACCAAAACCAAGAATGAATTGATCCTATGTGGGAGTATCATTGTAGCAATATTATTTGGGAATACGTGTGGGGAGTTATATCTTAATCCATATATGCAGCAATTTGAATGTGTACAAGAATCTGTAAACGTGTTCTCAGATTTGTGAATATGTACAAGAATCTGCAAATGTGCATTACATTGGTAAAGTAATTTGTAAATATGTATTTGAGCAGGAGACTGAATGGAGGTTTAACTCTTGCAGCATGGCAGAGTAACCGAGTAACCGTTTGCTTTTACTGGACTTTTTTGCAACATGCACACTGCCTAAGCAGGCCCTATCATACAATATGATAGAGAACAACTTTTGCACATGTAATCGTTGGTGGACAACACTTTCTTACTACGATCAATGAGGGCGACAATCCATGACTGGAATTACCTATTGCCGTACCTGGAAAACCGAGGGCTGAGTACACGTGCAAACAGGCCTCCTCTACCAAGTATTCTTCTAGCAAATGTCCTGTCGATGAACAATAAACTACATGAACTCAGGAGCAGGATGGCTTTTCAACATAACAATAAGAACTATAATGTTATGGCATTCACAGAGACTTGGTCGGACCCTTTGATCCCAAACTTGGCCATTGTTCCAGAGGACCTCTTCCATCACCACCTGGACCTGACAATAAAATCTGGTGTTTACTGTATGGTCAAACCTAGTGCTACTCAGATGTGGACTTTTTTATCGGCTGTTGATGATCAGATGTCATCCTTATCTCAATACCAACCAAGCACTGGACGAGTTGTATAGAGTTATCAACAGGACTGAGACCTCACGGCTGGAGTCTTCTTTTATTGTGGCCGGGGATATTAACAGCACCAACCTGAGGAAAGTCCTGCTGAGGTATCACAGAATCACAATTAAGAAATAAGAGACAACACAGGGAACATGTGGGCTGGACAAAGAACTATTACAGACTACAAAAGGAAAACTATCAGTACTGAGATAATGTCTACACCTCTCCCAGATGAACTGAACACCTTCTATGCACACTTTGGGAACATCTTCCAAGCTGACAAAGTACAAAATGATCCTCCACCATCATGAAGTTCTTTGAGCAGTTAGCTCCTGACTCACTGGACCCACTACAATTTCCATAAAAGCCAAACAGGTCTATAGATAATGCCTTTGCCCTAGCTCTCCACACTGCCCTTTCCTACCTGGACCTGAGGAACACAAATATGTGAGAATGCTCTTTACTGACTACAGTTCAGCATTCAGTACCATTGTGCCCTCCAAGCTCGTAAGTAAGCTCAAGGACCTCAACCTCAAGGGGACCATGGTGAGCTCTGTGACTGGATCCTTAACTTTCGGACAGGTAGACTCCAGGCTGTACGGATAGTCACCACCCCATCCTCTCAACACTGGGACTCAAACATAAAGACAACGGCTCTTCTTCTTCCTTGCTGAAAAGGCTCAATATGGACCCCAGGATACTATGCAACGTCAACAGGTGTACAACTGAGAGTATCCTGACTGGCTGAATCACTTCCTGGTATGGCAATTGGTTAAAACTACGCAGCACATCACCAGGACAGAGCTGCCTTCCATGGAGGACCTCTACACCCAGTGGTGCAGGAATTAATGCCAACAGGATCATCAAAGACCCCAATCACCCTAACTGCAGTAATGTGCATACATTACTGCACAGTTGGGGTCAGCATCCGTTCTTGCACCACCAAGCTCAGAGACAGGTCATTAGACTGTTGAACCTTTGAGGTCTCGAGCTCATCACTAGGATACACTAGGCACTCCCACTGATATACTTTATACTTTACATTTGTTTACATCTCTGTATATTCTACCTGACCATAAGCTGTCTGTCTGCACAAGTCTTCATTTTGCACATACATTACTGCACAACCTTCTTACCACAGTATTCTATTCTATTTTATTCATGTATTTATATGTATATGTTTGTTTCTCTTCTTTATATATATTAGTGCAGCACCTGTTCAGGGCATGGCCGTTCGAAGCGCATGCCTGCTAGGAATGTGTGCCCATTTGGAGCAGGATGATTTCTTGGCCCCCGGAAGTGCAGCTCGCATCATTGTCAAGAACCACATTATGGCTGCTTGAAGCGTTCTTGAGAATTGCTCATCTGAATGACTTCACACTTAGCAGATGTATTGCTGAGGACCCAATCTGTCTCTCTTTCTGCTTGTGTGTGTGTCTGCTCTTCTCTCTCACTCTGTTTAGACACAACTGATAAATATGTGGAACAAGCAGGCTTACATAATTTAATAAACACAATCACTTACAGAAGTGATAAATACAAACTATGAAGAGCCCAACTGGTTAACATGGGCTTTGAAAGGAAGCAGGCAGAGCTTTGCGGTACTTTTTTGCTTCCTGTGTGCGGCGTACTGCATAGATAGCTGGTCGCTTGTTTATGTTGTGTGTTCAAATTGCACCAAAGTTGACATTGCATGTCCTTGGGTCCCCAGCAATACATGTGTAGTAGAGCAGTTTGAGATTTTCATTGCCAATGACTGTAATCGTAGGGGCACATTACAAAGAACTTTAAAACTTAAAACACCAGATGTATAAAACTTTGGGTGAAACCCTCAATATTTTAAATGTATGTACTCTGTTGCACAGTTAGTTAAGAGGGACATGGGGCATGTATGTGATCAACACCATAAACACCAGCACACATTTACTACGGATACACCAGAGTGCCAAACTTCATAAGGATAATACTACTACAACCATTTCTCAATTTAGTGATAAAAAATTATATGTATTCACAGCTCAGGAAGCAAGATAAGAAAGAATTTGCACAGCAGCAGTAAGTCAGTGATCTTATGGCTTAAGACGCATCAGTGATACAAATGCATTATGTCAGTAAATATCATGTGCAAAAATGTTCCCCAGTCCATATCAGTTGTATGTCGTTATCCTGTGGGAAAAAGTACAATCAAATATGCAGACATGCTATATGCATGCTACATATAGAAAAGGCCAGGAGTTGCTACACAATATGAGTTATCACGCTATTTTTGGCAACTAAAGTTGTGTGTTCCTTATTGGAAATAGCATATTATGATGAAAAAGTTTAAAGTTTTATTTTGTATCTGGGTTATAATTAATGCAACATAAACACCAATTAAAAGTGTGAATGATGGTCTGATGGGGATGCAGGCAGATATCAGCCTCCTCCCCTGACTTCTCACACCTCCAAGAACTGGGAACTCATTACCACTGTCTGTACTCTGAAATCTCTTCAACCAGGGAGGTCATTATTTTCTACATTCTTCATTGAGTCTTGAAGAGTGGCTTTGACATACAGCAAAAAAATTAGTGACCTGTCACTGAATTCAAAAACAAAAACACTAGAACAACAGCAAGACATATAATGGACAAGCCAACTTACTTGTTAGTACTGGCTGTACAACAAATTGTCCCTCTAGTATCATAAACATATCCTTGATCTATCTTCTCTTTTGAATTTATGAGCATGTTTTTTAGTTTTTTATAGTTTTCATTATTGCTTTTAAAAAATGTGTTTTTAATCCCTTCAAATACCTTTTATGTTTTTTCATCCATCCATTTTCTTCACATTAAATTAAAATTACATTAGAAGCTCACTAGACATTACCCAGAGAAAATGTGACCATGACCAAGTGGCATGTGAATGAATGAATGATATTTTTATTATTGTGTCATGCATATTACTATGCCCAGCCCGCATGCATATTTATTTATAATAATTACATAATTGGCTGGTTATGGAAAAAGAAAAAAATTGCTGACTATATGCTTATTGGAGATGAGCTAGGCCTGAGCAGAAACAATCACCGGCAACTGCGCACAATGTATGTCGCCAGTGCTTTACGAGGCAGACATAAAAAGAACTACACACACATACACACGTGACACTTCACACACTCACACACTTCATGCACGTGACACTTCACACACACGTGACAATTCACACAAATGTGACACTTCACACAGGTGACACTTCACACACACACACTTCACACACACAAATAACCCAAGGTTGGAGGTTCGAGCCCCGCTCTCCCTCCCGAAGATTGGTGGACTGACAGCTGGTGGGGTGGCAGTCCCACCTTGCCACGGCCGAGGTGCCCCTGAGCAAGGCACCGCACCCCCAATTGCTCCCCGGGCGCTGTGAACTGCTGCCCACCGCTCCAGTGTGAATATGGCACCTGTCTCTTTGTGTGACCCTGTGCATGTGCATGTGTGTGTTCGTACAGGTGCCACTGGATGGGTTAAATGCGGAGAAATAATTTCACACTTGGGTGATAAATAAAGTTAAATAAAAAAAATAAATAATAAAAAAAAATATACGTGACACTTCACACATGTGACACTTCATGCAGTCACATTACACTTCACACACACACTTTACACACGTGACACTTCACACACACGTGACACTTCACACACACACTTTACACATGTGACACTTCACACACACACACTTCACACACGTGACACTTCACACGCACATACACATGACACTTCTCACACACTCTCGTGACACTTCACACAAACACACACGTGACACTTTACACACACACGTGACACTTCACACACACGTGACACTTCACACACACACACACTCTCGTGACACTTCACACAAACACACACACGTGACACTTTACACAAACACGACACTTCACACACACGTGATACACTTCACACACACAGACACACACACACGTTACACTTCACACACACGCACACGTTAGACTTCGGAATCAGAATCGGAAAGAAAGTACAGACAAGTAATGCAAGGTGCACAGGTCAGCGTATGCATAAATGGAGTAGTATTAAAGTACTAAAGTACTAGTTCTAAGTAGTAGTAAATATAATTTACAGTACAGAATATGAAAAAATATGACTACATGTGTGCAATAAATCTTTTTCTAGATGATAATGAATAAAACTAAAACTGTGCAGAAGTATAAACTGTAGTCCACAAGTGTGCATTACTGTAACGCATTACGCCGGGGGTCTGTGCGTTAATGTAATGCGTAGTGTCTGTTTGGGGAGGGGATAAGGGTCCGTGTCAATGGGGTTCACGGGCCTTGTTGATCAGGCTGGCTGCAGACGGAAGAAACTGTTCTTGTGGCGAGAGGTTTTGGTCCTGATGGACCGCAGCCTCTTGCCAGAGGGGAGAGTCTCAAACAATTTTTGTCTGGGGTGGGAGGGGTCAGCCACAATCTTCCCTGCATGCCTCCGGGTCCTGGAGGCATACAGGATCTTCAGAGATGGTAGATTGCAGCCAATCACTCTCTCTGCAGAGCAAATGATACGCTGCAGTCTGCCCTTGTCTTTGGCAGTAGCAGCAGCATACCAGATGGTGATGGAGGAGGTGAGGATGGACTTGATGAGGGCAGCGTAGAAGTGCACCATTTGTGTGCGTGATTGAAGTGTAGTGTGTGTGTTACGTGTAAAGTGTAACGTGACTGTGTGAAGTGTCACATGTGTGAAGTGTCACATATATTTGTGTGTGTGAAGTGTCACGTGTGTGAAGTGTGTGAGTGTGTGTGAAGTGTCACGCGTGTGAAGTGTGTGAGTGTGTGAAGTATCACGTGAGTGTGTCTGTGTGAAGTGTCATGAGTGTATGTGTGTGTGAAGTGTCACATGTGTATGTGTGTGTGTGAAGTGTCACGTGTGTGAGAAGTGTCACGTGTGTATGTGTGTGAGTTAAGTATCACGTGTGTGTGAGAAGTGTCACATGTATGTGTGTGTAGTGTCACCTGTGTGTGTGTGAGTGTGAAGTGTCACGTGTGTGAGAAGTGTCACGTGTGTATGTGTGTGTGTGAAGTGTCACGTGTGTGAGAAGTGTCACGTGTGTATGTGTGTGAGTTAAGTATCACGTGTGTGTGAGAAGTGTCACATGTATGTGTGTGTAGTGTCACCTGTGTGTGTGTGAGAAGTGTCACGTGTGTATGTGTGTGAGTTAAGTATCACGTGTGTGTGAGAAGTGTCACATGTATGTGTGTGTAGTGTCACCTGTGTGTGTGTGAGTGTGAAGTGTCACGTGTGTGAAGTGTCACATGTGTATGTGTGTGTGTGAAGTGTCACGTGTGTGAGAAGTGTCACGTGTGTATGTGTGTGAGTTAAGTATCACGTGTGTGTGAGAAGTGTCACATGTATGTGTGTGTAGTGTCACCTGTGTGTGTGTGAGAAGTGTCACGTGTGTGAAGTGTCACGTGTGTGAAGTGTCACATGAGTGTGTGTGAAATGTAATGTTTGTGTGTCTGTGAAGTGTAACGTGTGCATGTTTGTGAAGTGTAGCATGTGCGTGTTTGAAGTGTAGCGTGTGCGTGTTTGAAGTGTAGCGTGTGTGGTAAGTGTAGCGTGAAGTGTGTGTGTGAAGTGTCACGTGACTGTGTGTAAAGTGTCACGTGTGTGAAGTGTTACGTGTCTGTGTGTTACGTGTCACGTGTGTGTGAAGTGTCACGTGTGTGTGTAAAGTGTCACGTGTGTGTGAAGTGTCACGTGTGTGAGTGAAGAGTCGTGTGTGAAGTGTCACATGTGTGTCAAGTGTGTGTGAAGTGTCACGTGTGTGTGAGGGTGTCAAGTGTCAAGTGTGTGTCACGTATTTGTGTGAAGTGTCACGTGAGTGTGTGTGAAGTGCAGTCTGTGCGTGTCACTTTTGGGAAGTGTCACATGTGCGTTTGTGTCACGTGTGTGTGAAGTGTCACGTGTGCGTTTGTGTCACGTGTGTGTGTGAAGTGTCACGTGTGTGTGCAAAATGTCATGTTTTTGTGTGAAGTGTCACGTGTGTGAGATTTGTCGTGTGTGTCACATGCGTTTGTGTGAAATGTTACAAAAGTGTGTGTGTGTGAAATGTCACGTGTGTGAAGTGTCACTTGTGTGAGAAGTGACACATGTGTATGTGTGTGTGAGTGAAGTGTCACGTGTGTGTATTTGTGTGGGAAGTGTCATTGGTGTATGTACATTTGTAACGTGTTTGTGTGAAGTGTAACGTGTCTGTGTGTGAAATGTAACGTGTCTGTGTCTGAAGTGTAACTTGTGTGTGAGGAGTGTAATGTGCATGCTCGTGAAGTGTAACGTGTGCGTGTTCGGGAAGTGTAGCGTGTGCGTGTTTGAAGTGTAGCGTTTGTGTTACGTGTGAAATGTAACGTCACTGCGTGAAGTGTCACATGTGTGAAGTGTCACGAATATTTGTGTGTGTGAAGTGTCACGTGTGTGAAGTGTGTGTGTGTAAAGTGTCAGCTGTGTGAAGTCTCACATTTGTGTTAATTGTCACGTGTGTGTATGTGTGAAGTATCACGTGTGTGAATGTGTGTGAAGTGACACGTGTGTGTAAAGTGTCACGTGTGTATGTGTGTGAAGTGTCACGTGTGTGTGAAGTGTCATGTGTATGTGTGAAGTGTCGTGTGTGTAAAGTGTCACATGTGTGAGTGAGTGAAGAGTCAAGTGTGTGAAGTGTCACGTGTGTGACGTGTGTGTGAAATGTCACGTGTGTCACGAGAGTGTGTGTGAAGTGTGAAGTGTGCGTTGTGTGTGTGAAGTGTCACATGAGTGTGTGTGAAGTGTTACGTGTGTGAGACGTGTCACTTGTGTGAAGTGTCGTGTGTCACGTGTGCGTGAAGTGTCAGGTGTGTCACGAGTGTGTGTGAATTGTCACGTGTGTCACACGTGTGAAGTTTCACGTGTCTGCAAAATGTCACGTGTGTGAAGTGTCACGTGTGTGTGTGAAGTGTCACGTGTTTGTGTGAAGTGTCACGTGAGTGTGTGTGAAGTGTCACGTGAGTGTGTGTGAAGTGCAGTCTGTGTGTGTCACTTTTGGGAAGTGTCACGTGTGTGTCACGTGTGTGTGTGTGAAGTGTCACATGTGTGTGAAGTGTCACGTGTGTGTCACGTGCGTGTGTGTGAAGTGTCACATGTGTGTGAAGTGTTACGTGTGTGGGTTTGTGTCACGTGTGTTTGTGAAGTGTCACGTGTGTGCGAAAAGTCACGTGTTTTTGAGTGAAGTGTCACGTATGTCTGTGTGTGTGAAGTGTCAAGTGTGTGAGATTTTCTGTGTGTGTGAGTGTCACATGCGTTTGTGTGAAATGTCACAAAAGTGTGTTTGTGTGAAATGTAACGTGTATGTGTCTGAAGTGTAACTTGTGTGTGTGAGGAGAGTAATGTGCTTGCTCGTGAAGTGTAACGTGTGCCTGTTCATGAAGTGTAGCGTGTGCGTGTTTGAAGTGTAGCGTTTGTGTTATGTGTGAAGTGTAACGTGACTGCGTGAAGTGTCAAATGTGTGAAGTGTCACGAATATTTGTGTGTGTGAAGTGTCACGTGTGTGAAGTGTGTGTGTGTGTGTGAAGTGTCAGCTGTGTGAAGTCTCACATTTGTGTGAATTGTCACGTGTGTGTGAAGTGTCATGTGCGTGAAGTGTGGGAGTGTGTAAAGTGTCACGTGAGTGTGTCTGTGTGAAGTGTCGTGTGTATGATTGTGTGAATCGTCACGTGTGTATGTGTGTGTGAAGTGTCACTTGAGTGTGAAGTGTCACGTGTGTTTGTTTGAAGTGTCATGTGTAAGTGTGAAGTGTCACATGTGTGTGTAAAGTGTTACGTGTGTGAGTGTGAAGTGTCACGTGTGTGAAGTGTCGTGTGTGAAGTGTCACGAGTGTGTGTGAATGTCACGTGTGTCACGTGTGTGAAGTGTCACGTGTGTGAAGTGTGTGAGTGTGTGTGAAGTGTCACGTGTGTGAAATGTGTGACTGTGTGTGAAGTTTCACGTGTGTGAAGTGTCACGTGAGTGTGTCTAAGTGAGTGTGTGTGTCTGTGAAGTGTCCCATATGTGAATGTGCGTGAAGTGCCATGTGTGTGTGAGAAGTGTCACATGAGTGTGTGTGAAGTGTCACGTGTGTGTCACGTGTGTGAAGTGTCACGTGTGTTTGTGTGAAGTGTCATGTGTAAGTGTGAAGTGTCACGTGTGTTTGTAAAGTGTCACGTGTGTGAGTGAGTGAAGAGTCAAGTGTGTGAAGTGTCACGTGTGTGACGTGTGAAATGTCACGTGTGTCACGAGAGTGTGTGTGAAGTGTGAAGTGTGCGTTGTGTGTGTGAAGTGTCACATGAGTGTGTGTGAAGTGTTACGTGTGTGAGACGTGTCACTTGTGTGAAGTGTCGTGTGTCACGAGTGTGTGTGAATTGTCACGTGTGTCGCGTGTGAAGTTTCACGTGTGTCTGCTAAATGTCACGTGTGTGAGAAGTGTCACGTGTGTGAAGTGTCACGTGTGTGTGTGAAGTGTCACGTGTTTGTGTGAAGTGTCACGTGTGTGTCACGAGTGTGTGTGAATTGTCACGTGTGTCACGTGTGTGAAGTGTCACGTGTGTGTCTGCGAAATTTCACGTGTGTGAGAAGTGTCACGTATGTGTGTGTGTGAAACATGTGTGTGTGAGAAGTGTCAGGTGGGTGAGAAGTGTCAAATGTGTGAAGTGTGTGAGTATGTGTGAAGTGTCACGTATGTGAAATGTGTGACTGTGTGTGAAGTTTCACGTGTGTGAAGTGTCACGTGAGTGTGTCTAAGTGAGTGTGTGTGTCTGTGAAGTGTCCCGTATGTGAATGTGCGTGAAGTGCCACGTGTGTGTGTGAGAAGTGTCCCGTGAGTGTGTGTGAAATGTAATGTGTGTGTCTGTGAAGTGTAAGTTGTGTGTATGTCTGTTAAGTGTAACGTGTGTGGGTTCGTGAAGTGTAGCGTGTGCGTGTTTGAAGGGTAATGTGTGTGGTAAGTGTAGCATGAAGTGTTTGTGTGAAGTGTCACGTGTGTGTGGGAACTGACACATCAGTGTGTGGCAAGTGTCACGTGTGTGTAAAGTCTCATGTGTGAAGTGTCACGTGTATGAAGTGTCACATGAGTGTGTGTGAAGTGACGTTTGTGTATGAGTGTGTGTGAAGTGTCATGTGTGTGTGTAAAGTGTCACTTGTGAGTGAATGAAGAGTCACATGTGTTGGTAAAGTGTCACGTGTGTATGTGAGTGTGTGTGAAATACCATGTGTCTGTCACGTGAGTGTGTGTAAAGTGTCACGTGTTTGTGAACTGTCCCGTGTGTGTTTGTGTGAGAGAAGCGTAAAGTGTGTGTGTGTGAAGTGTAACGTGTGTGAAGTGTGTGTAAAGTGTCACGTGAGTGTGAAAAGTGTTGAGTTTGTGAGAAGTGTCACGTGTGTGTGAGAAGTGTGACGTGTGTGTGAGTGTGTGTGAAATCTCATGTGAGTGTGTCTGTGTGAGTGTGTATGTGAAATGTCACGTGTGTGAGTGTGCGTGAAGTGCCACGTCTGTGTGTGTGTGAGAAGTGTCACGTGTATTTGTGTGTAGTGTCACCTGTGTGTGTGTGAAGTTACGTGAGTGTGTGTGAAATGTAGCGTGTGTGTGTCTGTGAAGTGTAAGTTGTGATTGTGTCTTTGAAGTGTAACGTGTGCATGTTCGTGAAGTGTAGCGTGTTCGTGTTTGAAGTGTATCGTTTGTGTTAAGTGTAGCGTAAAGTGTGTGTGTGTCTAAAGTGTCAAGTGACTGTGTGTGAAATGTCGTGTGTGTCACGTGTGTGAAATGTCACGTGTGTATGTGTGTGTGAAGTGTCACTTGTGTTTGTCTGTGAAGTGTCACGTGTGTGTGAAGTGTCATCTGTCGATGTGTATGTGAGTGTGTGTGAAGTGACGTGTGTATGAGTGTGTGTGAAGTGTCACATGTGTGTCACGTGTGTGAAGTGTCATGTGTGTTTGTGTGAAGTGTCATGTGTACGTGTGAAGTGTCACGTGTGTGTGTAAAGTGTCACGTGTGTGAGTGAGTGAAGAGTCAAGTGTGTGAAGTGTCACGTGTGTGTGAAGTGTGAAGTGTGCGTTGTGTGTGTGAAGTCTCACATGAGTGTGTGAAGTGTCACGTGTGTGAAGTGTCGTGTGTCGTGTGTGAAGTGTCACGTGTGTGTCATGAGTGTGTGTGAATTGTCACGTGTGTCACGTGTGTAAAGTATCACATGTGTGTCTGCGAAATGTCACGTGTGTGAGAAGTGTCACGTATATGTGTGTGTGAAACGTGTGTGTGAGAAGTGTCAAATGTGTGAAGTGTGTGAGTGTGTGATAAGTGTCACGTGTGTGAAATGTGTGACTGTGTGTGAAGTTTCACGTGTGTGAAGTGTCACGTGAGTGTGTCTAAGTGAGTGTGAGTGTCTGTGGAGTGTAACGTGCGCGTGTTCGTGAAGTGTCACCTGAGTGTGTGTGCAGTGTTACGTGAGTGTCGCGTGTGCGTGTTTGAAGGGTAGTGTGTGTGGTAAGTGTAGCGTGAAGTGTTTTTGTGAAGTGTCACGTGTGTGTGTAAAGTGTCACTTGTGAGTGAATGAAGAGTCACATGTGTGGGTAAAGTGTCATGTGTGTATGTGAGTGTGGGTGAAGTACCATGTGTCTGTCACGTGAGTGTGTGTAAAGTGTCACGTGTTTGTGAACTGTCCCGTGTTTGTTTGTGTGAGAGAAGTGTAAAGTGTGAAGTGTGTGTGTGTGAAGTGTAACGTGTGTGAAGTGTGTGTAAAGTGTCACGTGAGTGTGTACAGTGTTGAGTGTGTGAGAAGTGTGACGTGTGTGTGTGAGTGTGTGTGAAATGTCATGTGAGTGTGTCTGTGTGAGTGTGTGTGTGAAGTGTCACGTGTGTGAGTGTGCGTGAAGTGCAACGTCTGTGTGTGTGTGAGAAGTGTCACGTATATTTGTGTGTAGTGTCACCTGATTGTTTGTGAAGTGTTACGTGAGTTTGTGAAGTGTCGTGTGTGTGAGTGTGTGTGAAGTGTCACCTGTGTCTCACGTGATTGTTTAAAGTGTCACGTGAGTGTGTGTGTGAAGTGTCACGTGTGTGAGAAGTGTCACGTGTATGTAAACTGTGTTTTTGTGAAGAGTCACGCGAGTGTGTGTGAAGTGTCACGTGAGTGTGTGTAAAGTGTCACATGTGTGTCAGAAGTGTCACCTGTGTGTCAGAAGTGTCACGTGTGTGTAAAGTGTCACACGTGTGTGTGTGAAGTGTAACATGTGGGTGTGAAGTGTCACGTGTGTGTTTGTGTGTGAAGTGTCACGTGTATGTATGTCTGTGACATGTCACGTGTGTGTGAAGTGTCACATGTGTGTGTGAATTGTCAGTTGTGTGTGCGTGTGAAGTGTCACGTTTGTGAACTGTGTGTGTGAATGTGTGTGTGAATGTAATGTCACCTAAGTGTGTGTGAATTTTTACGTGAGTGTGTGAAGTGTCATGTGTGTGTGAGTGTGTCTGAAGTGTCACGTGTGTGTGTGAGAAGTGTCACGTGTGTGAAGCGTGTGTGTGTGAAGCGTCTCAAGTGTGTGAAGTGTCACGTGTGTGTGAGAAGTGATACGTGTGTGTGAAGTGTCACGTTTGTGTATGTGAGTGTGTGTGAAGAGTCACGTGTGTGTATGAGGTGTCACGTGTGTATGTGTGTGTGAAGTTTCACTTGTGTGTGTGAGAGATGTGTCACCTGAGTGTGTGTGAAGTGATACGTGAGTTTGTGAAGTGTCACGTGTGTGTGTGAGAAGTGTCACGTGTGTGAAGCGTGTGTGTGTGAAGTGTCTCAAGTGTGAGTGAAGTGTCGCGTGTGTGTGAGTAGTGTCACGTGTGTGAAGTGTCAAGTGTGTATGTGAGTGTGTGTGAAGTGTCACGTGTGTGTGTGAGAGAAGTGTCACCTGAGTGTGTGTGCAGTGTTACGTGAGTGTGTGAAGTGTCGTGTGTGAGTGTTTGTGAAGTGTCACGTGTGTGTCACGTGTGTTTGAAGTGTCACGTGAGTGTCTGTGTGACGTGTCACGTGTCTGAGTATGTGTGAAGTGTCACGTGTGCTTGTGCGAAATGTCACGTGTCTGTGAGTGAAGTATCACGTGTGTATGTGTTTGTGAAGTGTCACATGTGTGAGAAATGTCACGTGTATGTAAACTGTGTGTTTGTGAAGAGTCACGCGAGTTTGTGTGAAGTGTCACGTGAGTGTGTGTCACGTGTGTGAGAAGTGTCACGTGTGTGTGAAGTGTCACGCGTGTGTGTGTGAAGTGTAACATGTGGGTGTGAAGTGTCACGTGTGTGTTTGTGTGTGAAGTGTCACGTGTGTGAGAAGTGTCACGTGTATGTGTGTGACTGAATTGTCACGTATGTGTATGTGTGTGACATGTCACGTGTGTGTGAAGTGTCACGTGTGTGAATTGTCAGTTGTTTGTGCGTGTGAAGTGTCACGTTTGTGAACTGTGTGTGTGAACCTGTGTGTGAGATGTAATGTGTATGTACGTTTGTGTGAAGTGTAACGTGTCTGTGTGTGAAATGTAGCGTGAGTGTGTGTGAAGTGTAACTTGTGTGTGTGAGGAGTGTAATGTGCATGCTCGTGAAGTGTAACCTTTGCGTGTTCGTGAAGTGTAGCGTGTGCGTGAATTTCACGTGAGTGTGTCTGTGTGAAATGTCACGTGTGTGTCGTGTGTGAGAGAAGTGTCACCTGAGTGTGTGTGAAGTGTTACGTGAGTGTGTGAAGTGTCACGTGTGTGTGAGTGTGCGTGAAGTGTCACTTGTGTGTGTGTGAAATGTCTCACGTGTGTGAAGTGTCACGTGTGTGTATGTGAGTGTGTGTGAAGTGTCAAGTGTGTGTATGAGGTGTCACATGTGTATGTGGGTGTGAAGTGCCGTGTGTGAGTGTTTGTGAAGTGTCACGTGTGTCACTTGAGTGTTTGTGAAGTGTCACGTGGGTTTCTCGTGTGTGTTTGAAGTGTCACGTACGTGTGAAGTGTCACGTGTGTGTATGAGGTATCACATGTGTATGTGTGTGTAAAGTGTCACTTGTTTGTGTGAGAGAAGTGTCACCTGAGTGTGTGTGCAGTGTTACGTGAGTGTGTGAAATGCCATGTGTGTGTGTTTGTGAAGTGTCACGTGTGTGTCATGTGAGTGTTTGTGAAGTGTCACGTGTGTGTCATGTGTGTGGTTGAAGTGTCACGTGAGTGTGTGTGTGTGAAGTGTCACGTGTCTGAGTATGTGTGAAGTGTCACGTGTGTTTGTTAGAAGTGTAAAGTGTGTTTGAGAAGTGTCACGTGTGTGAACTGTGTGTTTGTGAAGTGTCACGTGAGTGTGTGTGAAGTGTCAAGTGTGTGTAGAAAATGTCACGTGTCTGTGAGTGAAGTGTCGTGTGTGAAGTGTCACGTGTGTGTGAGAAGTGTCAAGTGTTTGTGTGTGTGTGAAGTGTCACGTGTGTGTCACGTGTGTGTTTGAAGTGTCACTTGAGTGTGTGTGTGAAGTGTCACGTGTCTGAGTATGTGTGAAGTGTCATGTGTGTGTAGGAAATGTCACGTGTCTGTGAGTGAAGTGTCACGTGTGTGAAGTGTGTGTGAAGTGTCACGTTTGTGTGAGGTGTCACGTGTATGTGTGTGAAGTGTTGTGTGTGCGAAATGTCACGTGTGTGAGAAGTGTCACGTGTATGTGTGTGTGACTGAATTGTCACGTATGTGTATGTGTGCGACATTTCACGTGTGTGTGAAGTGTCACATGTGTGTGTGAATTGTCAGTTGTGTGTGCGTGTGAAGTGTCACGTTTGTGAACTGTGTGTGTGAATGTGTGTGTGAGATGTAATGTGTATGTACGTTTGTGTGAAGTGTAACGTGTCTGTGTGTGAAATGTAACGTGTGTGTTCTGAAGATTAGATTAGATTAGATTCAACTTTATTGTCATTACCCATGTACATGTATAGAGTAACGAAATGAAGTTTAGCATCTAACCAGAAGTGCAAATAGTAAGTACCAATATACAGATAACAAATAAGTATTTTACAGATAATAAGTTAGCGAAGTGCAAACAGATTCCAAAGTGTTTGAGTGCAGGAGGTCCAGTAGTGCAGTAGTGCTGGTGTAAAGTCTTTGGTCAGTGGGGGGAGATGACGGGTAGATGGGTTTGTGGGTGGTGGTGGTGGTGGTTGGGGAGTTGGGGGGGGGGGGGTTTCGTCAGCATGGGGCAGAGTTCAGTAAGGACACAGCTCTGGGGAAGAAACTGTTCCTCAGTCTGCTGGTCCTTGTCCGGAAGCACCTGAAGCGCCTGCCTGAGGGCAGGAGGGAGAACAGTCTGTGTGCAGGGTGGGAGGCGTCCTTGAGAATGCTGCGAGCTCGACGCAGACAGCGTTTTCTCTGGATTTCCTCAATGGCTGGAAGTGGAGTTCCTATGATGCGTTGGGCAGTTTTCACCACCCGCTGCAGTCCCTTGCGCTCCGCAACAGAGCAGCTCCCATACCAGACTGTGACACAGTTGGTTAGGATGCTCTCGATCACACAGCGGTAAAAGTTCACCAGGATGGCTGAAGACAGATGGTTTTTCTTCAGTGTCCTCAGGAAGAAGAGGCGCTGGTGAGCTTTCTTGACAAGGCTGGAGGTGTTGGTGGTCCAAGACAGGTCTTCCGAGATGTGGGTCCCCAGGAACTTGAAGCTGGAGACACGCTCAACATCCATCCCATTGATTTGGATGGGCGAGTGCATGCTTCTTTTCTTCTTCCTGAAGTCCACGATGAGCTCCTTGGTTTTGCTGGTGTTTAGGAGCAGGTTATTTTCGCTGCACTATGTGGCCAGGTGCTGTACCTCTTCCCTGTAGGCTGTCTCATCGTTGTTGCTGATGAGACCAATCACCGTGGTGTCGTCTGCGAACTTGATGATGGAGTTGGATCCATGTATAGGTCTGCAGTCGTAGGTGAAGAGGGAGTAGAGGAATGGGCTGAGCACACAGCCCTGTGGCACACCAGTGCTGAGTAAGACAGTGGTGGAGCAGGTGTGACCTGACCTAACATGTTGTGGTCTGTTAGTCAGAAAGTCCATGATCCAGTTGCAGAGGGAGGTGTTGGTGCCCAGGTCTCCAAGTTTAGTGATTAACTTGGAGGGGATGACAGTGTTGAAAGCTGAGCTGAAGTCAGCAAACAGCAATCTCGAGTAGGTGTTGGTGTTGTCCAGGTGAGTGAGCACAGAGTGCAGTGCTGTGGAGACTGCATCGTCTATGCTCCTATTGCTGCGGTAGGCAAACTGGTGTGGGTCCAGTGTGGGTGGGAGGGAGTCCTTCAGGTGTGCCAGGACCAGCCGCTCAAAGCACTTCATGATGATGGGTGTGAGTGCTACAGGGCGGTAGTCATTGAGGCACGTTGGCTTGGAATGTTTCGGCACTGGCACGATGGATGTAGCTTTAAAGCATGTCGGCACAGCTTCTTGGGCAAGGGACAGGTTGAAAATGTCTGTGAAGATCCCAGTGAGCTGTTC
Organism: Lateolabrax maculatus; assembly: GCA_031216445.1. NCBI lineage: Eukaryota > Metazoa > Chordata > Actinopteri > Acropomatiformes > Lateolabracidae > Lateolabrax > Lateolabrax maculatus. Next base: position 839,443 of record JAUTWU010000025.1, read on the forward strand.
TGCACATGCCCTGAGCACACGTCCAGGAATGCCGTCAGGTCCAGCAGCCTTGCGTGCGTTGATCCGGCTCAGTGCCGTGTGGACAACAGTGGAGGAGAGTGTGGTGGGCTGGTGATCTGCTGGGAGTGTTGTCTTGGTGGCTCTGTCTCTGATTCCCCTCTCGAAGCGAGCATAGAAGTTGTTAAGCTCGTTCAGGAAGGAGATGTCTGTGGCTGTGGGGGTGAGGTTGCTGGGTTTGTAGTCGGTGATGGCCTGGATGCCCTGCCACATTCGTCTGGGGTCGGAGTTGGAGAAGTGACCCTCTATTTCTTGCTTGTAGCAGTTCTTGGCCTTCTTGATGCCCCTCCTCAGGTTAGTCCTGGATGTGCTGTAGGCCTGTGCATCCCCTGATCTGAAGGCCGTGTTGCGGGCCTTTAGCAGGAGCCGCACCTCCTTGCTCATCCATGGCTTCTGGTTGGGGTATGTGGTGATCTTCTTCTCTGTCGTGACGCCATCGATGATAGTGGTGATGTAATCCATGACAGAGGAAGCATAGATGTTAATGTCTGTGTGTGAGCCAGAGGTGGCCTGAGAAGCAAACATACTCCAGTCCGTGTGTTGAAACCTGTCCTGGAGTACAGAGTCTGTCCCCGCTGGCCCCACCTTGATAGTCCTCACTGATGGCTTCACACGGTTGATGAGGGGTGAATATTTGGGGGTGAGGAACAGAGAGAGGTGATCCGACTGCCCGAGGTGGGGGAGGGGGGTCGCAGTGTAGGCAGCAGCTATGTTTGTGTAAACATGGTCCAAAGTTTTGTTTCCTCTGGTGTGGCAGGAAACATGCTGGTGGAATTTGGGGAGCACTGTCTTTAAGTTGGAATGATTAAAATCACCCGCAACAATAAAAGCAGCCTCCGGGTGATCAGTCTGTTGTTTGCTAATGGCTGCATGAAGTTCCTTCATTGCTAGCTTGGCATTAGCATCCGGTGGAATATAAGCAGCGGTGATGATGTTGGATGTGAACTCCCGTGGCAGATAGAAGGGTCTACACTTAACCATGATGAACTCTAGGTTAGCTGAGCAGTGACTTCGAAGAGTAACAGAATCCGTACACCAAGCTTTGTTGACATAAATGCACAGTCCTCCCCCTCTGGTCTTACCGGAGTCATCAGCTGATCTATCTGCCCGGTGTGTGTAGCGTCCGGCTAGCTCGATAGCACTGTCCGGTATGCCTCCGTGTAGCCATGTTTCGGTGAAAATCATGACATTGCAGTCCAGAAGTCTCTTGCTGTTATTGAAGCGGAGTCGTATCTCGTCCATTTTGTTCACCAGAGATCTCACATTAGCGAGGAAGATGCTGGGCAGAGAGAGCCGGTGTGGTGTTAGCCTTAGCTTAGCTCTCAGTCCTCTGCGCTTCCCCCGCCTTTGTTTACGATCTCGGCGCCGTCTTTGTTCACTTCCGCCCGGCTGGGTAGAGTGCGAAGCCTCCGGTGTTCTGGAGATCTCAGGGATGAGTGGCAGATCGGTGATAAAAGTGTCCGAAAAACGTAGTCTAATGTCCAAAAGCTCCAGTCGGGTGTATGATGTGAAACCACTACTGTTTTGAACAAACAGACCCGAAATGAGCAGTAAAAGTACTACAAAGTTGCGAAAACTGGGGAGACGCCGGGCCTCGCGATCTGCTCGCGCCGCCATCTTGGAAACACTATCATCATAGAGCTCCATTGATGAGCTGAAGTGTAACTTGTGTGTGTGAGGAGTGTAATGTGCATGCTCCTGAAGTGTAACGTCTGCGTGTTCGTGAAGTGTAGCGTGTGCGTGAATGTCACGTGAGTGTGTCTGTGTGAAATGTCACGTGTGTGTCGTGTGTGAGAGAAGTGTCACCTGAGTGTGTGTGAAGTGTCACGTGAGTGTGTGTGTAAAGTGTCACGTGTCTGAGTATGTGTGAAGTGTCACGTGTGTTTGTTAGAAGTGTCACGTGTGTGAGAAGTGTCATGTGTGTGAACTTTTTGTTTGTGAAGTGTCACGTGAGTGTGTGTGAAGTGTCACGTGTGTAGGAAATGTCACATGTCTGTGAGTGAAGTGTCACGTGTGTGAAGTGTGTGTGTGTGAAGTGTCACGTGTGTGAGAAGTGTCACGTGTATGTAAACTGTGTGTGAAGAGTCACGCGAGTGTGTTTGAAGTGTCAAGTGAGTGTGTGTGAAGTGTCACGTGTGTGTCAGAAGTGTAACGTGTGTGTCAGAAGTGTCACGTGTGTGAAGTGTCACGTGTGTGTGAAGTGTAACATGTGGGTGTGAAGTGTCACGTGTGTGTTCGTGTGTGAAGTGTCACGTGTGTGAGAAGTGTCACGTGTATGTGTGAATTGTCAGTTCTGTGTGCGTGTGAAGTGTCACGTTTGTGAACTGTGTGTGTGAACCTGTGTGTGAGATGTAATGTGTATGTACGTTTGTGTGAAATGTAACGTGTGTGTGTCTGAAGTGTAACTTGTGTGTTTGAGGAGTGTAATGTGCATGCTCGTGAAGTGTAACGTCTGCGTGTTCGTGAAGTGTAGCGTGTGTGTGTTTGAAGTGTAGCGTGTGTGTTACGTGTGAAGTGTAACGTGACTGCGTGAAGTGTCACATTTGTGTGAATTGTCAGGTGTGTGAAGTGTGACGTATTTGAAGTCTGTGAGTGTGTGAAGCGTCACGTGTGTGAAGTGTCACGTGTGTGTGAATGTCACGTGAGCGTGTCTGTGTGAAATGTCACGTGTGTGTTGTGTGTGAGAGAAGTGTCACCTGAGTGTGAGTGAAGTGTTACGTGAGTGTGTGAAGTGTCACGTGTGTGAGTGTGTGTGAAGTGTCACGTGTGTGTATGAGGTGTCACGTGTGTATGTGTGTGTGAAGTGTCGTGTGTGAGTGTTTGTGAAGTGTCACGTGTGTGTCACGTGTGTGTCACGTGTGTGTTTGAAGTGTCACGTGAGTGTGTGTGTGATGTGTCACGTGTCTGAGTATGTGTGAAGTGTCACGCGTGCTTGTGCGAAATGTCACGTGTCTGTGAGTGAAGTATCACGTGTGTGTGTTTTTGAAGTGTCACGTGTGTGAGAAGTGTCACGTGTATGTAAACTGTGTGTTTGTGAAGAGTCACGTGAGTGTGTGTGAAGTGTCACGTGAGTGTGTGAAGTGTCACGTGTGTTTGTTAGAAGTGTCACGTGTGTGAGAAGTGTCAAGTGTGTGAACTTTGTGTTTGTGAAGTGTCACGTGAGTGTGTGTGATGTGTCACGTGTTTTTGTAGGTAATGTCACGTGTCTGTGAGTGAAGTGTCACGTGTGTGAAGTCTGTGTGTGTGAATTGTCACGTGTGAGAAGTGTCACGTGTGTTTGTGTGTGTGAAGTGTCGTGTGTGTGAGGTGTCACGTGTGTATGTGTGTGTGAAGTGTCGTGTGTGTGTGCAAAATGTCACGTGTCTGTGAGTGAAGTATCACGTGTGTCTCTGTGTGGGTGAATTGTCACGTGTGTGAGAGAAGTGTCACCTGATTGTTTGTGAAGTCTTACCTGAGTGTGTGAAGTGTCGTGTGTGTGAGTGTGTGTGAAGTGTCACGTGTGTCTCACTTGATTGTTTGAAGTGTCACGTGAGTGTGTGTGTGAAGTGTCACGTGTGTGAGTAATGTCACGTGTATGTAAACTGTGTGTTTGTGAAGAGTCACGCGAGTGTGTGTGAAGTGTCACGTGAGTGTGTGTAAAGTGTCACGTGTGTGTCAGAAGTGTCACGTGTGTGTGAAGTGTCACGTGTGTGTGTGAAGTGTAACATGTGGGTGTGAAGTGTCACGTGTGTGTTTGTGTGTGAAGTTTCACGTGTGTGAGAAGTGTCACGTGTATGTGTGAATTGTCAGTTGTGTGTGTGTGTGAAGTGTCACGTTTGTGAACTGTGTGTGTGAACGTGTGTGTGAGATGTAATGTGTATGTACGTGTGTCTGAAGTGTAACTTGTGTGTTTGAGGAGTGTAATGTGCATGCTCGTGAAGTGTAACGTCTGCGTGTTCGTGAAGTGTAGCGTGTGCGTGAATGTAACGTGACTGTGTCTGTGTGAAATGTCACGTGTGTGTCGTGTGTGAGAGAAGTGTCACCTGAGTGTGTGTGAAGTGTCTCACAAGTGTGAAGTGTCACGTGTGTGTGAAGTGTCACGTGTGTGTATGTGGTGTCACGTGTGTGTCAGAAGTGTCACATGTGTGTGAAGTGTCACACTTGTGTGTGTGAAGTGTAACATGTGGGTGTGAAGTGTCACGTGTATGTGTGTGACTGAATTGTCACGCATGTGTATGTGTGTGACATGTCACGTGTGTGTGTGAAGTGTCACGTGTGTGTGAATTGTCAGTTGTGTGTGCGTGTGAAGTGTTACGTTTGTGAACTGTGTGTGTGAACGTGTGTGTGAGATGTTATGTGTATGTACGTTTGTGTGAAATGTAACGTGTGTGTGTCTGAAGTGTAACTTGTGTGTGTGAGGAGTGTAATGTGCATACTCGTGAAGTGTAACATCTGCGTGTTCGTGAAGTGTAGCGTGTGCGTGAATGTCTCTTGAGTGTGTCTGTGTGAAATGTCACGTGTGTGTCGTGTTCGAGAGAAGTGTCACCTGAGTGTGTGTGAAGTGTTACGTGAGTGTGAGAAGTGTCACGTGTGTGAAGTGCGTGTATGTACGTTTGTGTGAAGTGTAACGTGTCTGTGTGTGAAATGTGACGTGTGTGTCTGAAGTGTAACTTGTGTGTGTGAGGAGTGTAATGTGCATGCTCGTGAAGTGTAACGTCTGCGTGTTCGTGAAGTGTAGCGTGTGCGTGAATGTCACCTGAGTGTGTCTGTGTGAAATGTCACGTGTGTGTCGTGTGTGAGAGAAGTGTCACCTGAGTGTGTGTGAAGTGTCTCACAAGTGTGAAGTGTCACGTGTGTGTGAAGTGTCACGTGCGTGTATGTGGTGTCACATGTGTATGTGTGTGTGAAGTGTCACGTGTGTGTGAGAGAAGTGTCACCTGAGTGTGTGTGCAGTGTTACGTGAGTGTGTGAAATGCCATGTGTGTGAGTGTTTGTGAAGTGTCACGTGTGTGTCATGTGTGTGTTTGAAGTGTCACGTGAGTGTGTGTGTGAAATGTCACGTGTCTGAGTATGTGTGAAGTGTCACGTGTGTTTGTTAGAAGTGTAACGTGTGTGTGAGAAGTGTCGTGTGTGAACTGTGTGTTTGTGAAGTGTCACGTGAGTGTGTGAAGTGTCACGTGTGTGTAGAAAATGTCACGTGTCTGAGTGAAGTGTCGTGTGTGTGAAGTGTCACGTGTGTGTGAGAAGTGTCAAGTGTTTGTGTGTGTGAAGTGTCACGTGTACGTGAGGTGTCACGTGTGTATGTGTGTGAAGTGTTGTGTGTGTGCGAAATGTCACGTGTGTGAGAAGTGTCACGTGTATGTGTGTGACTGAATTGTCACGTATTTGTATGTCTGTGACATGTCACGTGTGTGTGAAGTGTCACATGTGTGTGTGAATTGGTGTTTGAGGAGTGTAATGTGCATGCTCGTGAAGTTTAACGTCTGCATGTTCGTGAAGTGTAGCTTGTGCGTGAATGTCACGTGAGTGTGTCTGTGTGAAATGTCACGTGTGTCGTGCGTGAGAGAAGTGTCACCTGAGTGTGTGTGAAGTGTCTCACGTGTGTGAAGTGTCACGTGTGTGTACGTGAGTGTGTCTGAAGTGTCACGTGTGTGTATGAGGTGTCACATGTGTATGTGTGTGTAACGTGAGTGTTTGTGAAGTGTCACGTGTGTGTCACGTGTGTGTTTGAAGTGTCACGTGAGTGTGTGTGTGTGAAGTGTCACGTGTGTGTCACGTGTGTGTTTGAAGTGTCACGTGAGTGTGTGTGAAGTGTCACGTGAGTGTGTAGGAAATGTTACGTGTCTGTGACTGAAGTGTCACGTGTGTGTCACGTGAGTGTTTGTGAAGTGTCACGTGTGTGTCACGTGAGTGTTTGTGAAGTGTCACGTGTGTGTCACGTGAGTTTTTGTGAAGTGTCACGTGAGTGTTTATGAAGTGTCACGTGTGTGTCACGTGAGTTTCTGTGAAGTGTCACGTGTGTGTCGTGTGTGTTTGAAGTGTCACTTGAGTTTGTGTGTGTGAAGTGTTAAGTGAGTGTGTGTGAAGTTTCACGTGTGTAGGAAATGTCATGTGTCTGTGACTGAAGTGTCACGTGTGTGTCACGTGAGTGTTAGTGAAGTGTCACGTGTGTGTCACGTGTGTGTTTGAAGTGTCACGTGAGTGTGTGTGAAGTGTTAAGTGAGTGTGTAGGAAATGTCACGTGTCTGTGACTGAAGTGTCACGTGTGTGTCACGTGTTTGTGAAGTGTCACGTGTGTGTCATGTGAGTGTTTGTGAAGTGTCACGTGTGTCATGTGAGTGTTTGTGAAGTTTCACGTGTGTGTCACGTGTGTGTTTGAAGTGTCACGTGAGTGTGTGTGAAGTGTCACGTGAGTGTGTAGGAAATGTCATGTTTCTGTGACTGAAGTGTCACGTGTGTGTCACGTGAGTGTTTGTGAAGGGTCACGTGTGTGTCATTTGAGTGTTTGTGAAGTGTCACGTGTGTGTCATGCGAGTGTTTGTGAAGTATCACTTGAGTGTGTGTGTGAAGAGTCACGCGAGTGTGTGTGAAGTGTCACGTGAGTGTGTGTGTAGCAAATGTCACGTGTCTGTGACTGAAGTGTCACGCGTGTGTCACGTGAGTGTTTGTGAAGTATCACGTGTGTGTCATGTGAGTGTTTGTGAAGTGTCACGTGTGTGTCATGTGAGTGTTTGTGAAGTGTCACATGTGTGTCATGTGTGTGTTTGAAGTGTCACGTGAGTGTGTCTGAAGTGTCACGTGAGTGTGTAGGCAATGTCACGTGTCTGTGACTGAAGTGTCACGTGTGTGTCACGTGAGTGTTTGTGAAGTGTCACGTGTGTCATGTGAGTGGTTGTGAAGTGTCACGTGTGTGTCATGTGAGTGTTTGTGAAGTGTCACGTGTGTGTCACGTGTGTGTTTGAAGTGTCACGTGAGTGTCACGTGAGTGTTAGTGAAGTGTCACGTGTGTGTCACGTGTGTGTTTGAAGTGTCACGTGAGTGTGTGTGAAGGGTTAAGTGAGTGTGTAGGAAATGTCACGTGTCTGTGACTGAAGTGTCACGTGTGTGTCACGTGTTTGTGAAGTGTCACGTGTGTTATGTGAGTGTTTGTGAAGTTTCACGTGTGTGTCACGTGTGTGTTTGAAGTGTCACGTGAGTGTGTGTGAAGTGTCACGTGAGTGTGTAGGAAATGTCATGTTTCTGTGACTGAAGTGTCACGTGTGTGTCACGTGAGTGTTTGTGAAGGGTCACGTGTGTGTCATTTGAGTGTTTGTGAAGTGTCACGTGTGTGTCATGCGAGTGTTTGTGAAGTATCACTTGAGTGTGTGTGTGAAGAGTCACGCGAGTGTGTGTGAAGTGTCACGTGAGTGTGTGTGTAGCAAATGTCACGTGTCTGTGACTGAAGTGTCACGCGTGTGTCACGTGAGTGTTTGTGAAGTATTACGTGTGTCATGTGAGTGTTTGTGAAGTGTCACGTGTGTGTCATGTGAGTGTTTGTGAAGTGTCACATGTATGTCACGTGTGTGTTTGAAGTGTCACGTGAGTGTGTCTGAAGTGTCTCGTGAGTGTGTAGGCAATGTCACGTGTCTGTGACTGAAGTGTCACGTGTGTGTCACGTGAGTGTTTGTGAAGTGTCACGTGTGTGTCATGTGAGTGGTTGTGAAGTGTCACGTGTGTGTCATGTGAGTGTTTGTGAAGTGTCACGTGTGTGTCACGTGTGTGTTTGAAGTGTCACGTGAGTGTGTGTGAAGTGTCACGTGTGTAGGAAATGTCACGTGTCTGTGACTGAAGTGTCACGTGTGTGTCACGTGTGTGTCATGTGAGTGTTTGTCAAGTGTCACGTGTGTGTTACGTGTGTGTGTGAAGTGTCACGTGAGTGTGTAGGAAATGTTACGTGTCTGTGACTGAAGTGTCACGTGTGTGTCACGTGAGTGTTTGTAAATTGTCACGTGAGTGTATGTGAAGTGTCACGTTAGTGTGTAGGAAATGTCACGTGTCTGTGACTGAAGTGTCACGTGTGTGTCAAGTGAGTGTTTGTGACGTGTCACGTGTGTGTCATGTGAGTGTTTGTGAAGTGTCACGTTTGTCACGTGAGTGTTTGTGAAGTGTCACGTGTGTCACGTGAGTGTTTGTGAAGTGTCACGTGTGTGTTTGAAGTGTCACTTGAGTGTGTGTGTGTGAAGTTTCACGTGTGTAGGAAATGTCAGGTGTCTGTGACTGAAGTGTCACGTGTGTCACGTGTGTGTTTGAAGTGACACATGTGTGTCACGTGTGTGTTTGAAGTGTCACGCGAGTTTGTGTGAAGTGTCACGTGAGTGTTTGTGAAGTATCACGTGTGTGTCATGTGAGTGTTTGTGAAGTGTCACGTGTGTGTCATGTGAGTGTTTGTGAAGTGTCACATGTGTGTCACGTGTGTGTTTGAAGTGTCACGTGAGTGTGTGTGAAGTGTCACGTGAGTGTATAGGCAATGTCACGTGTCTGTGACTGAAGTGTCACGTGTGTGTCACGTGAGTGTTTGTGAAGTGTCACGTGTGTGTCATGTGAGTGGTTGTCAAGTGTCACGTGTGTGTCACGTGTGTGCTTGAAGTGTCACGTGAGTGTGTGTGAAGTGTCACGTGAGTGTGTAGGAAATGTTACGTGTCTGTGACTGAAATGTCACGTGTGTGTCACGTGAGTGTTTGTGAAGTGTCACGTGTGTGTCATGTGAGTGGTTGTGAAGTGTCACGTGTGTGTCATGTGTTTGTGAAGTGTCATGTGTGTGTCACGTGTGTGTTTGAAGTGTCACGTGAGTGTGTGTGAAGTGTCATGTGTGTGTCACGTGAGTGTTTGTGAAGTGTCACGTGTGTGTCAAGTGAGTGTTTGTGAAGTTTTACGTGAGTGTGTGTGAAGTGTCACGTGAGTGTGTAGGAAATGTCACGTGTCTGTGACTGAAGTGTCACGTGTGTGTCACGTGTGTGTTTGAAGTGTCACGTGAGTGTGTGTGAAGTGTCACGTGAGTGTGTAGGAAATGTTACGTGTCTGTGACTGAAGTGTAATGTGTGTGTCACGTGAGTGTTTGTGAAGTGGCACGTGTGTGTCACGTGAGTTTTTGTGAAGTGTCACGTGTGTGTCATGTGAGTGTTTGTGAAGTGTCACGTGTGTCACGTGTGTGTTTGAAGTGTCACTTGAGTGTGTGTGTGTGAAGTGTTACGTGAGTGTGTGTGAAGTGTCACGTGTGTGTAGGAAATGTCACATGTCTGTGACTGAAGTGTCACGTGTGTGTCACGTGAGTGTTTGTGAAGTGTCACGTGTGTGTCATGTGAGTGTTTGTGAAGTGTCACGTGTGTCACGTGTGTGTTTGAAGTGTCACTTGAGTGTGTGTGTGTGAAGTGTTACGTGAGTGTGTGTGAAGTGTCACGTGTGTGTAGGAAATGTCACGTGTATGTGACTGAAGTGTCACGTGTGTGTCACGTGAGTGTTTGTAAAGTGTCACGTGTGTGTCATGTGAGTGTTTGTGAAGTGTCACGTGTGTGAAATGTGAGTGTTTGTGAAGTGTCATGTGAGTGTTTGTCAAGTTTCACGTGTGTGTCACGTGTGTTTGAAGTGTCACGTGAGTGTGTGTGAAGTGTCACGTGAGTGTGTAGGAAATGTCATGTTTCTGTGACTGAAGTGTCACGTGTGTGTCACGTGAGTGTTTGTGAAGAATCACGTGTGTGTCATTTGAGTGTTTGTGAAGTGTCACGTGTGTAGGAAATGTCACGTGTCTGTGACTGAAGTGTCACGTGTGTGTCACGTGAGTGTTAGTGAAGTGTCACGTGTGTGTCACGTGTGTGTTTGAAGTGTCACCTGAGTGTGTGTGAAGTGTCACGTGTATGTCATGTGAGTGTTTGTGAAGTGTCACGTGTATGTCACGTGAGTGTGTGTGAAGTGTCACGTGAGTGTGTAGGAAATGTCACGTGTCTGTGACTGAAGTGTCACGTGTGTGTCACGTGAGTGTGTGTGAAGTGTCACGTGAGTGTTTGTGAAGTGTCACGTGAGTGTGTGTGAAGTGTCACGTGAGTGTTTGTGAAGTGTCACGTGTGTCATGTGAGTGTTTGTGAAGTTTCACGTGTGTGTCACGTGTGTGTTTGAAGTGTCACGTGAGTGTGGGAAATATCACGTGTCTGTGACTGAAGTGTCACGTGTGTGTCACGTGAGTGTTTGTGAAGTGTCACGTGTGTGTCATGTGAGTGTTTGTGAAGTGTCACGTGTGTGTCATTTGAGTGTTTGTGAAGTGTCACGTGTGTGTCACGTGTGTTTGAAGTGTCACGTGAGTGTGTGTGAAGTGTCACATGAGTGTGTAGGAAATGTCACGTGTCTGTGACTGAAGTGTCACGTGTGTGTCACGTGAGTGTTTGTGAAGTGTCACGTGTGTGTCATGTGAGTGTTTTTTCAAGTGTCACGTGTGTGTCATGTGAGTGTTTGTGAAGTTTCACGTGTGTGTCACGTGTGTGTTTGAAGTGTCACGTGAGTGTGGGAAATGTCACGTGTCTGTGACTGAAGTGTCACGTGTGTGTCACGTGAGTGTTTGTGAAGTGTCACGTGTGTGTCATTTGAGTGTTTGTGAAGTGTCACGTGTGTGTCACGTGTGTGTTTGAAGTGTCACGTGTGTGTCGTGTGTGTTTGAAGTGTCACTTGAGTTTGTGTGTGTGAAGTGTTAAGTGAGTGTGTGTGAAGTTTCACGTGTGTAGGAAATGTCATGTGTCTGTGACTGAAGTGTCACGTGTGTGTCACGTGAGTGTTAGTGAAGTGTCACGTGTGTGTCACGTGTGTGTTTGAAGTGTCACGTGAGTGTGTGTGAAGTGTTAAGTGAGTGTGTAGGAAATGTCACGTGTCTGTGACTGAAGTGTCACGTGTGTGTCACGTGTTTGTGAAGTGTCACGTGTGTGTCATGTGAGTGTTTGTGAAGTGTCACGTGTGTCATGTGAGTGTTTGTGAAGTTTCACGTGTGTGTCACGTGTGTGTTTGAAGTGTCACGTGAGTGTGTGTGAAGTGTCACGTGAGTGTGTAGGAAATGTCATGTTTCTGTGACTGAAGTGTCACGTGTGTGTCACGTGAGTGTTTGTGAAGGGTCACGTGTGTGTCATTTGAGTGTTTGTGAAGTGTCACGTGTGTGTCATGCGAGTGTTTGTGAAGTATCACTTGAGTGTGTGTGTGAAGAGTCACGCGAGTGTGTGTGAAGTGTCACGTGAGTGTGTGTGTAGCAAATGTCACGTGTCTGTGACTGAAGTGTCACGCGTGTGTCACGTGAGTGTTTGTGAAGTATCACGTGTGTGTCATGTGAGTGTTTGTGAAGTGTCACGTGTGTGTCATGTGAGTGTTTGTGAAGTGTCACATGTGTGTCATGTGTGTGTTTGAAGTGTCACGTGAGTGTGTCTGAAGTGTCACGTGAGTGTGTAGGCAATGTCACGTGTCTGTGACTGAAGTGTCACGTGTGTGTCACGTGAGTGTTTGTGAAGTGTCACGTGTGTGTCATGTGAGTGTTTTTTCAAGTGTCACGTGTGTGTCATGTGAGTGTTTGTGAAGTTTCACGTGTGTGTCACGTGTGTGTTTGAAGTGTCACGTGAGTGTGGGAAATGTCACGTGTCTGTGACTGAAGTGTCACGTGTGTGTCACGTGAGTGTTTGTGAAGTGTCACGTGTGTGTCATTTGAGTGTTTGTGAAGTGTCACGTGTGTGTCACGTGTGTGTTTGAAGTGTCACGTGTGTGTCGTGTGTGTTTGAAGTGTCACTTGAGTTTGTGTGTGTGAAGTGTTAAGTGAGTGTGTGTGAAGTTTCACGTGTGTAGGAAATGTCATGTGTCTGTGACTGAAGTGTCACGTGTGTGTCACGTGAGTGTTAGTGAAGTGTCACGTGTGTGTCACGTGTGTGTTTGAAGTGTCACGTGAGTGTGTGTGAAGTGTTAAGTGAGTGTGTAGGAAATGTCACGTGTCTGTGACTGAAGTGTCACGTGTGTGTCACGTGTTTGTGAAGTGTCACGTGTGTGTCATGTGAGTGTTTGTGAAGTGTCACGTGTGTCATGTGAGTGTTTGTGAAGTTTCACGTGTGTGTCACGTGTGTGTTTGAAGTGTCACGTGAGTGTGTGTGAAGTGTCACGTGAGTGTGTAGGAAATGTCATGTTTCTGTGACTGAAGTGTCACGTGTGTGTCACGTGAGTGTTTGTGAAGGGTCACGTGTGTGTCATTTGAGTGTTTGTGAAGTGTCACGTGTGTGTCATGCGAGTGTTTGTGAAGTATCACTTGAGTGTGTGTGTGAAGAGTCACGCGAGTGTGTGTGAAGTGTCACGTGAGTGTGTGTGTAGCAAATGTCACGTGTCTGTGACTGAAGTGTCACGCGTGTGTCACGTGAGTGTTTGTGAAGTATCACGTGTGTGTCATGTGAGTGTTTGTGAAGTGTCACGTGTGTGTCATGTGAGTGTTTGTGAAGTGTCACATGTGTGTCATGTGTGTGTTTGAAGTGTCACGTGAGTGTGTCTGAAGTGTCACGTGAGTGTGTAGGCAATGTCACGTGTCTGTGACTGAAGTGTCACGTGTGTGTCACGTGAGTGTTTGTGAAGTGTCACGTGTGTCATGTGAGTGGTTGTGAAGTGTCACGTGTGTGTCATGTGAGTGTTTGTGAAGTGTCACGTGTGTGTCACGTGTGTGTTTGAAGTGTCACGTGAGTGTCACGTGAGTGTTAGTGAAGTGTCACGTGTGTGTCACGTGTGTGTTTGAAGTGTCACGTGAGTGTGTGTGAAGGGTTAAGTGAGTGTGTAGGAAATGTCACGTGTCTGTGACTGAAGTGTCACGTGTGTGTCACGTGTTTGTGAAGTGTCACGTGTGTTATGTGAGTGTTTGTGAAGTTTCACGTGTGTGTCACGTGTGTGTTTGAAGTGTCACGTGAGTGTGTGTGAAGTGTCACGTGAGTGTGTAGGAAATGTCATGTTTCTGTGACTGAAGTGTCACGTGTGTGTCACGTGAGTGTTTGTGAAGGGTCACGTGTGTGTCATTTGAGTGTTTGTGAAGTGTCACGTGTGTGTCATGCGAGTGTTTGTGAAGTATCACTTGAGTGTGTGTGTGAAGAGTCACGCGAGTGTGTGTGAAGTGTCACGTGAGTGTGTGTGTAGCAAATGTCACGTGTCTGTGACTGAAGTGTCACGCGTGTGTCACGTGAGTGTTTGTGAAGTATTACGTGTGTGTCATGTGAGTGTTTGTGAAGTGTCACGTGTGTGTCATGTGAGTGTTTGTGAAGTGTCACATGTATGTCACGTGTGTGTTTGAAGTGTCACGTGAGTGTGTCTGAAGTGTCTCGTGAGTGTGTAGGCAATGTCACGTGTCTGTGACTGAAGTGTCACGTGTGTGTCACGTGAGTGTTTGTGAAGTGTCACGTGTGTGTCATGTGAGTGGTTGTGAAGTGTCACGTGTGTGTCATGTGAGTGTTTGTGAAGTGTCACGTGTGTGTCACGTGTGTGTTTGAAGTGTCACGTGAGTGTGTGTGAAGTGTCACGTGTGTAGGAAATGTCACGTGTCTGTGACTGAAGTGTCACGTGTGTGTCACGTGTGTGTCATGTGAGTGTTTGTCAAGTGTCACGTGTGTGTTACGTGTGTGTGTGAAGTGTCACGTGAGTGTGTAGGAAATGTTACGTGTCTGTGACTGAAGTGTCACGTGTGTGTCACGTGAGTGTTTGTAAATTGTCACGTGAGTGTATGTGAAGTGTCACGTTAGTGTGTAGGAAATGTCACGTGTCTGTGACTGAAGTGTCACGTGTGTGTCAAGTGAGTGTTTGTGACGTGTCACGTGTGTGTCATGTGAGTGTTTGTGAAGTGTCACGTTTGTCACGTGAGTGTTTGTGAAGTGTCACGTGTGTCACGTGAGTGTTTGTGAAGTGTCACGTGTGTGTTTGAAGTGTCACTTGAGTGTGTGTGTGTGAAGTTTCACGTGTGTAGGAAATGTCAGGTGTCTGTGACTGAAGTGTCACGTGTGTCACGTGTGTGTTTGAAGTGACACATGTGTGTCACGTGTGTGTTTGAAGTGTCACGCGAGTTTGTGTGAAGTGTCACGTGAGTGTTTGTGAAGTATCACGTGTGTGTCATGTGAGTGTTTGTGAAGTGTCACGTGTGTGTCATGTGAGTGTTTGTGAAGTGTCACATGTGTGTCACGTGTGTGTTTGAAGTGTCACGTGAGTGTGTGTGAAGTGTCACGTGAGTGTATAGGCAATGTCACGTGTCTGTGACTGAAGTGTCACGTGTGTGTCACGTGAGTGTTTGTGAAGTGTCACGTGTGTGTCATGTGAGTGGTTGTCAAGTGTCACGTGTGTGTCACGTGTGTGCTTGAAGTGTCACGTGAGTGTGTGTGAAGTGTCACGTGAGTGTGTAGGAAATGTTACGTGTCTGTGACTGAAATGTCACGTGTGTGTCACGTGAGTGTTTGTGAAGTGTCACGTGTGTGTCATGTGAGTGGTTGTGAAGTGTCACGTGTGTGTCATGTGTTTGTGAAGTGTCATGTGTGTGTCACGTGTGTGTTTGAAGTGTCACGTGAGTGTGTGTGAAGTGTCATGTGTGTGTCACGTGAGTGTTTGTGAAGTGTCACGTGTGTGTCAAGTGAGTGTTTGTGAAGTTTTACGTGAGTGTGTGTGAAGTGTCACGTGAGTGTGTAGGAAATGTCACGTGTCTGTGACTGAAGTGTCACGTGTGTGTCACGTGTGTGTTTGAAGTGTCACGTGAGTGTGTGTGAAGTGTCACGTGAGTGTGTAGGAAATGTTACGTGTCTGTGACTGAAGTGTAATGTGTGTGTCACGTGAGTGTTTGTGAAGTGTAACGTGTGTGTCACGTGAGTTTTTGTGAAGTGTCAGGTGTGTGTCACGTGAGTGTTTGTGAAGTGGCACGTGTGTGTCACGTGAGTTTTTGTGAAGTGTCACGTGTGTGTCATGTGAGTGTTTGTGAAGTGTCACGTGTGTCACGTGTGTGTTTGAAGTGTCACTTGAGTGTGTGTGTGTGAAGTGTTACGTGAGTGTGTGTGAAGTGTCACGTGTGTGTAGGAAATGTCACATGTCTGTGACTGAAGTGTCACGTGTGTGTCACGTGAGTGTTTGTGAAGTGTCACGTGTGTGTCATGTGAGTGTTTGTGAAGTGTCACGTGTGTCACGTGTGTGTTTGAAGTGTCACTTGAGTGTGTGTGTGTGAAGTGTTACGTGAGTGTGTGTGAAGTGTCACGTGTGTGTAGGAAATGTCACGTGTATGTGACTGAAGTGTCACGTGTGTGTCACGTGAGTGTTTGTAAAGTGTCACGTGTGTGTCATGTGAGTGTTTGTGAAGTGTCACGTGTGTGAAATGTGAGTGTTTGTGAAGTGTCATGTGAGTGTTTGTCAAGTTTCACGTGTGTGTCACGTGTGTTTGAAGTGTCACGTGAGTGTGTGTGAAGTGTCACGTGAGTGTGTAGGAAATGTCATGTTTCTGTGACTGAAGTGTCACGTGTGTGTCACGTGAGTGTTTGTGAAGAATCACGTGTGTGTCATTTGAGTGTTTGTGAAGTGTCACGTGTGTAGGAAATGTCACGTGTCTGTGACTGAAGTGTCACGTGTGTGTCACGTGAGTGTTAGTGAAGTGTCACGTGTGTGTCACGTGTGTGTTTGAAGTGTCACCTGAGTGTGTGTGAAGTGTCACGTGTATGTCATGTGAGTGTTTGTGAAGTGTCACGTGTATGTCACGTGAGTGTGTGTGAAGTGTCACGTGAGTGTGTAGGAAATGTCACGTGTCTGTGACTGAAGTGTCACGTGTGTGTCACGTGAGTGTGTGTGAAGTGTCACGTGAGTGTTTGTGAAGTGTCACGTGAGTGTGTGTGAAGTGTCACGTGAGTGTTTGTGAAGTGTCACGTGTGTCATGTGAGTGTTTGTGAAGTTTCACGTGTGTGTCACGTGTGTGTTTGAAGTGTCACGTGAGTGTGGGAAATATCACGTGTCTGTGACTGAAGTGTCACGTGTGTGTCACGTGAGTGTTTGTGAAGTGTCACGTGTGTGTCATGTGAGTGTTTGTGAAGTGTCACGTGTGTGTCATTTGAGTGTTTGTGAAGTGTCACGTGTGTGTCACGTGTGTTTGAAGTGTCACGTGAGTGTGTGTGAAGTGTCACATGAGTGTGTAGGAAATGTCACGTGTCTGTGACTGAAGTGTCACGTGTGTGTCACGTGAGTGTTTGTGAAGTGTCACGTGTGTGTCATGTGAGTGTTTTTTCAAGTGTCACGTGTGTGTCATGTGAGTGTTTGTGAAGTTTCACGTGTGTGTCACGTGTGTGTTTGAAGTGTCACGTGAGTGTGGGAAATGTCACGTGTCTGTGACTGAAGTGTCACGTGTGTGTCACGTGAGTGTTTGTGAAGTGTCACGTGTGTGTCATTTGAGTGTTTGTGAAGTGTCACGTGTGTGTCACGTGTGTGTTTGAAGTGTCACGTGAGTGTGTGTGAAGTGTCACGTGAGTGTGTAGGAAATGTCACGTGTCTGTGACTGAAGTGGCACGTTTGTGTCACGTGAGTGTTTGTGAAGGGTCACGTGTGTGTCATGTGAGTGTTTGTGAAGTGTCACTTGAGTGTGTGTGTGAAGAGCCACGCGAGTTTGTGTGAAGTTTCACGTGAGTATGTGTGTAGCAAATGTCACGTGTCTGTGACTGAAGTGTCACGCGTGTCACGTGAGTGTTTGTGAAGTGTCACATGTGTGTCACGTGTGTGTTTGAAGTGTCACGTGAGTGTGTGTGAAGTGTCACGTGAGTGTATAGGCAATGTCACGTGTCTGTGACTGAAGTGTCACGTGTGTGTCACGTGAGTGTTTGTGAAATGTCACTTGTGTGTCATGTGAGTGGTTGTGAAGTGTCACGTGTGTCATGTGAGTGTTTGTGAAGTGTCACGTGTGTCATGTGAGTGTTTGTGAAGTGTCACGTGTGTGTCACGTGTGTGTTTGAAGTGTCACGTGAGTGTGTGTGAAGTGTCACGTGTGTAGGAAATGTCACGTGTCTGTGACTGAAGTGTCACGTGTGTGTCACGTGAGTGTTTGTGAAGTGTCACGTGTGTGTCATGTGAGTGGTTGTCAAGTGTCACGTGTGTGTGTGAAGTGTCACGTGAGTGTGTTGGAAATGTTACGTGTCTGTGACTGAAGTGTCACGTGTGTGTCACGTGAGTGTTTGTGAAGTGTCACGTGTGTGTCACGTGAGTTTTTGTGAAGTGTCACGTGTGTGTCACGTGAGTGTTTGTGAAGTGTCACGTGAGTTTTTGTGAAGTGTCACGTGTGTGTCATGTGATTGTTTGTGAAGTGTCACGTGTGTGTCACGTGTGTGTTTGAAGTGTCACTTGAGTGTGTGTGTGTGAAGTGTTAAGTGAGTGTGTGTGAAGTTTCACGTGTGTGTAGGAAATGTCATGTGTCTGTGACTGAAGTGTCACGTGAGTGTTTGTGAAGTGTCACTTGTGTGTCATGTGAGTGGTTGTGAAGTGTCACGTGTGTGTCATGTGAGTGTTTGTGAAGTGTCACGTGTGTGTCACGTGTGTGTTTGAAGTGTCACATGTGTGTCACGTGTGTGTTTGAAGTGTCACGTGAGTGTGTGTGAAGTGTCACGTGAGTGTATAGGCAACGTCACGTGTCTGTGACTGAAGTGTCACGTGTGTGTCACGTGAGTGTTTGTGAAGTATCACGTGTGTGTCATGTGAGTGTTTGTGAAGTGTCACGTGTGTGTCATGTGAGTGTTTGTGAAGTGTGACATGTGTGTCACGTGTGTGTTTGAAGTGTCACGTGAGTGTGTGTGAAGTGTCACGTGAGTGTATAGGCAATGTCACGTGTCTGTGACTGAAGTGTCACGTGTGTGTCACATGAGTGTTTGTGAAGTGTCACGTGTGTGTCATGTGAGTGTTTGTCAAGTGTCACGTGTGTGTCACGTGTGTGCTTGAAGTGTCACGTGAGTGTGTGTGAAGTGTCACGTGAGTGTGTAGGAAATGTTACGTGTCTGTGACTGAAGTGTCACGTGTGTCAAGTGAGTGTTTGTGAAGTGTCACGTGTGTGTCACGTGAGTGTTTGTGAAGTGTCACGTGTGTGTCACGTGAGTTTTTGTGAAGTGTCACGTGTGTGTCACGTGAGTGTTTGTGAAGTGTCACGTGAGTTTTTGTGAAGTGTCACGTGTGTGTCATGTGAGTGTTTGTGAAGTGTCACGTGTGTGTCACGTGTGTGTTTGAAGTGTCAGGTGAGTGTGTGTGAAGTGTCACGTGAGTGTATAGGCAATGTCACGTGTCTGTGACTGAAGTGTCACGTGTGTGTCACGTGAGTGTTTGTGAAATGTCACTTGTGTGTCATGTGAGTGGTTGTGAAGTGTCACGTGTGTCATGTGAGTGTTTGTGAAGTGTCACGTGTGTCATGTGAGTGTTTGTGAAGTGTCACGTGTGTGTCACGTGTGTGTTTGAAGTGTCACGTGAGTGTGTGTGAAGTGTCACGTGTGTAGGAAATGTCACGTGTCTGTGACTGAAGTGTCACGTGTGTGTCACGTGAGTGTTTGTGAAGTGTCACGTGTGTGTCATGTGAGTGGTTGTCAAGTGTCACGTGTGTGTGTGAAGTGTCACGTGAGTGTGTTGGAAATGTTACGTGTCTGTGACTGAAGTGTCACGTGTGTGTCACGTGAGTGTTTGTGAAGTGTCACGTGTGTGTCACGTGAGTTTTTGTGAAGTGTCACGTGTGTGTCACGTGAGTGTTTGTGAAGTGTCACGTGAGTTTTTGTGAAGTGTCACGTGTGTGTCATGTGATTGTTTGTGAAGTGTCACGTGTGTGTCACGTGTGTGTTTGAAGTGTCACTTGAGTGTGTGTGTGTGAAGTGTTAAGTGAGTGTGTGTGAAGTTTCACGTGTGTGTAGGAAATGTCATGTGTCTGTGACTGAAGTGTCACGTGAGTGTTTGTGAAGTGTCACTTGTGTGTCATGTGAGTGGTTGTGAAGTGTCACGTGTGTGTCATGTGAGTGTTTGTGAAGTGTCACGTGTGTGTCACGTGTGTGTTTGAAGTGTCACATGTGTGTCACGTGTGTGTTTGAAGTGTCACGTGAGTGTGTGTGAAGTGTCACGTGAGTGTATAGGCAACGTCACGTGTCTGTGACTGAAGTGTCACGTGTGTGTCACGTGAGTGTTTGTGAAGTATCACGTGTGTGTCATGTGAGTGTTTGTGAAGTGTCACGTGTGTGTCATGTGAGTGTTTGTGAAGTGTGACATGTGTGTCACGTGTGTGTTTGAAGTGTCACGTGAGTGTGTGTGAAGTGTCACGTGAGTGTATAGGCAATGTCACGTGTCTGTGACTGAAGTGTCACGTGTGTGTCACATGAGTGTTTGTGAAGTGTCACGTGTGTGTCATGTGAGTGTTTGTCAAGTGTCACGTGTGTGTCACGTGTGTGCTTGAAGTGTCACGTGAGTGTGTGTGAAGTGTCACGTGAGTGTGTAGGAAATGTTACGTGTCTGTGACTGAAGTGTCACGTGTGTCACGTGAGTGTTTGTGAAGTGTCACGTGTGTGTCACGTGAGTGTTTGTGAAGTGTCACGTGTGTGTCACGTGAGTTTTTGTGAAGTGTCACGTGTGTGTCACGTGAGTGTTTGTGAAGTGTCACGTGAGTTTTTGTGAAGTGTCACGTGTGTGTCATGTGAGTGTTTGTGAAGTGTCACGTGTGTGTCACGTGTGTGTTTGAAGTGTCAGGTGAGTGTGTGTGAAGTGTCACGTGAGTGTATAGGCAATGTCACGTGTCTGTGACTGAAGTGTCACGTGTGTGTCACGTGAGTGTTTGTGAAGTGTCACTTGTGTGTCATGTGAGTGGTTGTGAAGTGTCACGTGTGTGTCACGTGTGTGTTTGAAGTGTCACGTGAGTGTGTGTGAAGTGTCACGTGTGTAGGAAATGTCACGTTTCTGTGACTGAAGTGTCACGTGTGTGTCACGTGAGTGTTTGTGAAGTGTCACGTGTGTGTCATGTGTTTGTGAAGTGTCACGTGTGTGTCATGTGAGTTTTTGTGAAGTGTCACGTGTGTGAAATGTGAGTGTTTGTGAAGTGTCACGTGTGTGTCATGTGAGTGTTTGTCAAGTGTCACGTGTGTCACGTGTGTGTTTGAAGTGTCACGTGAGTGTGTGTGAAGTGTCACGTGAGTGTGTAGGAAATGTCATGTTTCTGTGACTGAAGTGTCACGTGTGTGTCACGTGAGTGTTTGTGAAGGGTCACGTGTGTGTCATTTGAGTGTTTGTGAAGTGTCACGTGTGTGTCATGCGAGTGTTTGTGAAGTACCACTTGAGTGTGTGTGTGAAGAGTCACGCGAGTGTGTGTGAAGTCTCACGTGAGTGTGTGTAGCAAATGTCACGTGTCTGTGACTGAAGTGTCACGTGTGTGTCACGTGTGTGTTTGAAGTGTCACTTGAGTGTGTGTGAAGTGTTACGTGAGTGGGTGTGAAGTTTCACGTGTGTGTAGGAAATGTCACGTGTCTGTGATTGAAGTGTCACGTGTGTCAAGTGAGTGTTTGTGAAGAGTCACGTGTGTGTCATGTGAGTGTTTGTGAAGTGTCACGTGTGTGTTACGTGTGTGTTTGAAGTGTCACGTGAGTGTGTGTGAAGTGTCACGTGAGTGTTTAGGAAATGTCACGTGTCTGTGATTGAAGTGTCACGTGTGTGTCACGTGAGTGTTTGTGAAGTGTCATGTGTGTCATGTGAGTGTTTGTGAAGTGTCACGTGTGTGTCATGTGAGTGTTTGTGAAGTGTCACGTGTGTGTCACCTGTGTGATTGAAGTGTCACATGAGTGTGTGTGTGTGAAGTGTCACGTGTCTGAGTATATCTGAAGTGTCACGTGTGTTTGTTAGAAGTGTAACGTGTGTGAGGAGTGTCACGTGTGTGAACTGTGTGTTTGAAGTGTCACGTGATTGTGTGTGAAGTGTCACGTGTGTGTAGGAAATGTCACGTGTCTGTGACTGAAGTGTCACGTGTGTGTCACGTGTGTGTTTGAAGTGTCACGTGTGTGTCACGTGAGTGTTTGTGAAGTGTCACGTGTGTGTCATGTGAGTGTTTGTCAAGTGTCACGTGTGTGTCACGTGTGTGTTTGAAGTGTCACGTGTGTGTCACGTGTGTGTTTGAAGTGTCACTTGTGTGTGTGTGTGAAGTGTTACGTGAGTGTGTGTGAAGTTTCACGTGTGTGTAGGAAATGTCACGTGTCTGTGACTGAAGTGTCACGTGTGTGTCACGTGAGTGTTTGTGAAGTGTCACGTGTGTGTCATGTGAGTGTTAGTGAAGTGTCACGTGTGTGTCATGTGAGTGTTTGTCAAGTGTCACGTGTGTGTCATGTGTGTGTTTGAAGTGTCACGTGAGTGTGTGTGAAGTGTCACGTATCTGTAGGAAATGTCACGTGTCTGTGACTGAAGTGTCACGTGTGTGACGTGAGTGTTTGTGAAGTGTCACGTGTGTGTCATGTGAGTGTTTGTGAAGTGTCACGTGAGTGTGTGTGAAGTGTCACGTGAGTGTGTAGGAAATGTCACGTGTATGTGACTGAAGTGTCACGTGTGTGTCACGTGAGTGTTTGTAAAGTGTCACGTGTGTGTCATGTGAGTGTTTGTGAAGTGTCACGTGTGTGAAATGTGAGTGTTTGTGAACTGTCACGTGTGTGTCACGTGTGTGTTTGAAGTGTCACGTGAGTGTGTGTGAAGTATCACGTGTGTGTTATTTGAGTGTTTGTGAAGTGTCACGTGTGTGTCATGTGAGTGTTTGTGAAGTGTCACATGTGTGTCACGTGTGTGTTTGAAGTGTCACGTGAGTGTGTGTGAAGTGTCACGTGAGTGTATAGGCAATGTCACGTGTCTGCGACTGAAGTGTCACGTGTGTGTCACGTGAGTGTTTGTGAAGTGTCACTTGTGTGTCATGTGAATGGTTGTGAAGTGTCAGGTGTGTGTCACGTGTGTGTTTGAAGTGTCACATGTGTGTCACGTGTGTGTTTGAAGTGTCACGTGAGTGTGTGTGAAGTGTCACGTGAGTGTATAGGCAATGTCACGTGTCTGTGACTGAAGTGTCACGTGTGTGTCACGTGAGTGTTTGTGAAGTATCACGTGTGTGTCATGTGAGTGTTTGTGAAGTGTCACGTGTGTGTCATGTGAGTGTTTGTGAAGTGTCACATGTGTGTCACGTGTGTGTTTGAAGTGTCACGTGAGTGTGTGTGAAGTGTCACGTGAGTGTATAGGCAATGTCACGTGTCTGTGACTGAAGTGTCACGTGTGTGTCACATGAGTGTTTGTGAAGTGTCACGTGTGTGTCATGTGAGTGTTTGTCAAGTGTCACGTGTGTGTCACGTGTGCTTGAAGTGTCACGTGAGTGTGTAGGAAATGTTACGGGTCTGTGACTGAAGTGTCACCTGAGTCACGTGAGTGTTTGTGAAGTGTCACGTGTGTGTGTGTAGCAAATGTCACGTGTCTGTGACTGAAGTGTCACGCGTGTGTCACGTGAGTGTTTGTGAAGTGTCACGTGTGTGTTTGAAGTGTCATGTGAGTGGTTGTGAAGTATCACGTGTGTGTCATTTGAGTGTTTGTGAAGTGTCACGTGTGTGTCATGTGAGTGTTTGTGAAGTGTCACATGTGTGTCACGTGTGTGTTTGAAGTGTCACGTGAGTGTGTGTGAAGTGTCACGTGAGTGTATAGGCAATGTCACGTGTCTGACTGAAGTGTCACGTGTGTGTCACGTGAGTGTTTGTGAAGTGTCACTTGTGTGTCATGTGAGTGGTTGTGAAGTGTCACGTGTGTGTCATGTGAGTGTTTGTGAAGTGTCACGTGTGTGTCACGTGTGTGTTTGAAGTGTCACATGTGTGTCACGTGTGTGTTTGAAGTGTCACGTGAGTGTGTGTGAAGTGTCACGTGAGTGTATAGGCAATGTCACGTGTCTGTGACTGAAGTGTCACGTGTGTGTCACGTGAGTGTTTGTGAAGTATCACGTGTGTGTCACGTGAGTGTTTGTGAAGTGTCACGTGTGTGTTTGAAGTGTCATGTGAGTGGTTGTGAAGTATCACGTGTGTGTCATTTGAGTGTTTGTGAAGTGTCACGTGTGTGTCATGTGAGTGTTTGTGAAGTGTCACATGTGTGTCACGTGTGTGTTTGAAGTGTCACGTGAGTGTGTGTGAAGTGTCACGTGAGTGTATAGGCAATGTCACGTGTCTGACTGAAGTGTCACGTGTGTGTCACGTGAGTGTTTGTGAAGTGTCACTTGTGTGTCATGTGAGTGGTTGTGAAGTGTCACGTGTGTGTCATGTGAGTGTTTGTGAAGTGTCACATGTGTGTCACGTGTGTGTTTGAAGTGTCACGTGAGTGTGTGTGAAGTGTCACGTGAGTGTATAGGCAATGTCACGTGTCTGTGACTGAAGTGTCACGTGTGTGTCACATGAGTGTTTGTGAAGTGTCACGTGTGTGTCATGTGAGTGTTTGTGAAGTGTCACGTGTGTGTCATGTGAGTGTTTGTCAAGTGTCACGTGTGTGTCACGTGTGTGCTTGAAGTGTCACGTGAGTGTGTGTGAAGTGTCACGTGAGTGTGTAGGAAATGTTACGTGTCTGTGACTGAAGTGTCACGTGTGTCACGTGAGTGTTTGTGAAGTGTCACGTGTGTGTCACGTGATTGTTTGTGAAGTGTCACGTGAGTTTTTGTGAAGTGTCACGTGTGTGTCATGTGAGTGTTTGTGAAGTGTCACGTGTGTGTCACGTGTGTGTTTGAAGTGTCACTTGAGTGTGTGTGTGTGAAGTGTTAAGTGAGTGTGTGTGAAGTATCACGTGTGTGTAGGAAATGTCATTGTCTGTGACTGAAGTGTCACGTGTGTGTCACGTGAGTGTTAGTGAAGTGTCACGTGTGTGTCACTTGTGTGTTTGAAGTGTCAGGTGAGTGTGTGTGAAGTGTCACGTGTCTGTGATTGAAGTGTCACGTGTGTGTCACGTGAGTGTTAGTGAAGTGTCACATGTGTGTCATGTGAGTGTTTGTGAAGTGTCACGTGTGTCACATGTTTTTGAAGTGTCACGTGATTGTGTGTGAAGTGTCACGTGTGTGTAGGAAATGTCACGTGTCTGTGACTGAAGTGTCACGTGTGTGTCACGTGAGTGTTTGTGAAGTGTCACGTGTGTGTCATGTGAGTGGTTGTGAAGTGTCACGTGTGTCATGTGTTTGTGAAGTGTCACGTGTGTGTCATGGGAGTGGTTGTGAAGTGTCACGTGTGTGTCATGTGAGTGTTTGTGAAGTGTCACGTGTGTGTCACGTGTGTGTTTGAAGTGTCACGTGAATGTGTGTGAAGTGTCACGTGTGTGTAGCAAATGTCACGTGTCTGTGACTGAAGTGTCATGTGTGTGTCACGTGAGTGTTTGTGAAGTGTCACGTGTGTGTCATGTGAGGGTTTGTGAAGTTTCACGTGAGTGTGTGTGAAGTGTCACGTGAGTGTGTAGGAAATGTCACGTGTCTGTGACTGAAGTGTCACGTGTGTGTCACGTGTGTGTTTGAAGTGTCACTTGAGTGTGTGTGTGAAGTGTTACGTGAGTGTGTGTGAAGTTTCACGTGTGTAGGAAATGTCACGTGTCTGTGACTGAAGTGTCACGTGTGTGTCACGTGAGTGTTAGTGAAGTGTCACGTGTGTGTCACGTGTGTGTTTGAAGTGTCACGTGAGTGTGTGTGAAGTGTCACGTGAGTGTGTAGGAAATGTCACGTGTCTGTGACTGAAGTGTCACGTGTGTGTCACGTGAGTGTTTGTGAAGTGTCACGTGTGTGTAATGTGAGTGTTTGTGAAGTGTCACGTGAGTGTGTGTGAAGTGTCAAGTGAGTGTGTAGGAAATGTCACGTGTCTGTGACTGAAGTGTCACGTGTGTGTTTGTGACGTGTCACGTGTGTGTCATGTGAGTGTTTGTGAAGTGTCACGTGTGTCATGTGAGTGTTTGTGAAGTTTCACGTGTGTGTCACGTGTGTGTTTGAAGTGTCACGTGAGTGTGGGAAATGTCACGTGTCTGTGACTGAAGTGTCACGTGTGTCATGTGAGTGTTTGTGAAGTGTCACGTGTGTGTCATGTGAGTGTTTGTGAAGTGTCACGTGTGTCATTTGAGTGTTTGTGAAGTGTCACGTGTGTGTCACGTGTGTGTTTGAAGTGTCACGTGAGTGTGTGTGAAGTGTCACGTGAGTGTGTAGGAAATGTCACGTGTCTGTGACTGAAGTGTCACGTGTGTCATGTGAGTGTTTGTGAAGTTTCACGTGTGTGTCACGTGTGTGTTTGAAGTGTCACGTGAGTGTGGGAAATGTCACGTGTCTGTGACTGAAGTGTCACGTGTGTGTCACGTGAGTGTTTGTGAAGTGTCACGTGTGTGTCATTTGAGTGTTTGTGAAGTGTCACGTGTGTGTCACGTGTGTGTTTGAAGTGTCACGTGAGTGTGTGTGAAGTGTCACGTGTGTAGGAAATGTCACCTGTCTGTGACTGAAGTGGCACGTGTGTGTCACGTGAGTGTTTGTGAAGTGTCACGTGTGTGTCATGCGAGTGTTTGTGAAATATCACTTGAGTGTGTGTGAAGTGTCACGTGAGTGTGTGTGAAGTGTCACGTGTGTGTCAGAAGTGTCACGTGTGTGAAGTGTCACGTGTGTGAAGTGTAACATGTGGGTGTGAAGTGTCACATGAGTGTTTGTGTGTGAAGTGTCACGTGAGTGTGTGTGAAGTATCACGTGTGTGTAGCAAATGTCACGTTTCTGTGACTGAAGTGTCACGTGTGTCACGTGAGTGTTTGTGAAGTGTCAGGTGTGTGTCACGTGTGTGTCACGTGAGTGTTTGTGACGTGTCACGTGTGTGTCATGTGAGTGTGTGTGAAGTGTCACGTGAGTGTGTGTGAAGTGTCACGTGAGTGTGTGTGAAGTGTCACGTGAGTGTTTGGGAAGTGTCACGTGAGTGTTTGGGAAGTGTCACGTGTGTGTCATGTGAGTGTTTGTGAAGTTTCACGTATGTGTCACGTGTGTGATTGAAGTGTCACGTGAGTGTGGGAAATGTCACGTGTCTGTGACTGAAGTGTCACGTGTGTGTCACGTGAGTGTTTGTGAAGTGTCACGTGTGTGTCATTTGAGTGTTTGTGAAGTGTCACGTGTGTGTCATGTGAGTGTTTTTATAAGTGTCACGTGTGTGTCATGTGAGTGTTTGTGAAGTTTCACGTGTGTGTCACGTGTGTGTTTGAAGTGTCACGTGAGTGTGGGAAATGTCACGTGTCTGTGACTGAAGTGTCACGTGTGTGTCACGTGAGTGTTTGTGAAGTGTCACGTGTGTGTCATTTGAGTGTTTGTGAAGTGTCACGTGTGTGTCACGTGTGTGTCACGTGTGTGTTTGAAGTTTCACGTGAGTGTGTGTGAAGTGTCACGTGAGTGTGTAGGAAATGTCACGTGTCTGTGACTGAAGTGGCACGTGTGTGTCACGTGAGTGTTTGTGAAGGGTCACGTGTGTGTCATGTGAGTGTTTGTGAAGTGTCACGTGTGTGTCATGCGAGTGTTTGTGAAGTATCACTTGAGTGTGTGTGTGAAGAGTCACGCGAGTGTGTGTGAAGTGTCACGTGTGTGTCAGAAGTGTCACGTGTGTGAAGTGTCACGTGTGTGTGTGAAGTGTAACATGTGGGTGTGAAGTGTCACATGAGTGTTTGTGTGTGAAGTGTCACGTGAGTGTGTGTGAAGTATCACGTGTGTAGCAAATGTCACGTGTCTGTGACTGAAGTGTCACGTGTGTGTCACGTGAGTGTTTGTGAAGTGTCACTTGTGTGTCACGTGAGTGTTAGTGAAGTGTCACGTGTGTCACGTGTGTGTTTGTGAAGTGTCACGTGTGTGTCACGTGTGTGTCACGTGTGTGTTTGAAGTGTCACTTGAGTGTGTGTGTGAGGTGTTACGTGAGTGTGTGTGAAGTTTCACGTGTGTGTAGGAAATGTCACGTGTCTGTGAATGAAGTGTCACGTGTGTGTCACGTGAGTGTTAGTGAAGTGTCACGTGTGTGTCATGTGAGTGTTTGTGAAGAGTCACGTGTGTGTCATGTGAGTGTTTGTGAAGTGTCACGTGTGTGTTACGTGTGTGTTTGAAGTGTCACGTGAGTGTGTGTGAAGTGTCACGTGAGTGTGTAGGAAATGTCACGTGTCTGTGATTGAAGTGTCACGTGTGTGTCACGTGAGTGTTAGTGAAGTGTCATGTGAGTGTTTGTGAAGTGTCACGTGTGTGTCATGTGAGTGTTTGTGAAGTGTCACGTGTGTGTCATGTGTGTGTTTGAAGTGTCACGTGAGTGTGGGAAATGTCACGTGTCTGTGACTGAAGTGTCACGTGTGTGTCACGTGAGTGTTTGTGAAGTGTCACGTGTGTGTCATGTGAGTGGTTGTGAAGTGTGTGTGTCATGTGAGTGTTTGTGAAGTGTCACGTGTGTGTCACGTGTGTGTTTGAAGTGTCACGTGAGTGTGTGTGAAGTGTCACGTGAGTGTGTAGGAAATGTCATGTGTCTGTGACTGAAGTGTCACGTGTGTCACGTGAGTGTCTGCGAAGTGTCACGTGTGTGTCATGTGAGTGTTTGTGAAGTGTCACGTGTGTGTCATGTGAGTGTTTGTGAAGTGTCACGTGTGTGTCACCTGTGTGATTGAAGTGTCACGTGAGTGTGTGTGTGACGTGTCACGTGTCTGAGTATATGTGAAGTGTCATGTGTGTTTGTTAGAAGTGTAACGTGTGTGAGGAGTGTCACGTGTGTGAACTGTGTGTTTGTGAAGTGTCACGTGAGTGTGTGTGAAGTGTCACGTGAGTGTGTAGGAAATGTCACGTGTCTGTGACTGAAGTGTCACGTGTGTGTCACGTGAGTGTTTGTGAAGTGTCACGGGTGTGTCATGTGAGTGTTTGTGAAGTGTCACGTGTGTGTCACGTGTGTTTGAAGTGTCACGTGAGTGTGTGTGAAGTGTCATGTGAGTGTGTAGGAAATGTCACGTGTATGTGACTGAAGTGTCACGTGTGTGTCACGTGAGTGTTTGTAAAGTGTCACGTGTGTGTCATGTGAGTGTTTGTGAAGTGTCACGTGTGTGAAATGTGAGTGTTTGTGAAGTGTCACGTGTGTGTCACATGTGTGTTTGAAGTGTCATGTGAGTGGTTGTGAAGTATCACGTGTGTGTCATTTGAGTGTTTGTGAAGTGTCACGTGTGTGTCATGTGAGTGTTTGTGAAGTGTCACATGTGTGTCACGTGTGTGTTTGAAGTGTCACGTGAGTGTGTGTGAAGTGTCACGTGAGTGTATAGGCAATGTCACGTATCTGTGACTGAAGTGTCATGTGTGTGTCACGTGAGTGTTTGTGAAGTGTCACTTGTGTGTCATGTGAGTGGTTGTGAAGTGTCACGTGTGTGTCATGTGAGTGTTTGCGAAGTGTCACGTGTGTGTCACGTGTGTGTTTGAAGTGTCACATGTGTGTCACGTGTGTGTTTGAAGTGTCACTTGAGTGTGTGTGAAGTGTCACTTGAGTGTATAGGCAATGTCACGTGTCTGTGACTGAAGTGTCACGTGTGTGTCACATGAGTGTTTGTGAAGTATCACGTGTGTGTCATGTGAGTGTTTGTGAAGTGTCACGTGTGTGTCATGTGAGTGTTTGTGAAGTGTCACATGTGTGTCACGTTTGTGTTTGAAGTGTCACGTGAGTGTGTGTGAAGTGTCACGTGAGTGTATAGGCAATGTCACGTGTCTGTGACTGAAGTGTCACGTGTGTGTCACGTGAGTGTTTGTGAAGTGTCACTTGTGTGTCATGTGAGTGGTTGTGAAGTGTCACGTGTGTGTCACGTGTGTGTTTGAAGTGTCACGTGAGTGTGTGTGAAGTGTCACGTGTGTAGGAAATGTCACGTTTCTGTGACTGAAGTGTCACGTGTGTGTCACGTGAGTGTTTGTGAAGTGTCACGTGTGTGTCATGTGAGTGTTTGTCAAGTGTCACGTGTGTGTCACGTGTGTGTTTGAAGTGTCACGTGAGTGTGTGTGAAGTGTCACGTGAGTGTGTAGGAAATGTTACGTGTCTGTGACTGAAGTGTCACGTGTGTGTCACGTGAGTGTTTGTTAAGTGTCACGTGTGTGTCACGTGAGTGTTTGTGAAGTGTCACGTGTGTGTCACGTGAGTGTTTGTGAAGTGTCACGTGTGTGTCACGTGAGTGTTTGTGAAGTATCACTTGAGTGTGTGTGTGAAGAGTCACGCGAGTGTGTGTGAAGTGTCACGTGTGTGTCAGAAGTGTCACGTGTGTGAAGTGTCACGTGTGTGTGAAGTGTAACATGTGGGTGTGAAGTGTCACATGAGTGTTTGTGTGTGAAGTGTCACGTGAGTGTGTGTGAAGTATCACGTGTGTAGCAAATGTCACGTGTCTGTGACTGAAGTGTCACGTGTGTGTCACGTGAGTGTTTGTGAAGTGTCACTTGTGTGTCACGTGAGTGTTAGTGAAGTGTCACGTGTGTCACGTGTGTGTTTGTGAAGTGTCACGTGTGTGTCACGTGTGTGTCACGTGTGTGTTTGAAGTGTCACTTGAGTGTGTGTGTGTGAGGTGTTACGTGAGTGTGTGTGAAGTTTCACGTGTGTGTAGGAAATGTCACGTGTCTGTGAATGAAGTGTCACGTGTGTGTCACGTGAGTGTTAGTGAAGTGTCACGTGTGTGTCATGTGAGTGTTTGTGAAGAGTCACGTGTGTGTCATGTGAGTGTTTGTGAAGTGTCACGTGTGTGTTACGTGTGTGTTTGAAGTGTCACGTGAGTGTGTGTGAAGTGTCACGTGAGTGTGTAGGAAATGTCACGTGTCTGTGATTGAAGTGTCACGTGTGTGTCACGTGAGTGTTAGTGAAGTGTCATGTGAGTGTTTGTGAAGTGTCACGTGTGTGTCATGTGAGTGTTTGTGAAGTGTCACGTGTGTGTCATGTGTGTGTTTGAAGTGTCACGTGAGTGTGGGAAATGTCACGTGTCTGTGACTGAAGTGTCACGTGTGTGTCACGTGAGTGTTTGTGAAGTGTCACGTGTGTGTCATGTGAGTGGTTGTGAAGTGTGTGTGTCATGTGAGTGTTTGTGAAGTGTCACGTGTGTGTCACGTGTGTGTTTGAAGTGTCACGTGAGTGTGTGTGAAGTGTCACGTGAGTGTGTAGGAAATGTCATGTGTCTGTGACTGAAGTGTCACGTGTGTCACGTGAGTGTCTGCGAAGTGTCACGTGTGTGTCATGTGAGTGTTTGTGAAGTGTCACGTGTGTGTCATGTGAGTGTTTGTGAAGTGTCACGTGTGTGTCACCTGTGTGATTGAAGTGTCACGTGAGTGTGTGTGTGACGTGTCACGTGTCTGAGTATATGTGAAGTGTCATGTGTGTTTGTTAGAAGTGTAACGTGTGTGAGGAGTGTCACGTGTGTGAACTGTGTGTTTGTGAAGTGTCACGTGAGTGTGTGTGAAGTGTCACGTGAGTGTGTAGGAAATGTCACGTGTCTGTGACTGAAGTGTCACGTGTGTGTCACGTGAGTGTTTGTGAAGTGTCACGGGTGTGTCATGTGAGTGTTTGTGAAGTGTCACGTGTGTGTCACGTGTGTTTGAAGTGTCACGTGAGTGTGTGTGAAGTGTCATGTGAGTGTGTAGGAAATGTCACGTGTATGTGACTGAAGTGTCACGTGTGTGTCACGTGAGTGTTTGTAAAGTGTCACGTGTGTGTCATGTGAGTGTTTGTGAAGTGTCACGTGTGTGAAATGTGAGTGTTTGTGAAGTGTCACGTGTGTGTCACATGTGTGTTTGAAGTGTCATGTGAGTGGTTGTGAAGTATCACGTGTGTGTCATTTGAGTGTTTGTGAAGTGTCACGTGTGTGTCATGTGAGTGTTTGTGAAGTGTCACATGTGTGTCACGTGTGTGTTTGAAGTGTCACGTGAGTGTGTGTGAAGTGTCACGTGAGTGTATAGGCAATGTCACGTATCTGTGACTGAAGTGTCATGTGTGTGTCACGTGAGTGTTTGTGAAGTGTCACTTGTGTGTCATGTGAGTGGTTGTGAAGTGTCACGTGTGTGTCATGTGAGTGTTTGCGAAGTGTCACGTGTGTGTCACGTGTGTGTTTGAAGTGTCACATGTGTGTCACGTGTGTGTTTGAAGTGTCACTTGAGTGTGTGTGAAGTGTCACTTGAGTGTATAGGCAATGTCACGTGTCTGTGACTGAAGTGTCACGTGTGTGTCACATGAGTGTTTGTGAAGTATCACGTGTGTGTCATGTGAGTGTTTGTGAAGTGTCACATGTGTGTCACGTTTGTGTTTGAAGTGTCACGTGAGTGTGTGTGAAGTGTCACGTGAGTGTATAGGCAATGTCACGTGTCTGTGACTGAAGTGTCACGTGTGTGTCACGTGAGTGTTTGTGAAGTGTCACGTGTGTGTCACGTGAGTGTTTGTGAAGTGTCACGTGTGTGTCACGTGAGTGTTTGTGAAGTGTCACGTGAGTTTTTGTGAAGTGTCACGTGTGTGTCATGTGAGTGTTTGTGAAGTGTCACGTGTGTGTCACGTGTGTGTTTGAAGTGTCACTTGAGTGTGTGTGTGAAGTGTTAAGTGAGTGTGTGTGAAGTTTCACGTGTGTGTAGGAAATGTCATGTGTCTGTGACTGAAGTGTCACGTGTGTGTCACGTGAGTGTTTGTGAAGTGTCACGTGTGTGTCATGTGAGTTTTTGTGAAGTGTCACGTGTGTCATGTGAGTGTTTGTGAAGTTTCACGTGTGTGTCACGTGTGTGTTTGAAGTGTCACGTGAGTGTGTGTGAAGTGTCACGTGAGTTTGTAGGAAATGTCATGTTTCTGTGACTGAAGTGTCACGTGTGTGTCACGTGAGTGTTTGTGAAGGGTCACGTGTGAGTCATTTGAGTGTTTGTGAAGTGTCACGTGTGTGTCATGCGAGTGTTTGTGAAATATCACTTGAGTGTGTGTGTGAAGAGTCACGCGAGTGTGTGTGAAGTGTCACGTGAGTGTGTGTGTAGCAAATGTCACGTGTCTGTGACTGAAGTGTCACGCGTGTGTCACATGAGTGTTTGTGAAGTATCACGTGTGTGTCATGTGAGTGTTTGTGAAGTGTCACGTGTGTGTCATGTGAGTGTTTGTGAAGTGTCACATGTGTGTCACGTGTGTGTCTGAAGTGTCACGTGAGTGTGTCTGAAGTGTCACGTAAGTGTGTAGGCAATGTCACGTGTCTGTGACTGAAGTGTCACGTGTGTGTCACGTGAGTGTTTGTGAAGTGTCACGTGTGTGTCATGTGAGTGGTTGTGAAGTGTCACGTGTGTGTCATGTGAGTGTTTGTGAAGTGTCACGTGTGTGTTTGAAGTGTCACGTGAGTGTGTGTGAAGTGTCACGTGTGTGTAGGAAATGTCACGTGTCTGTGACTGAAGTGTCGTGTGTGTCACGTGAGTGTTTGTGAAGTGTCACGTGTGTGTCATGTGAGTGTTTGTAAAGTTTCACGTGAGTGTGTGTGAAGTGTCACGTGAGTGTGTAGGAAATGTCACGTGTCTGTGACTGAAGTGTCACGTGTGTGTCACGTGTGTGTTTGAAGTGTCACGTGAGTGTGTGTGAAGTCTCACGTGAGTGTGTAGGAAATGTTACGTGTCTGTGACTGAAGTGTAACGTATGTGTCACGTGAGTGTTTGTGAAGTGTCACGTGTGTGTCACGTGAGTGTTTGTGAAGTGTCAGGTGTGTGTCACGTGAGTGTTTGTGAAGTGGCACGTGTGTGTCACGTGAGGTTTTGTGAAGTGTCACGTGTGTGTCATGTGAGTGTTTGTGAAATGTCACGTGTGTCACGTGTGTGTTTGAAGTGTCACTTGAGTGTGTGTGTGAAGTGTTACGTGAGTGTGTGTGAAGTTTCACGTGCGTAGTAAATGTCACGTGTCTGTGACTGAAGTGTCACGTGTGTGTCACGTGAGTGTTTGTGACGTGTCACGTGTGTGTCATGTGAGTGTTTGTGAAGTGTCACGTGTGTGTCACGTGTGTGTTTGAAGTGTCACGTGAGTGTGTGTGAAGTGTCACGTGAGTGTGTAGGAAATGTCACGTGTCTGTGACTGAAGTGTCACGTGTGTGTCACGTGAGTGTTTGTGAAGTGTCACTGGTGTGTCATGTGAGTGTTTGTGAAGTATCACGTGACTGTGTGTGAAGTGTCACGTGTGTGTCAGAAGTGTCACGTGTGTGAAGTGTCACGTGTGTGAAGTGTAACATGTGGGTGTGAAGTGTCACGTGAGTGTGTGTGAAGTGTCACGGTAGTGTGTGTGAAGTGTCACGTGAGTGTGTAGCAAATGTCACGTGTCTGTGACTGAAGTGTCATGCGTGTGTCACATGAGTGTTTGTGAAGTGTCACGTGTGTGTCATGTGAGTGTTTGTGAAGTGTCACGTGTGTGTCATGTGAGTGTTTGTGAAGTGTCACGTGTGTGTCATGGGAGTGTTTGTGAAGTGTCACATGTGTGTCACGTGTGTGTTTGAAATGTCACGTGAGTGTGTAGCAAATGTCACGTGTCTGTGACTGAAGTGTCACGCGTGTGTCACATGAGTGTTTGTGAAGTGTCACGTGTGTGTCATGTGAGTGTTTGTGAAGTGTCACGTGTGTGTCATGTGAGTGTTTGTGAAGTGTCACGTGTGTGTCATGGGAGTGTTTGTGAAGTGTCACATGTGTGTCACGTGTGTGTTTGAAATGTCACGTGAGTGTGTGTGAAGTGTCACGTGAGTGTGTAGGCAATGTCAAGTGTCTGTGACTGAAGTGTCACGTGTGTGTCACGTGAGTGTTTGTGAAGTGTCACGTGTGTGTCATGTGAGTGGTTGTGAAGTGTCACGTGTGTGTCATGTGAGTGTTTGTGAAGTGTCACGTGTGTGTCACGTGTGTTTGAAGTGTCACGTGAGTGTGTGTGAAGTGTCAGGTGTGTAGGAAATGTAACGTGTCTGTGACTGAAGTGTCACGTGTGTGTCACGTGAGTGTTTGTGAAGTGTCACGTGTGTGTCATGTGAGTGTTTGTCAAGTGTCACGTGTGTCACGTGAGTGTTTGTCAAGTGTCACGTGTGTCACGTGAGTGTTTGTCAAGTGTCACGTGTGTGTCACGTGAGTGTTTGTCAAGTGTCACGTGTGTGTCACGTGAGTTTTTGTGAAGTGTCACGTGTGTCATGTGAGTGTTTGTGAAGTGTCACGTGTGTCACGTGTTTGTTTGAAGTGTCACGTGAGTGTGTGTGAAGTGTCACGTGAGTGTGTGTGTGAAGTGTCACGTGAGTGTGTGTGAAGTGTCACGTGAGTGTGTGAAGTGTCACGTGTTTGTCATGTGAGTGTTTGTGAAGTGTCACGTGAGTGTTTGTGAAGTGTCACGTGTGTGTCACGTGTGTGTTTGAAGTGTCACGTGAGTGTGTGTGAAGTGTCACGTGAGTGTGTAGAAAAATGTCACGTGTCTGTGACTGAAGTGTCACGTGAGTGTTTGTGAAGTGTCATGTGAGTGTCATGTGAGTGTTTGTGAAGTGTCACGTGTGTGAAATGTGAGTGTTTGTGAAGTGTCACGTGTGTGTCACGTGTGTGTTTGAAGTGTCATGTGAGTGGTTGTGAAGTATCACGTGTGTGTCATTTGAGTGTTTGTGAAGTGTCACTTGTGTGTCATGTGAGTGGTTGTGAAGTGTCACGTGTGTGTCATGTGAGTGTTTGCGATGTGTCACGTGTGTGTCACGTGAGTGTTTGTGAAGTGTCACGTGTGTGTCATGTGAGTGTTTGTCAAGTGTCACGTGTGTGTCACGTGTGTGCTTGAAGTGTCACGTGAGTGTGTGTGAAGTGTCACGTGAGTGTGTAGGAAATGTTACGTGTCTGTGACTGAAGTGTCACGTGTGTGTCACGTGAGTGTTTGTGAAGTGTCACGTGTGTGTCACGTGAGTTTTTGTGAAGTGTCACGTGTGTGTCACGTGAGTGTTTGTGAAGTGTCACGTGAGTTTTTGTGAAGTGTCACGTGTGTGTCAAGTGAGTGTTTGTGAAGTGTCACGTGTGTGTCACGTGTGTGTTTATAGTGTCACTTGAGTGTGTGTGTGTGAAGTGTTAAGTGAGTGTGTGTGAAGTTTCACGTGTGTGTAGGAAATGTCACGTGTCTGTGACTGAAGTGTCACGTGTGTGTCACGTGAGTGTTTGTGAAGTGTCACGTGTGTGTCATTTGAGTGTTTGTGAAGTGTCACGTGTGTGTCACGTGTGTGTTTGAAGTTTCACGTGAGTGTGTGTGAAGTGTCACGTGAGTGTGTAGGAAATGTCACGTGTCTGTGACTGAAGTGGCACGTGTGTGTCACGTGAGTGTTTGTGAAGGGTCACGTGTGTGTCATGTGAGTGTTTGTGAAGTGTCACGTGTGTGTCATGCGAGTGTTTGTGAAGTATCACTTGAGTGTGTGTGTGAAGAGTCACGCGAGTGTGTGTGAAGTGTCACGTGTGTGTCAGAAGTGTCACGTGTGTGAAGTGTCACGTGTGTGTGTGAAGTGTAACATGTGGGTGTGAAGTGTCACATGAGTGTTTGTGTGTGAAGTGTCACGTGAGTGTGTGTGAAGTATCACGTGTGTAGCAAATGTCACGTGTCTGTGACTGAAGTGTCACGTGTGTCACGTGAGTGTTTGTGAAGTGTCACGTGTGTCACGTGAGTGTTTGTGAAGTGTCACGTGTGTCACGTGTGTGTTTGTGAAGTGTCACGTGTGTGTCACGTGTGTGTTTGAAGTGTCACTTGAGTGTGTGTGTGTGAAGTGTCACGGTAGTGTGTGTGAAGTGTCACGTGAGTGTGTAGCAAATGTCACGTGTCTGTGACTGAAGTGTCATGCGTGTGTCACATGAGTGTTTGTGAAGTGTCACGTGTGTGTCATGTGAGTGTTTGTGAAGTGTCACGTGTGTGTCATGTGAGTGTTTGTGAAGTGTCACGTGTGTGTCATGGGAGTGTTTGTGAAGTGTCACATGTGTGTCACGTGTGTGTTTGAAATGTCACGTGAGTGTGTAGCAAATGTCACGTGTCTGTGACTGAAGTGTCACGCGTGTGTCACATGAGTGTTTGTGAAGTGTCACGTGTGTGTCATGTGAGTGTTTGTGAAGTGTCACGTGTGTGTCATGTGAGTGTTTGTGAAGTGTCACGTGTGTGTCATGGGAGTGTTTGTGAAGTGTCACATGTGTGTCACGTGTGTGTTTGAAATGTCACGTGAGTGTGTGTGAAGTGTCACGTGAGTGTGTAGGCAATGTCAAGTGTCTGTGACTGAAGTGTCACGTGTGTGTCACGTGAGTGTTTGTGAAGTGTCACGTGTGTGTCATGTGAGTGGTTGTGAAGTGTCACGTGTGTGTCATGTGAGTGTTTGTGAAGTGTCACGTGTGTGTCACGTGTGTTTGAAGTGTCACGTGAGTGTGTGTGAAGTGTCAGGTGTGTAGGAAATGTAACGTGTCTGTGACTGAAGTGTCACGTGTGTGTCACGTGAGTGTTTGTGAAGTGTCACGTGTGTGTCATGTGAGTGTTTGTCAAGTGTCACGTGTGTCACGTGAGTGTTTGTCAAGTGTCACGTGTGTCACGTGAGTGTTTGTCAAGTGTCACGTGTGTGTCACGTGAGTGTTTGTCAAGTGTCACGTGTGTGTCACGTGAGTTTTTGTGAAGTGTCACGTGTGTCATGTGAGTGTTTGTGAAGTGTCACGTGTGTCACGTGTTTGTTTGAAGTGTCACGTGAGTGTGTGTGAAGTGTCACGTGAGTGTGTGTGTGAAGTGTCACGTGAGTGTGTGTGAAGTGTCACGTGAGTGTGTGAAGTGTCACGTGTTTGTCATGTGAGTGTTTGTGAAGTGTCACGTGAGTGTTTGTGAAGTGTCACGTGTGTGTCACGTGTGTGTTTGAAGTGTCACGTGAGTGTGTGTGAAGTGTCACGTGAGTGTGTAGAAAAATGTCACGTGTCTGTGACTGAAGTGTCACGTGAGTGTTTGTGAAGTGTCATGTGAGTGTCATGTGAGTGTTTGTGAAGTGTCACGTGTGTGAAATGTGAGTGTTTGTGAAGTGTCACGTGTGTGTCACGTGTGTGTTTGAAGTGTCATGTGAGTGGTTGTGAAGTATCACGTGTGTGTCATTTGAGTGTTTGTGAAGTGTCACTTGTGTGTCATGTGAGTGGTTGTGAAGTGTCACGTGTGTGTCATGTGAGTGTTTGCGATGTGTCACGTGTGTGTCACGTGAGTGTTTGTGAAGTGTCACGTGTGTGTCATGTGAGTGTTTGTCAAGTGTCACGTGTGTGTCACGTGTGTGCTTGAAGTGTCACGTGAGTGTGTGTGAAGTGTCACGTGAGTGTGTAGGAAATGTTACGTGTCTGTGACTGAAGTGTCACGTGTGTGTCACGTGAGTGTTTGTGAAGTGTCACGTGTGTGTCACGTGAGTTTTTGTGAAGTGTCACGTGTGTGTCACGTGAGTGTTTGTGAAGTGTCACGTGAGTTTTTGTGAAGTGTCACGTGTGTGTCAAGTGAGTGTTTGTGAAGTGTCACGTGTGTGTCACGTGTGTGTTTATAGTGTCACTTGAGTGTGTGTGTGTGAAGTGTTAAGTGAGTGTGTGTGAAGTTTCACGTGTGTGTAGGAAATGTCACGTGTCTGTGACTGAAGTGTCACGTGTGTGTCACGTGAGTGTTTGTGAAGTGTCACGTGTGTGTCATTTGAGTGTTTGTGAAGTGTCACGTGTGTGTCACGTGTGTGTTTGAAGTTTCACGTGAGTGTGTGTGAAGTGTCACGTGAGTGTGTAGGAAATGTCACGTGTCTGTGACTGAAGTGGCACGTGTGTGTCACGTGAGTGTTTGTGAAGGGTCACGTGTGTGTCATGTGAGTGTTTGTGAAGTGTCACGTGTGTGTCATGCGAGTGTTTGTGAAGTATCACTTGAGTGTGTGTGTGAAGAGTCACGCGAGTGTGTGTGAAGTGTCACGTGTGTGTCAGAAGTGTCACGTGTGTGAAGTGTCACGTGTGTGTGTGAAGTGTAACATGTGGGTGTGAAGTGTCACATGAGTGTTTGTGTGTGAAGTGTCACGTGAGTGTGTGTGAAGTATCACGTGTGTAGCAAATGTCACGTGTCTGTGACTGAAGTGTCACGTGTGTCACGTGAGTGTTTGTGAAGTGTCACGTGTGTCACGTGAGTGTTTGTGAAGTGTCACGTGTGTCACGTGTGTGTTTGTGAAGTGTCACGTGTGTGTCACGTGTGTGTTTGAAGTGTCACTTGAGTGTGTGTGTGTGAAGTGTCACGTGAGTGTGTGTGAAGTGTCATGTGAGTGTGTAGGAAATGTCACGTGTATGTGACTGAAGTGTCACGTGTGTGTCACGTGAGTGTTTGTAAAGTGTCACGTGTGTGTCATGTGAGTGTTTGTGAAGTGTCACGTGTGTGAAATGTGAGTGTTTGTAAAGTGTCACGTGTGTGTCATGTGAGTGTTTGTGAAGTGTCACGTGTGTGAAATGTGAGTGTTTGTGAAGTGTCACGTGTGTGTCACGTGTGTGTTTGAAGTGTCATGTGAGTGGTTGTGAAGTATCACGTGTGTGTCATTTGAGTGTTTGTGAAGTGTCACGTGTGTGTCATGTGAGTGTTTGTGAAGTGTCACATGTGTGTCACGTGTGTGTTTGAAGTGTCACGTGAGTGTATAGGCAATGTCACGTGTCTGTGACTGAAGTGTCACGTGTGTCACGTGAGTGTTTGTGAAGTGTCACTTGTGTGTCATGTCAGTGGTTGTGAAGTGTCACGTGTGTGTCATGTGAGTGTTTGCGAAGTGTCACGTGTGTGTCACGTGTGTGTTTGAAGTGTCACATGTGTGTCACGTGTGTGTTTGAAGTGTCACTTGAGTGTGTGTGAAGTGTCACGTGAGTTTATAGGCAATGTCACGTGTCTGTGACTGAAGTGTCACGTGTGTGTCACGTGAGTGTTTGTGAAGTATCACGTGTGTGTCATGTGAGTGTTCGTGAAGTGTCACGTGTGTGTCATGTGAGTGTTTGTGAAGTGTCACATGTGTGTCACGTGTGTGTCACGTGTGTGTTTGAAGTGTCACGTGAGTGTGTGTAAAGTGTCACGTGTGTAGGAAATGTCACGTTTCTGTGACTTAAGTGTCACGTGTGTGTCACGTGAGTGTTTGTGAAGTGTCACGTGTGTTACGTGTGTGTTTGAAGTGTCACGTGAGTGTGTGTGAAGTGTCACGTGAGTGTGTAGGAAATGTCACGTGTCTGTGATTGAAGTGTCACGTGTGTGTCACGTGAGTGTTAGTGAAGTGTCATGTGAGTGTTTGTGAAGTGTCACGTGTGTGTCATGTGAGTGTTTGTGAAGTGTCACGTGTGTGTCATGTGAGTGGTTGTGAAGTGTCACGTGTGTGTCACGTGTGTGTTTGAAGTGTCATGTGAGTGGTTGTGAAGTATCACGTGTGTGTCATTTGAGTGTTTGTGAAGTGTCACGTGTGTGTCATGTGAGTGTTTGTGAAGTGTCACGTGTGTGAAATGTGAGTGTTTGTGAAGTGTCACGTGTGTGTCACGTGTGTGTTTGAAGTGTCATGTGAGTGGTTGTGAAGTATCACGTGTGTGTCATTTGAGTGTTTGTGAAGTGTCACATGTGTGTCACGTTTGTGTTTGAAGTGTCACGTGAGTGTATAGGCAATGTCACGTGTCTGTGACTGAAGTGTCACGTGTGTGTCACGTGATTGTTTGTGAAGTGTCACTTGTGTGTCATGTGAGTGGTTGTGAAGTGTCACGTGTGTGTCATGTGAGTGTTTGCGATGTGTCACGTGTGTGTCACGTGAGTGTTTGTGAAGTGTCACGTGTGTGTCATGTGAGTGTTTGTCAAGTGTCACGTGTGTGTCACGTGTGTGCTTGAAGTGTCAAGTGAGTGTGTGTGAAGTGTCACGTGAGTGTGTAGGAAATGTTACGTGTCTGTGACTGAAGTGTCACGTGTGTGTCACGTGAGTGTTTGTGAAGTGTCACGTGTGTGTCACGTGAGTTTTTGTGAAGTGTCACGTGTGTGTCACGTGAGTGTTTGTGAAGTGTCACGTGAGTTTTTGTGAAGTGTCACGTGTGTGTCATGTGAGTGTTTTTGAAGTGTCACGTGTGTGTCACGTGTGTGTTTATAGTGTCACTTGAGTGTGTGTGAAGTGTTAAGTGAGTGTGTGTGAAGTTTCACGTGTGTGTAGGAAATGTCACGTGTCTGTGACTGAAGTGTCACGTGTGTGTCACGTGAGTGTTTGTGAAGTGTCACGTGTGTGTCATTTGAGTGTTTGTGAAGTGTCACGTGTGTGTCACGTGTGTGTTTGAAGTTTCACGTGAGTGTGTGTGAAGTGTCACGTGAGTGTGTAGGAAATGTCACGTGTCTGTGACTGAAGTGGCACGTGTGTGTCACGTGAGTGTTTGTGAAGGGTCACGTGTGTGTCATGTGAGTGTTTGTGAAGTGTCACGTGTGTGTCATGCGAGTGTTTGTGAAGTATCACTTGAGTGTGTGTGTGAAGAGTCACGCGAGTGTGTGTTAAGTGTCACGTGAGTGTGTGTGAAGTGTCACGTGTGTGAAGTGTCACGTGTGTGTGTGAAGTGTAACATGTGGGTGTGAAGTGTCACATGAGTGTTTGTGTGTGAAGTGTCACGTGAGTGTGTGTGAAGTATCACGTGTGTAGCAAATGTCACGTGTCTGTGACTGAAGTGTCACGTGTGTCACGTGAGTGTTTGTGAAGTGTCACGTGTCACGTGAGTGTTTGTGAAGTGTCACGTGTGTCACGTGTGTGTTTGTGAAGTGTCACATGTGTGTCACGTGTGTGTTTGAAGTGTCACTTGAGTGTGTGTGTGTGAAGTGTCACGTGAGTGTGTGTGAAGTGTCATGTGAGTGTGTAGGAAATGTCACGTGTATGTGACTGAAGTGTCACGTGTGTGTCACGTGAGTGTTTGTAAAGTGTCACGTGTGTGTCATGTGAGTGTTTGTGAAGTGTCACGTGTGTGAAATGTGAGTGTTTGTGAAGTGTCACGTGTGTGTCACGTGTGTGTTTGAAGTGTCATGTGAGTGGTTGTGAAGTATCACGTGTGTGTCATTTGAGTGTTTGTGAAGTGTCACGTGTGTGTCATGTGAGTGTTTGTGAAGTGTCACATGTGTGTCACGTGTGTGTTTGAAGTGTCACGTGAGTGTGTGTGAAGTGTCACGTGAGTGTATAGGCAATGTCACGTGTCTGTGACTGAAGTGTCACGTGTGTCACGTGAGTGTTTGTGAAGTGTCACTTGTGTGTCATGTGAGTGGTTGTGAAGTGTCACGTGTGTGTCATGTGAGTGTTTGCGAAGTGTCACGTGTGTGTCACGTGTGTTTGAAGTGTCACATGTGTGTCACGTGTGTGTTTGAAGTGTCACTTGAGTGTGTGTGAAGTGTCACGTGAGTGTATAGGCAATGTCACGTGTCTGTGACTGAAGTGTCACGTGTGTGTCACGTGTGTGTTTGTGAAGTATCACGTGTGTGTCATGTGAGTGTTTGTGAAGTGTCACGTGTGTGTCATGTGAGTGTTTGTGAAGTGTCACATGTGTGTCACGTGTGTGTTTGAAGTGTCACGTGAGTGTGTGTGAAGTGTCACGTGAGTGTATAGGCAATGTCACGTGTCTGTGACTGAAGTGTCACGTGTGTGTCACGTGAGTGTTTGTGAAGTGTCACTTGTGTGTCATGTGAGTGGTTGTGAAGTGTCACGTGTGTGTCACGTGTGTGTTTGAAGTGTCACGTGAGTGTGTGTAAAGTGTCACGTGTGTAGGAAATGTCACGTTTCTGTGACTGAAGTGTCACGTGTGTGTCACGTGAGTGTTAGTGAAGTGTCATGTGAGTGTTTGTGAAGTGTCACGTGTGTGTCATGTGAGTGTTTGTGAAGTGTCACGTGTGTGTCACGTGTGTGTTTGAAGTGTCACGTGAGTGTGTGTGAAGTGTCACGTGTGTAGGAAATGTCACGTTTCTGTGACTGAAGTGTCACGTGTGTGTCATGTGAGTGTTTGTGAAGTGTCACGTGTGTGTCATGTGAGTGGTTGTGAAGTGTGTGTGTCATGTGAGTGTTTGTGAAGTGTCACGTGTGTGTTTGAAGTGT
Organism: Lateolabrax maculatus; assembly: GCA_031216445.1. Taxonomy (NCBI): domain Eukaryota; kingdom Metazoa; phylum Chordata; class Actinopteri; order Acropomatiformes; family Lateolabracidae; genus Lateolabrax; species Lateolabrax maculatus. The sequence goes on from JAUTWU010000025.1 coordinate 881,527, forward strand.
CACGTGAGTGTGTGTGAAGTGTCACGTGAGTGTATAGGCAATGTCACGTGTCTGTGACTGAAGTGTCACGTGTGTGTCACGTGAGTGTTTGTGAAGTGTCACTTGTGTGTCATGTGAGTGGTTGTGAAGTGTCACGTGTGTGTCACGTGTGTGTTTGAAGTGTCACGTGAGTGTGTGTGAAGTGTCACGTGTGTAGGAAATGTCACGTTTCTGTGACTGAAGTGTCACGTGTGTGTCACGTGAGTGTTTGTGAAGTGTCACGTGTGTGTCATGTGAGTGTTTGTCAAGTGTCACGTGTGTGTCACGTGTGTGCTTGAAGTGTCACGTGAGTGTGTGTGAAGTGTCACGTGAGTGTATAGGAAATGTTACGTGTCTGTGACTGAAGTGTCACGTGTGTGTCACGTGAGTGTTTGTGAAGTGTCACGTGTGTGTCACGTGAGTGTTTGTGAAGTGTCACGTGTGTGTCACGTGAGTGTTTGTGAAGTGTCACGTAAGTTGTTGTGAAGTGTCACGTGTGTGTCATGTGAGTGTTTGTGAAGTGTCACGTGTGTGTCACGTGTGTGTTTGAAGTGTCACTTGAGTGTGTGTGTGAAGTGTTAAGTGAGTGTGTGTGAAGTTTCACGTGTGTAGGAAATGTCATGTGTCTGTGACTGAAGTGTCACGTGTGTGTCACGTGAGTGTTTGTGAAGTGTCACGTGTGTGTCATGTGAGTTTTTGTGAAGTGTCACGTGTGTCATGTGAGTGTTTGTGAAGTTTCACGTGTGTCACGTGTGTGTTTGAAGTGTCACGTGAGTGTGTGTGAAGTGTCACGTGAGTGTGTAGGAAATGTCATGTTTCTGTGACTTAAGTGTCACGTGTGTGTCACGTGAGTGTTTGTGAAGGGTCACGTGTGTGTCATTTGAGTGTTTGTGAAGTGTCACGTGTGTGTCATGCGAGTGTTTGTGAAATATCACTTGAGTGTGTGTGTGAAGAGTCACGCGAGTGTGTGTGAAGAGTCACGCGAGTGTGTGTGAAGTGTCACGTGAGTGTTTGTGTAGCAAATGTCACGTGTCTGTGACTGAAGTGTCACGCGTGTGTCACGTGAGTGTTTGTGAAGTGTCACGCGTGTGTCACGTGAGTGTTTGTGAAGTGTCACGCGTGTGTCACGTGAGTGTTTGTGAAGTGTCACGCGTGTGTCACGTGAGTGTTTGTGAAGTGTCACGTGTGTGTCATGTGAGTGTTTGTGAAGTGTCACGTGTGTGTCACCTGTGTGATTGAAGTGTCACGTGAGTGTGTGTGTGAAGTGTGACGTGTCTGAGTATATGTGAAGTGTCACGTGTGTTTGTTAGAAGTGTAACGTGTGTGTGAGGAGTGTCACGTGTGTGAACTGTGTGTTTGTGAAGTGTCACGTGAGTGTGTGTGAAGTGTCACGTGTGTGAAGGAAATGTCACGTGTCTGGGAGTGAAGTGTCACGTGTGTGTCATGTGAGTGTTTGTGAAGTGTCACGTGTGTGTTTGAAGTGTCACTTGAGTGTGTGTGTGTGAAGTGTTACGTGAGTGTGTGTGAAGTTTCACGTGTGTGTAGGAAATGTCACGTGTCTGTGACTGAAGTGTCACGTGTGTCACGTGATTGTTAGTGAAGTGTCACGTGTGTGTCACGTGTGTGTTTGAAGTGTCACGTGAGTGTGTGTGAAGTATCACGTGTGTGTATCAAATGTCACGTGTCTGTGACTGGAGTGTCACGCATGTGTCACGTAATGGTTGTGAAGTATCACGTTTGTGTCATGTGAGTGTTTGTGAAGTGTCACGTGTGTGTCATGTGAGTGTTTGTGAAGTGTCACGTGTGTGTCACGTGTGTGTTTGAAGTGTCACGTGAGTGTGTGTGAAGTGTCACGTGAGTGTGTAGGAAATGTCGTGTGTGTAGGAAATGTCACGTGTCTGTGACTGAAGATTAACGTGTATGTCACGTGAGCGTTTGTGAAGTGTCACGTGTGTCACTTGAGTGTGTGTGTGAAGTGTCACGTGAGTGTGTGTGAAGTGTCACGTGTGTGTAGGAAATGTCAAGTGTCTGTGACTGAAGTTTAACGTGTATGTCACGTGAGCGTTTGTGAAGTGTCACGTGTGTGTCATGTGAGTGTTTGTGAAGTGTCACGTCTGTGTCATGTGAGTGTTTGCGAAGTGTCACGTGTGTGTCACGTGTGTTTCAAGTGTCACTTGAGTGTGTGTGTGTGAAGTGTTACGTGAGTGTGTGTGAAGTTTCACGTGTGTAGGAAATGTCAATGTGTCTGTGACTGAAGTGTCACGTGTGTGTCACGTGAGTGTTTGTGAAGTGTCACGTGTGTCATGTGAGTGTGAAGTGTCACGTGTGTTTCATGTGAGAGTTTGGGAAGTGTCACGTGTGTGTCATGTGATTGTTTGTGAAGTGTCACGTGTGTCACGTGAGTGTTTGCGAAGTGTCACGTGTGTCACTTGAGTGTTTGTGAAGTGTCACGTGTGTGTCACGTGTGTGTTTGAAGTGTCACATGAGTGTGTGTGAGAAGTGTCACGTGTCTCAGTATGTGTGAAGTGTCACGTGTGTTTGTTAGAAGTGTAACGTGTGTGTGAGGAGTGTCACGTGTGTGAACTGTGTGTTTGTGAAGTGTCACGTGAGTGTGTGGGAAGTGTCACGTGTGTGTAGGAAATGTCACGTGTCTGTGTGTGAAGTGTCACGTGTGTGACGTGTGTGTGAAGTGTCACGTGTGTGTAAGAAGTGTCACGTGTGTTTGTGTGTGAAGTGTCACGTGTGTGAGGTGTCACGTGTGTTTGTGTGTGAAGTGTTGTGTGTGCGAAATGTCACGTGTGTGAAGTTTCACGTGTGTGTGAGAAGTGTCACGTGTGTGAAGTGTCACGTGTGTGTATGTGAGTGTGTGAAGTGTCACGTGTGTCTCACGTGTATGTTTGACGTGTCACGTGTGTGTATGTGAGTGTGTGAAGTGTCACGTGTGAGAAGTGTCACGTGTATGTAAACTGTGTGTTTGTGAAGAGTCATGTGTGTGTATGTGAAGTGTCACGTGAGTGTGTGAAGTGTCACGTGTGTGAGTGTGTGTGAAGTGTCACGTGTGTGAGTGTGTGTGAAGTGTCACGTGTGTGAGAAGTGTCACGTGTATGTAAACTGTGTGTTTGTGAAGAGTCACGCGAGTGTATGTGAAGTGTCACGTGAGTGTGTGAAGTTTCACGTGTGTGTCAGAAGTGTCACGTGTGTTTGAAGTGTAACATGTGGGTGTGAAGTGTCACGTGTGTGTTTGTGTGTGAAGTGTCACGTATGTGAAGTGTGTGTGAAGTGTCTCACGTGTGTGAAGTGTCACGTGTGTGTATGAGGTGTCACATGTGTATGTGTGTGTGAAGTGTCACTTGTGTGTGTGAGGGAAGTGTCACCTGAGTGTGTGTGCAGTGTCACCTGAGTGTGTGTGAAGTGCCATGTGTGTGAGTGTTTGTGAAGTGTCACGTGTGTGTCATGTGAGTGTTTGTGAAGTGTCACGTGTGTGTCACGTGTGTGTTTGAAGTGTCACGTGAGTGTGTGTGAAGTGTCACGTGTGTTTATGAAGTGTCACGTGTCTGGGAGTGAAGTGTCACCTGTGTGCAGTGTGTGTGTGTGAAGTGTCACGTGAGTGTGTGTGTGAAGTGTCACGTGTCTGAGTATGTGTGAAGTGTCACGTGTGTTTGTTAGAAGTGTCACGTGTGTGAGGAGTGTCACGTGTGTGAACTGTGTGTTTGTGAAGTGTCACGTGTGTGTGAAGTGTCACGTTTGTGTGAATTGTCAGTTGTGTGTGCGTGTGAAGTGTCACGTTTGTGAACTGTGTGTGTGAGATGTAATGTGTATGTACGTTTGTGTGAAGAGTTACGTGTCTGTGTGTGAAATGTAACGTGTGTGTGTCTGAAGTGTAACTTGTGTGTGAGGAGTGTAATGTGCATGCTCGTGAAGTGTAACGTCTGCGTGTTCGTGAACTGTAGCGTGTGTGTGTTTGAAGTGTAGCGTGTGTGTTACGTGTGAAGTGTAACGTGACTGCGTGAAGTGTCACATTTGTTTGAATTGTAAGGTGTGTGAAGTGTGACGTATGTGAAGTGTGTGAGTGTGTGAAGCGTCAAGTGTGTGAAGTGTAACGTGTGTGTGAATATCACGTGAGCGTATCTGTGTGAAATGTCACGTGTGTCGTGTGTGAGAGAAGTGTCAAGTGTGTAAGAAGTGTCACGTGTGGGAAGTGTGTGTGTGTGATGTGTCACGTGTGTGTGAGAAGTGTCACCTGTGTGAAGTGTGTGTGTGTGAAGTGTCAAGTGTGTGTATGAGGTGTCACATGTGTATGTGTGTGTGAAATGCCATGTGTGTGAGTGTTTGTGAAGTGTCACGTGTGTCACGTTAGTGTTTGTGAAGTTACACGTGTGTGTCACGTATGTGTTTGAAGTGTCACGTGTGTGAGAAGTGCCACGTGTGTGAACTCTGTGTGTGAAGTGTCACGTGTGTGTGAGAAGTGTCACGTGTCACGTGTGTGTGAGGTATCACGTGTGTATGTGTGTGTGAAGTGTTGTTTGTGTGCGAAATGTCGTGTGTGTATGTGTGTGACATGTCACGTGTGTGTGAAGTGTCACGTGTGTGTGAATTGTCAGATGTGTGTGCGTGTGAAGTGTCACGTTTGTGAACTGTGTGTGTGAACGTGTGTGTGAGATGTAATGTGTATGTACGTTTGTGTGAAGTGTAACGTGTCTGTGTGTGAAATGTAACGTGTGTGTGTTACTGAAGTGTAACTTGTGTGTGTGAGGAGTGTAATGTGCATGCTCGTGGAGTGTAACGTCTGCGTGTTCGTGAAGTGTAGCGTGTGTGTGTTTGAAGTGTAGCGTGTGTGTTACGTGTGAAGTGTAACGTGACTGCGTGAAGTGTCACATTTGTTTGAATTGTCAGGTATGTGAAGTGTGATGTATGTGAAGTGTGTGAGTGTGTGAAGCGTCACGTGTGTGAAGTGTCACGTGTGTGAATGTCACGTGAGTGTATGTGTGAAATGTCACGTGTGTCGTGTGTGAGAGAAGTGTCACCTGAGTGTGTGTGAAGTGTTACGTGAGTGTGTGAAGTGTCACGTGTGTGAAGTGTCTCAAGTGTGTGTGAAGTGTCAAGTGTGTGTCTGTGTGGGTGAAGTATCATGTGTGTGAGGTGTCACCTGTGTATGTGTGTGTGAAGTGTCACATGTGTGTGAGTGTGTGTGAAGGGTCACGTGTGTGTGAGTGTGTGTGAAGGGTCACGTGTGTGTAAGAAGTGTCACGTGTATGTAAACTGTGTGTTAGTGAAGAGTCACGCGAGTGTGTGTGAAGTGTCACGTGAGTGTGTGTGAAGTGTCACGTGTGTGTCAGAAGGGTCACGTGTGTGTCAGAAGGGTCACGTGTGTGTGAAGTGTCACGTGTATGTGTGAAGTGTCACGTTTGTGAACTGTGTGTGTGAACGTGTGTGTGAGATGTAATGTGTATGTACGTTTGTGTGAAGTGTAACGTGTCTCTGTGATATGTAACGTGTGTGTGTCTGAAGTGTAACTTGTGTGTTTGAGGAGTGTAATGTGCATGCTCGTGAAGTGTAACGTCTGCGTGTTCGTGAAGTGTAGCGTGTGCGTGAATGTCACGTGAGTGTGTCTGTGTGAAATGTCACGTGTGTGTCGTGTGTGAGAGAAGTGTCACCTGAGTGTGTGTGAAGTGTCTCACGTGTGTGAAGTGCCATGTGTGTGATTGTTTGTGAAGTGTCACGTGTGTGTCATGTGAGTGTTTGTGAAGTGTCACGTGTGTGTTTGAAGTGTCACTTGATGTGTGTGTGTGAAGTGTCACGTGTCTGAGTATGTGTGTTTGTGAAGTGTCACATGTGTGAAGTGTGTGAAGTGTCACGTGTGTGTGAGGTGTCACGTGTGTATGTGTGTGAAGTGTTGTGTGTGTGAAATGTAACGTGTGTGTGTCTGAAGTGTAATTTGTGTGTGTGTTCGTGAAGTGTAGCGTGTGCGTGAATGTCACGTGAGTGTGTCTGTGTGACATGTCACGTGTGTGTCGTGTGAGAGAAGTGTCACCTGAGTGTGTGTGAAGTGTTACGTGAATGTGTGAAGTGTCAAATGTGTGTGTGTGAAGTGTCACGTGTGTGTGTGAGAAGTGTCACGTGTGTGAAGTGTGTGTGAAGTGTCACGTGTGTGTCTGTGTGGGTGAAGTGTCACGTGTGTGTCTGTGTGGGTGAAGTGTCACGTGTGTGTCTGTGTGGGTGAAGTGTCACGTGTGTGAGAGAAGTGTCACCTAATTGTGTGTGCAGTGTTACGCAAGTTTGTGAAGTGCCATGTGTGTGAGTGTTTGTGAAGTGTCACGTGTGTGTGTGCGAAATGTCACGTGTCTGTGAGTGAAGTATCACGTGTGTGTCTGTGTGGGTGAATTCTCACGTGTGTGTCAGAAGTGTCACTTGTGTGAGAAGTGTCACGTGTATGTGTGTGTGACTGAATTGTCACGTATGTGTATGTGTGACATGTCACTTGTGTGTGAAGTGTCACATGTGTGTGAATTGTCAGTTGTGTGCGTATGAAGTGTCACATTTGTGTGAATTGTCAGGTGTGTGAAGTGTGACGTATGTGAAGTGTGTGAGTGTGTGAAGCGTCACGTGTGTGAAGTGTTGTGTGTGTGAATGTCACGTGAGTGTCTCTGTGTGAAATGTCGTGTGTGTCGTGTGTGAGAGAAGTGTCAACTGAGTGTGTGAAGTGTCACGTGTGTGTGAAGTGTCACGTGTGTGTGAGAAGTGTCACGTGTGTGTGAGAAGTGTCACGTGTGTGTGAGAAGTGTCACGTGTGTGTATGTGAGTGTGTGAAGTGTCACGTGTGTGTGAGAGAAGTGTCACCTGAGTGTGTGTGCAGTGTTACGTGAGTGTGTGAAGTGTCGTGTGTTTGCGAAATGTCACGTGTGTGAGAAGTGTCACGTGTATGTGTGTGACTGAATTGTCACGTATGTGTATGTGTGACATGTCACGTGTGTGTGAAGTGTCACATGTGTGTGTGAATTGTCAGTTGTGTGTGTGTGTGAAGTGTCACGTTTGTGAACTGTGTGTCTGAACGTGTGTGTGAGATGTAATGTGTATGTACGTTTGTGTGAAGTGTAACGTGTCTGCGAGTGAAATGTAACGTATGTGTGTCTGAAGTGTAACTTGTGTGTGTGAGGAGTGTAATGTGCATGCTCGTGAAGTGTGACGTCTGCGTGTTCGTGAAGTGTAGCGTGTGTGTTTTTGAAGAGTAGCGTGTGTGTTACGTGTCACGTGTGTGTGAATGTCACGTGAGTGTGTCTGTGTGAAATGTCAGGTGTGTGTCGTGTGTGAGAGAAGTGTCACCTGACTGTGTGTGAAGTGTTACGTGAGTGTGTGAAGTGTCACGTGTGTGTGAGTGTGTGAAGTGTCTCAAGTGTGTGTGAAGTGTCACGTGTGTGTGAAGTGTCACGTGTGTGTATGAGGTGTCACGTGTGTATGTGTGTGTGAAGTGTCACTTGTGTGTGAGAGAAGTGTCACCTGGTGTGTGTGCAGTGTCACCTGAGTGTTTGTGAAGTGTCACGTGTGTGTCACGTGAGTGTGTGTGAAGTGTCACGTGTCTGAGTATGTGTGAAGTGTCACGTGTGCTTGTGCGAAATGTCACGTGTCTGTGATTTCATTCACGTGTTTTCATGCTTCTGTGATGAAAATCTACATCAGCAGTCACAAAAAACCTTATTTCATCAAAAGATGTTAAAAGACGAAGAAACTTGCTCAAAATGCTGTAATTCACCAAGTTTCATGCTTTGCCAAGAGCAGAAATGAGTGTTTTCATGCCTCTGTGAAGAAAATCTACATCAGCAGTCACAAAACACCTCATTTCATCAAAAGAAGTTAAAAGACGAAGAAACTTGCTCTAAATGCTGTAATTCATCAAGTTTCATGCTTTGCCAAGAGCAGAAATGAGTGTTTTCATGCTTCTGTGAAGACAATCTACATCAGCAGTAACAAAACACCTTATTTCATCAAAAGAAGTTAAAGGACGACGAAACTTGCTCTAAATGCTTTAATTCATCAAGTTTCATGCGTTGCAGTGTTACAACAGCAGAAATTAGTGTTTTCATGATTCTGTGAAGAAAAGCTACATCGGCAGTTCATCCAAAGAAGTTAAACGACGAAGATACTTGCTCTAAATAATGTAATTCATCAAGTTTCATGCTTTGCCAACAGCAGAAATGAGTGTTTTCATGATTCTCTGAAGAAAATCTACATCGGCAGTCACAAAGCATCTTATTTCATCAATAGAATTTAAAAGACGAAGAAACTTGCTCTAAATGCTGTAATTCATCAAGTTTCATGCTTTGCAGTGTTACAACAGCAGAAATGAGTGTTTTCATGCTTCTGTGAAGAAAATCTACATCGGCAGTCACAAAAGAAGTTAAAAGACGAAGAAACTTGCTCTAAATGCTATAATTCATCAAGTTTCATGCTTTGCAGTGTTACAAAAGCAGAAATGAGTGTTTTCATGCTTCTGTGAAGAAAATCTACATCAGCAGTCACAAAACACCTTATTTCATCAAAAGAAGTTAACAGACGAAGAAACTTGCTCTAAATGATGTAATTCATCAAGTTTCATGCTTTGCAGTGTTACAACAGCAGAAATGAGAGTTTTCATGCTTCTGTGAAGAAAATCTACATCAGCAGTCACAAAACACCTTATTTAATCAAAAGAAGTTAAAAGACGAAGAAACTTGCCCTAAATGCTGTAATTCATCAAGTTTCATGCTTTGCAGTGTTACAACAGCAGACATGAGTTTTTTCATGCTTCTGTGAAGAAAATCTACATCGGCAGTTATGAAAAGAAGTTCAAGGATGAAGAAATTTGCTCTAAATGCTGTAATTCATCAAGTTTCATGCTTTGCAGTGTTACAACAGCAGAAATGAGTGTTTTCATGCTTCTGTGAAGAAAATCTACATTAACAGTCACAAAAGAAGTTAAAAGACGAAAAAACTTGCTCTAAATGCTGTAATTCATCAAGTTTCATGCTTTGCAGTGTTACAACAGCAGAAATGAGTGTTTTCATGCTTCTGTGAAGAAAATTTACATCGGCAGTTCATCAAAAGAAGTTAATGGACGAAGAAACTTGCTCTAAATGCTGTAATTCATCAAGTTTCATGCTTTGCAGTGTTACAACAGCAGAAATGAGTGTTTTCATGCTTCTGTGAAGAAAAGCTACATCGGCAGTTCATCAAAAGAATTTAAAAGACGAAACAAACTTGCTCCAAATGCTGTAATTCATCAAGTTTCATGCTTTGCAGTGTTACAACAGCAGAAATGAGTGTTTTCATGCTTCTGTGAAGAAAATCTACATCGGCAGTCACAATACACCTTATTTCATCTAAAGAAGTTAAAAGACGAAGAAACTTGCTCTAAATGCTGTAATTCATCAAGTTTCATGCTTTGCAGTGTTACAACAGCAGAAATTAGTGTTTTCATGCTTCTTTGACCAAGATGGCGGCGTGAGCAGATCGCGAGGCCCGGCGTCTCCCCAGTTTTCGCAACTTTATAGTACTTTTACTGCTCATTTCGGGTCTGTTTGTTCAACACAGTAGTGGTTTCACATCATACACCCGACTGGAGCTTTTGGACATTGGACTACGTTTTTCGGACACTTTTATCACCGATCTGCCACTCATCCCTGAGATCTCCAGAACACCGGAGGCTTCGCACTCTACCCGGCCGGGCGGAAGTGAACGAAGTCGGCGCCGAGATCGCAAACAAAGGCGGGGGAAGCGCGGAGGACTGAGAGCTAAGCTAAGGCTAACACCACACCGGCTCTCTCTGCCCAGTATCTTCCTCGCTAATGTGAGATCTCTGGTGAACAAAATGGACGAGATACGACTCCGCTTCACCAACAGCAATGTCATGATTTTCACCGAAACATGGCTACACGGAGGCATACCGGACAGTGCTATCGAGCTAGCCGGACGCTACACACACCGGGCAGATAGATCAGCTGATGACTCCGGTAAGACCAGAGGGGGAGGACTGTGCATTTATGTCAACAAAGCTTGGTGTACGGACTCTGTTACTCTTCGAAGTCACTGCTCAGCTAACCTAGAGTTCATCATGGTTAAGTGTAGACCCTTCTATCTGCCACGGGAGTTCACATCCAACATCATCACCGCTGCCTATATTCCACCGGATGCTAATGCCAAGCTAGCAATGAAGGAACTTCATGCAGCCATTAGCAAACAACAGACTGATCACCCGGAGGCTGCTTTTATTGTTGCGGGTGATTTTAATCATTCCAACTTAAAGACAGTGCTCCCCAAATTCCACCAGCATGTTTCCTGCCACACAAGAGGAAACAAAACTTTGGACCATGTTTACACAAACATGGCTGCTGCCTACACTGCGACCCCCCTCCCCCACCTCGGGCAGTCGGATCACCTCTCTCTGTTCCTCACCCCCAAATATTCACCCCTCATCAATCGTGTGAAGCCATCAGTGAGGACCATCAAGGTGTGGCCAGCGGGGACAGACTCTGTACTCCAGGACAGGTTTCAACACACGGACTGGAGTATGTTTGCTTCTCAGGCCACCTCTGGCTCACACACAGACATTAGCATCTATGCTTCCTCTGTCATGGATTACATCACCACTATCATCGATGGCGTCACGACAGAGAAGAAGATCACCACATACCCCAACCAGAAGCCATGGATGAGCAAGGAGGTGCGGCTCCTGCTAAAGGCCCGCAACACGGCCTTCAGATCAGGGGATGCACAGGCCTACAGCACATCCAGGACTAACCTGAGGAGGGGCATCAAGAAGGCCAAGAACTGCTACAAGCAAAAAATAGAGGGTCACTTCTCCAACTCCGACCCCAGACGCATGTGGCAGGGCATCCAGGCCATCACCGACTACAAACCCAGACATCTCCTTCCTGAACGAGCTTAACAACTTCTATGCTCGCTTCGAGAGGGAAAACAGAGACAGAGCCACCAAGACGACACTCCCAGCAGATCACCAGCCCACCACACTCTCCTCCACTGTTGTCCACACGGCACTGAGCCGGATCAACGCACGCAAGGCTGCTGGACCTGACGGCATTCCTGGACGTGTGCTCAGGGCATGTGCGGAACAGCTCACTGGGATCTTCACGGACATTTTCAACCTGTCCCTTGCCCAAGAAGCTGTGCCAACATGCTTTAAAGCTACATCCATCGTGCCAGTGCCGAAACATTCCAAGCCGACGTGCCTCAATGACTACCGCCCTGTAGCACTCACACCCATCATCATGAAGTGCTTTGAGCGGCTGGTCCTGGCACACCTGAAGGACTCCCTCCCACCCACACTGGACCCACACCAGTTTGCCTACCGCAGCAATAGGAGCATAGACGATGCAGTCTCCTCAGCACTGCACTCTGTGCTCACACACCTGGACAACACCAACACCTATGCGCGATTGCTGCTTGCTGACTTCAGCTCAGCTTTCAACACTGTCATCCCCTCCAAGTTAATCACTAAACTTGGAGACCTGGGCACCAACACCTCCCTCTGCAACTGGATCATGGACTTTCTGACTAACAGACCACAACATGTTAGGTCAGGTCACACCTGCTCCACCACTGTCTCACTCAGCACTGGTGTGCCACAGGGCTGTGTGCTCAGCCCATTCCTCTACTCCCTCTTCACCTACGACTGGAGACCTATGCATGGATCCAACTCCATCATCAAGTTCGCAGACGACACCACGGTGATTGGTCTCATCAGCAACAACGATGAGACAGCCTACAGGGAAGAGGTACAGCACCTGGCCACATGGTGCACCGAAAATAACCTGCTCCTAAACACCAGCAAAACCAAGGAGCTCATCGTGGACTTCAGGAAGAAGAAAAGAAGCATGCATTCGCCCATCCAAATCAATGGGATGGATGTTGAGCGTGTCTCCAGCTTCAAGTTCCTGGGGACCCACATCTCGGAAGACCTGTCTTGGACCACCAACACCTCCAGCCTTGTCAAGAAAGCTCACCAGCGCCTCTTCTTCCTGAGGACACTGAAGAAAAACCATCTGTCTTCAGCCATCCTGGTGAACTTTTACCGCTGTGTGATCGAGAGCATCCTAACCAACTGTGTCACAGTCTGGTATGGGAGCTGCTCTGTTGCGGAGCGCAAGGGACTGCAGCGGGTGGTGAAAACTGCCCAACGCATCATAGGAACTCCACTTCCAGCCATTGAGGAAATCCAGAGAAAACGCTGTCTGCGTCGAGCTCGCAGCATTCTCAAGGACGCCTCCCACCCTGCACACAGACTGTTCTCCCTCCTGCCCTCAGGCAGGCGCTTCAGGTGCTTCCGGACAAGGACGAGCAGACTGAGGAACAGTTTCTTCCCCAGAGCTGTGTCCTTATTGAACTCTGCCGATGTAGACGGGGTTCCGTCAGCATGGGGCAGTCACAAAACACCTTATTTCATCAAAAGAAGTTAAAAGACGAAGAAACTTGCTCTAAATGCTGTAATTCATCAAGTTTCATGCTTTGCAGTGTTACAACAGCAGAAATGAGTGTTTTCATGCTTCTGTGAAGAAAACCTACATCGGCAGTCACAAAACACCTTATTTCATCAAAAGAAGTTAAAAGGCGAAGAAATTTGCTCTAAATGCTGTAATTCATCAAGTTTCATGCTTTGCAGTGTTACAACAGCAGAAATGAGTGTTTTCATGCTTCTGTGAAGAAAATCTACATTGGCAGTCACAAAACACCTTATTTCATCAAAAGAAGTTAAAAGACGAAGAAACTTGCTCTAAATGCTGTAATTCATCAAGTTTCATGCTTTGCACTGTTACAACAGCAGAAATGAGTGTTTTCATGCTTCTGTGATAAAATCTACATCGGCAGTCACAATACACCTTATTTCATCAAAAGAAGTTAAAAGACGACGAAACTTGCTATAAATGCTGTAATTCATCAAGTTTCATGCTTTGCAGTGAGGTGTCTGAGCTGAGAGATGTCTCTCCCATGTGTGTCCAATGTTTAGATACTTGTGTGTATCCAATGTTTAGATACTTGTGTGTGAAATTTTTAGATAAGCCTATGTCCAAGGTCTGGCTACTTTATAGATGGGTGCCCCTTGGGGGTCGTTTTCCTAAAGTTCCAAAGAGATGAGATCAGTTTCAACATGAACTATATGTTCCACCTTCCCTTTCTGTAAAATAGCCATGTATGGTTATGAGGTTGGCTCTGAGCCTATCTTGTCACCACACATTAGCTATACCATGAATATGTAGGAATGTTTTAAAACAGGCCTTAAGAAGTGTAGTTTGGGTGGAAAACGGGGGAGATTCACATTGGCTTCGGATCTTCTCACAGGCAATCCATGGTGCTTGTTTTGACGCTGTACTTTTTGTAATAAACCTTTTTATACAACTAAGTCGGTGTCAGCGGAGATTCCTTCATCATCACATCATCGCTACAGAAGATACAACAGAAATTGGCGTCACGAACTCCAGACGTGTTGTGACCTGCAGCGTCGCCGACAGCTTCAGCGCACCTACTCCCGCTCCTGGTCGACCAATACGGTGAGCATTTCTCACATGATGGAGTGCTGGTGTGTTCATTGAATTTGTTCTGTGGCTGCTGTAGTCGCACCGTAAAGGATCATGTGTGTGTGTGCCATGCTGTGTTGATGTTGGGGGGAGACTCTGTTCTAAATTTGGGTTTTATTGCGTAGTGCGCAACGCAAAAGGGGGGGAGTGTGATAGAAAAAATAGAAAAGAATAGCAGTAATAAAGTAATAAAAAAAGTTAAAATAGGCTAAAAAGAAGAGGGCTAGACATAAAGTATTGTACCGTCATTGTATTGGTAGCCAAAGGACAGTGAAATGTGTGTAATTGGAAATATTACAATGACCGAGGACAAAAGTGAATGGGGGAAAAATTAAGAAGCATTAAGGGTGCTAAAGAATGAATGTGCATTAAAAAGCATAAAGAATTGCTTGATGAATGCAAAGGAATAAGCATAAAGAATTGCTTAAGTATGAATGAAGAGGGATGGATGAAAAAACACACATTTCCTGAGTAATGCATGCGGACTGTGACGGTGCATGTGGGGGACGCTTTCTGTAAGTCACTGAAGAACTCAAGCATGCATGAAAGGAATAGGCTGTCGATAAAGTGAAGATAAAGAAATGAAGGGAATAAAAAAGGTTGAAGTAAATGTGTAGAATAGCCTAATTAGTAACGATAAGGTGAGCTAAATAACATCATGCAAGAGTAATGAAGGTGGGCCCTCAACTTCTTAACGGTAAGACATGTGTAGATTAGACACTGCGTGAAGGTTGGCTTTGAGAAATAGTCAGAGGAATTAGAGAATAAAAAGAGGAAAGTAACAACCCTGGGCCCAGGGCAATTAGATCATTTTAAAAGTAAAATAGAGTGAAGAAGTGAAATAGAGATAAAGAGATAAAGAGTAAAGCCTAAATGCCGAAAGCCTAAATGAGTAAAAAGAGAAGAAATTAGATTACAGTAAAATAAAAATAAGGAGAAGCTTCAAATTAGGATTATATTTTGTGTTTTTGATTGTTGAAGTGATTGTTCTCTGGGGGTGAGTAGAGCTGGACTCTGCTGCTGTGGTTGCTGTGTGTGTAGAGAACGCTGTCTCTGTGGTTTGGCTGTGAGTGAAAAGTTGCTGTGGTTTATGTGATTTATATTAATGTGGTAGATTTTATATTGAATAAGCATATATAGGTTATGATCAACAATAGGAGGTTAATTAAAATACAGGGAAGGATATTCTGTTTTTAATTCTAAAACTTATGAGCCTCTAAAGAGGACATTCTTGAGTTTGCTAAAATTTATGAGCCTCTAAAGAGGACATTCCTGAATCTGTTAAAACTTATGAGCCTTTTCTACAAAGGACATTCTTTAGTTTGTTAAAACATATGAGCCTTTTCTATAGAGGATGTTTTTGAATCTGCTAAAACATATGAGCCTTTTTGGGGGATATTTCAGAATTGGTAATAACTTATGAGCCTCTTTCAGAGGACATTTTAATTGATTAAATATGAGCTCCCAATAAGGACATTTGTGATCTTGAAGTAGAAAGATCGGTAGGGATATTTGTAGGTTAGGTTTAATTTTGTTAATATAGGTGTGGGTAATAATCCTATATTATTGAGGAATTTAAGGGGTTAATAGAGTTAAATAAGTTAGAATAGAAAAATAGAAATGTATGATGTGTGGTTGTAACTTAGTGTTTGAAAAAGGAGTACGCATGTTTATAGTGCAGTTAAAATGGTCTAGTAGAATTATGGGACGTTGAATTTCTTTTCTGTTTCTCTCTTTGTTCTCCTATATTGTGAGAGAGCTGAAGGGGAGGAAAAAGAGGAGGAGGTGCAGGCAGGAATTTGGCTGGCCCATATATCATACGGATTGAGGGTTGCTGACAACAGCATGTGCAGCTCCTGAATCCAGTCTAAATAAGGCCAGTACAGTTTTTATCCACAAACTCTTTTTCCAAACACCTGCTTTACAAATGTTTTTTATGTGAATTCATTCATAGCTATTATGGATGACATACATTTGATTTGATTCCATATATGGTGCTATATGAACATTTCTCAATTTGGGGTTAATAGAGTGCATTTATTTGCTTGCGCATTTATGAGCAATACTTGCTGTAGTTATTTCAAAGTGACGCTTGGCAACGGACTGACCAGTTAATGTATTTGACTAATTATTGGAGTATTGTGGTTGACCTCTGTTGAGAGTTGTTTGTGTGTGTAGTCAATATTGTTTGCGGATTTGGTGATGTGGGTGTTGCTACCATAATAAGTAAGCTGTTGATTCCTTTGAAGTTGACAATCCTCATACATTCTTTTTCGCATTGACTGTGGCAAAATAGTGGCGTATGTGGCGTATGTAATCAAAACAATGCAGGTGCTTGTGTCCACCTATAAGGCGGGCCAAAAGAAGGGCAAAAAGGGGGAACAACGTAAAGAAAAGAGAAACAGAGCTTGGCGTTCTCCAATTGTTTGAAAATGAGGGACAGAAACGGTTAAAAGCTGCGAAAGATAAAAACGATAGAGGCGCAGAAAAAATCCGAAAAAATGCAAAAGAAATAGAAAAACTAATGGCGGAAATTAATACACCTTTTTCGCATACGGAGCCAATCAAGAACCCTCCACCTTATGAGGATGAGGTGCAGTTTAAGGAAGCCTATCCAATCCAACTTCCAGTTCTGAGTCATGATGGTGCATACCATATTGAAGATGATGACAGAAGAGTGATTGAAGAAGGGAAAGCTACAACTACCATCGTGATTCGTCCTTTCGTCAAGTCTAAGAAGCCAGGGATGTTAAGGAGGAAGTCAAGTGAACTCGGACCAGGAAAAGCAACCTCCAGGAGATATGAGTATGATAGTGATGATGATGATGATACCAGGTCAATTGGAGGATACGATCCCTCAGTGAAGGAAATATTGGTCAGAGCTGAAAGAAGAGGAAGACAACCTTTGGAAAAACCAGACGCAAAATATGTTATTACCAGTGATAGTGTCACTAGGGATGATGACAATGATTGGGAGCGTGAGTATACTCCCTACTCAAGACGACACTCAACACAGCTTAGAAGGGACTTGGAAGAGGAAGAAGAGTGGCGAATGCATAAGGAGCTTGAAGAGCAAGCTCGGAGAGTCTCGCTGGATGAAATACATCGAAGATCACCAGATGATCTAACCCCAGCCCCCACAGGGCCAGAGATGGCAACAAGAAAAAGGAGCAGAGAAGGATCCTTAGGTAAAGGAAAGACTGATCCTCCCAGATATTATCTGCGTGATAAGGATGATAAGATGCTTCCAGTGTTCGTCAGAGGACAAAATTTGGAGTATAAGCCTTGGCAGAATACAGATATGTCAGATATGATGGAGAAGCTACCTATTCTTCAGGATGGAGCACATCCTTGGACTTCAAAGATGGATGAGCTCATGGTGGGAACACAATTTGCCATGGGAGACATCAAGAGACTTTTGGCTAACCTCCTTGGAGTTTCCGCTATGGAAGAGATTCTACAGAGAGCTGGACTCATTCGGTATATGGGAACTGCTGTGAATGATTCAGAGCTGTTTTCTGCAAATAGAGCTCGAGTGTGGAGGCCACTGAAAGATACATTTCCAATAAATGTACATCCCGATAGTGTTCTCATTGAGCCACTGGGACCAGAAGAAAACCCAAGGGCCTATGTATCAAGAGCCTTTCAAAAGTGGAGAAACGTGACTTGAATCAAATGGAGCAGTCAATTTTGCGAGCCAAAATACAGAAGGGGCTGCCCCAACCAGTGAGAAGTAAACTGGCTGAGGTGGTTGGACTTGGAAGCATGATGAAGAGTGTTTATACGGATCATATAGCCCATCAAGTGGATCTATATAGGAAAAAGGAACAGGACCAGAAATAGCAAGATCAAGAGATCCTCAGAAAACTCAATCAAGTACAGCTAGTGGATAACAAGAAAGAGAAGAAACAGGCTCTGGTCATACAGAGTCAGTCTCCGATGGATCAAATGTTACCACAACTGCTGCCGGATCAAGATCAGTTCCAGTCAGCCCAGCCACCAGTAGTGGTTCCAGTTGCTTCCTACCCGCAGCCTGCTTTTGGTCAAGCACAGACCTGGAGGGGAAGAGGTCGAGGAAATTTTGGAAGAGGAAGATTTGAGCCGTATTTCCAGCAATCTTCGGAAGTGTGTTATAATTGTGGACAGTGTGGCCATTTTGCTCGGGAGTGCAATAGGCCAGGAGGAAATTTTGGAGGAAATTTCAGAGGACGATTTAGGGGCCAACTAAGACCATCAGAGGGACCGGTGAACCCTTATAGGGGTCCGGAACCAGGATTCTAGAGGTGCCCAGAAGACTCGAAAGGGGGTGTCAGCTGGTAGTATCAGGGCCGGAAAGAGATCCAACAATAGAAGTGAAAGTAAATAATCGACCATTGGAAGCATTGGTGGATAGCGGAGCTGCTTTCACCTGTATTCGGCCTGAAGATGCTATACATCTCCCCATGTCTGGTCAATTGATTCGGACAATTGGGTTTGAGGGAGTTAAACAGCTGGTTCCTCTCACGAAACCAATTGAGCTCTGCTACAAACACCTGAAGACTACAATACCTATACTGGTATCGGAGCATACACCTATGGCTCTTTTGGGAAGAGATGCTTCGTGTAGGTTGAACTGTACAATAAAGTGTACACCAGACGGCTGTCTGGTGGAAGTGCCAAGTGATGTTGTTAATCAATTTTTAATGAAGACAGAAACTGAAGCTTCTTCAGTATATTGGATTGGAAATCTTGGTGCAGAATTTTTGAAGTCAGCTAAATTGTGGGAGAAGTTCATTGTAGCTAACATGCCCAATGCGAAACTTCCAGAGTATCCATTGCACTGCACGCTCAAGTATTTCAAGAATGCTGTTCAATCAAACCCAGAGGAATGGGTAAGTCGTCAACCAAATCAAGTTCAATTTAGTTCAGGTTGCATAATTTTGGGACCACAAGAAAGAAGCCAAGAAGAAAGTAGAGCAAAGGGATGAGGAGACAGGGAAAAACGACGAGGAAAAAAAAAAGGAAAGAGGAGCAAAAGGAAGAAGAAGAAAAGAAGGAGACTGTTGAAGTTAAAGACAAGGGGGCAGAAGCCAGAGAGAAGGAGACTAAAGAGGAGGAAAACACTGACAAGAGGGTTGCAAAGGAAAAAGAAAAGAAGAAAGGGTAAAGAAGAGAGAAGAAGAGAAAGCCATGAAGATAGACAGAGATGATTATTTGAATGGAGAATTCGATATCAAGAAGTGTGCGCCACATGTGACTTTGTTGGTGTCGGAAGAATATGAGCAAAATCACTTAGGAGAAATGATGGCGGAAGCAGAGGAAGCTGTTTTTGTACTGGTGAAAGATAATCTTGCCATTTTGAGGAGTGAAGATCAGCAATTTATCAAAATTATGATTTCTGCTCAAGGATGGGGACAGCCACAAGTTGTGCGGATGACACAGGAATCAATCTGTAGTGCAAAAATGGATTCAGACTCTATGAAAGAAGAGATGCTGCGACAAGTTCCAGAATGTTTGTGGGCTCAGTATAGCACGGATATTGGACTGGTGAAGTCAGCCCAACCAGTGAAAGTTGAACTCCAACCAGGAGTCAGACCTCCGTGGAAGAACCAGTATCCATTGAAAGAAGAAGCAAGTCAAGGAATTGAGTCACAAATTGAAGGACTTTTGAGAGCAGATGTTTTGAAGATGACACAGAATCCTCAAAGTAATACACCTTTGTTGCCTCTGAAGAAGCCAGATGATTCTTACCGCATGGTACATGACTTGAGAGCGGTGAACCGCCGATGGTGGCCGATTTTCTAGCAGAGGTGCCAGATCCGCATACTTTGTTGGCACACATTCCGCCAGAAGCGACGCATTTTATGGTGTTAGATTTATGTGGTGCATTTTTCAGTGTTCCACTTAGTACTGAAAGTCAGGGTTTATTTGGGTTTACATACAAGGGACAGTTTTATGAGTATAAGAGATTGCCACAAGGGTTCAAACATAGTCCACACATTTTCAATAAAGTATGGAAGGAGGATTTGACAGGGATAGATAAGATGCTAAAAAGCACTGTTGTTCATTATTATTTGTTCACCAAATGAGGAAACATGTCATCAGGACTCAATTAAATTACTGGCTGAAAAGGGGCATAAGGCCTCTCAGAAGAAGCTGCAAAAGTAGTCACGGGTGCTGACAAATTGGGCAAAGTACTTCTGGTTACACATGAAGTGAATTTGGAAGACAAAAATATGCTCAGGGATGTGATTCTGATGCAGGAAGCTGCATCTGCAGTGGATAAACAGTTGTGGCAAGAGCGTGGTGCTACACAAGATTCTACTGGACTTTGGAGAAATCATGAGGGGCTGATAATAGCACCCCCAGACCTGTGGGGTCTGATGATTCAAGAAGCACATGGGTGAGCTCATGTTGCAAGGGGGGAAGTTAGAAGAAAGATCACAAAGGAGGCTTGAGCAGATTGACTATGTCATAGGCAGATGCACTGTCTGAAAAACAATGTTCGGAGAGTTTGTGATGGTTCCTCCTGGTTACATTCCAACTCCGAGAGGTCCAATGCGTGAGGTAGTTGTTGACTATGTTGATATGATAAAACCAGTTGACGGAAAGAGGTATATGTTAGTCGTTGTGGACAGATTTTCGCGATGGCCTGAAGCTTGTCCAACTAAGCGAAAGGATGCTCAGTCAGTTGCCAAGTTTTTGTGTAGAGAGGTCATAAGCAGGTGGGGACTTCCGGATCGGATATCCTCAGACAATGGAAAAGAGTTTGTTGATAAAGACTGTGAAATTGATTTTGCAAAAACTGGGAATTAAACAACGTCTTGGTGCTGTATATCATCCACAAAGTCAAGGGATTTGTGAGAAAATGAATGGTATTTTGAAAAATCGCATTGTGAAAATTTGTCAACACATGGGCTTAAATTGGGTAGCAGCACTTCCATTGGCATTAATGGTGTGTCGCTCAAGTAAGTTGGTGGAAAAGTATCCATATTGAATGTTTAATCTTGATATAATAACATCTATTTATATTATTGTGTTGGTATCTAGTAGTTATACTGGATGATATGATTAAAGGGGGAAATGGGAAAATGTGAATCATAAAATGGAATGATATGATGTTGTGACTATTCACATTCACTTCTGTATGTGGTTTTTGATTTGCATTTGTTGTTTTGCAAAAGATACTGGTTGTTTTTTCTTTCCTTCCAGAAGGACATTGGGGGAAAGATATACTAAAGGGATTCAGACACTCAAAAATGGACAATCACAATGGACTGAAGGATTCTGAACAAGGACACTGACGAAATGTTCAGATTCAATACATCGACACTACGTTGAGAGTCGACGCTGTTGAGGAGTTGCAGTGTGATATACATTTTTATGTTTCCTTGATATGCTATTGCATGAATGATACTAAACTTTTATATTTTCTTTTCTTACTAATTGTTTGGAGAAAGATGTTTTCTGATATTGAGTGAGTATATTGAGACCTCAGATGTTTTCTTTTTTTTCCTTAATGCTTAGGGAAATTGGGTTTAGGCAGGGAAAGGTCCATTGGAAGGTGCGACTGGCCTGAATTTGGACATTGTTTTGATTTTATTTCTGAGGTTTTCACATGTATTTGCTTAAGTTATATCCCTATACAAATTATTAAAGTTCCTCCTTTTAATTGGTTTGGAGTGCTATGTGTGGTTGCCTGAGGCAGAGGGACCGTGAGAGAATTTTCCTGTCTAGATTGTTTGATGGATATTTTAGGGAAGATGGCTGCCGGACAGGTTTTTCACTCTCACACTCCATAAAGCTGTAGAATGGTAAAAGTTATGCTCTAAAAAGCAGATGTAGGGGGAATTGTTATTTCTATCACGATTATATTTATGCATGTTTTATTCTTTTGTTTTTCAAGACTGTGTAGTCTCGAAGGGGGGGAATATGAGGTGTCTGAGCTGAGAGATGTCTCTCCCATGTGTGTCCAATGTTTAGATACTTGTGTGTGAAATGTTTGTTGTTTAAGAAGTGTAGTTTGGGTGGAAGATTCACATTGGCTTCGGATCGTCTCACAGGCAATCCATGGTGCTTGTTTTGACGCTGTACTTTTTGTAATAAACCTTTTTATACAACTAAGTCGGTGTCAGCGGAGATTCCTTCATCATCATTACATCATCGCTACAGAAGATACAACAGCAGTGTTACAACAGCAGAAATGAGTGTTTTCATGCTTCTGTGAAGAAAATCTACATCGGCTGTAGCGGGTGGTGTAAGGACCCAAATGCAGCACACAAGACCCAGGGATCGGTACGTGAAGACTCTTTATTTTCCGTTCAGCAGGTATAACAAGCGGCACACAGAAAGACCGTCGGGCAAGCTGCGGTTTGTCACAGAGTCTCTTAGCCCCCTTGTTAGCTGAGCTGTAGCAACAGACAGAGTCACTCCGAAACCGGAACAGAAAGCAGGTGTATTTACCGGGGTTCAGGCAGGGGGGAGAGGTCCAAGGCTGGCGGGGTCGGAAACAGGAAGACAGTCCGTGGGTAAGGCAGGTCGGTTCACCGGGATTCAGACAGAGGGGAAAAGTCCAGGGCAGGCAGAGTCGGCAACGGGAAAGCAGTCCGGGGAATATCGCTGGAAAGTCTAGCATACGTAAGGAACAATCTGGTACTGAGTGTGTGTAAGGGAGGAGTATAAATAGGGGATTGATTAATGATTGCCGGCAGGTGAGTGGGCAGGTGAAATGAGTGAGGCTGATGAGGAGGGAGTGGCTGACAGGTAGAGTGGAAGGTGTCGCTGAACTGTGACATCGGCAGTTCATCAAAAGAAGTTAAAAGTCAAAGAAACTTGCTCTAAATGCTGTAATTCATCAAGTTTCATGCTTTGCAGTGTTAAAACAGCAGAAATGAGTGTTTTCATGCTTCTGTGAAGAAAATCTACATCGGCAGTCACAAAAGAAGTTAAAAGACGAAGAAACTTGCTGTAAATGCTGTAATTCATCAAGTTTCATGCTTTGCCAACAGCAGAAATGAGTGTTTTCATTCTTCTGTGAAGAAAATCTACATCGGCAGTCACAAAACACCTTATTTCATCAAAAGAAGTTAAAACCACGAAAAACTGCGTTGACGGGAAGAAGGCGAAAGAATGCGAAAGCGCTTGAGTTCGCTCGCTCTCTGCCTTCTTCCAGTACATTTCGTGCCCCTGGTACTCCGTCGTCAATTTTTTCGTGCCCCTGGTAATCCCACAATTAGTTTCGTACCTCTGGTAGTTCATCCACTCTCCGTGCCCCTGGTAGTCCGTCCATGGTTTCGTGCCCCTGGTAGACCGTCCATGGTTTTGTGCCCCTGGTAGTCTGGCTCCAGCAGTGGCTCCAGCAGGCCCTGGCAGGGCTGTGCTCCATCCCCCTTCCCCAGAGCCACCTCCAGCCACCCCCCTGAGCCCAACACCCGCCAGGGGCTCCAGCAGGCTCTAGAAGAGCCATGCTCCATCCCCCTTCTCCACAGCCACCTCCAGGGGCTCCAGCAGGGCCATGCTCCATCCCTCTTACCCACAGCCACCTCCAGCACACCCCACTTTCAACCCAACTCTGTCGAGTCAGATGACTGCCCACCCAGAGCCTGGTTCAGCTTGAGGTTTTTACCTGTTAAAAGGGAGTTTTTCCTCACCAAGTGCTACTCATGGTGGAAATTGTTGGGTCTCTGTAAATATTTTAAAGAGTATGGTCTAGACCAGGGGTCTCAAACTCAATTTACCTGGGGGCCGCTGGAGGCAGAGTCTGGGTGAGGCTGGGCCGCATCAGGTTTTCCACAAGAAAAGCTTTGTTTAAAAAATTCCAATCTTCTCAAATCTCTTTATTTTTTAACACAAAATAAGTTGAAAAAATAAATAAAGAAATTAAGAATCAATGAAAAAATAAATAAAGAAATTAAGAATCAATAAGAAAATAAATCAATCACTAATAAATAAATAAAATAATAATAATAATCATGAAAATAATAATAATTAGATTTCTCTAGTTAGCGACTATATGTGGTTTCTTCAGTCTTCTATATCTGCTGTATTCAGATTCAAATGTCTGTATTTACAGTTCTTTAACCTTTAACCTTCTTCTGAACATAGACCAAATGGACAGGTGTCGCTATGTGACTGCAGACTACATTAGGCTGCATTGAGCTCCTTACTTTTCTTTTATGCCGCCGCGTATGCATCACTTTGATTTATTTTGTCAGAGAGAGAGACCTCATATTAACTTTCTAAGTGCCATTGACGTGTGTGTATAAATATATATATATATATATATATACATTTAGATACGTCTATATATGTATAATGACCCGCTGGGCAGCAACTTAAGAAAACTTTTTTTTAAGTGTTGTGAACGCAGCGCGCTGGGGCGAATGTCCGCGTGTGCCCAATAGAAACGAGGCAGCCAGCCAGGCCCGGAAGAAAACACAGCATGGCACCGCTGCTGTATCTGTTCTCTTTATACATCCATGTGCTGTATCTTTCACTCACTGAGAAATGTTTCTCTGCTTACATCAAGCCCGGCCGATGTCCCGCCCCCGCGAGCCATATACCCCACCGTGATTGGTAGGTTCGTTCAGCTCCACACACAACACTGTAAAATTGCCATACATATCAAACTCGCGGGCCGCACTAACATTAAACTTTCATATTAAGGCGGGGGCCACAAACTATCATCCCGCGGGCCGCAATTGGCCCCCGGGCCGCGAGTTTGAGGCCCCTGGTCTAGACCTAGCCTGGCTTCGCCAGACTAATTCGCAAATGAGTATAAGTCTGGAACCTTTCAGTTAATTTTTGAGTTCCAAGTGACGCTATCAATGGGCAGAGAGAACCAATCAGAGCAACAGAGGGCTGTCCTGTCGGATGGTACGTCCTGTCAGAACTACAGCAAACATATTTCTTATCAACATAAAGTTTAAGTGCAGTTTTTTGTTCTTCTTTAAGAGAAAATTTACTGTCCAGTTCATGTAATATTGCCACTGTAGCCAGCCGCTGAACATTCCTTATCGGTAGCGCCATCTTGGATATTTATAAAGATACCTGAATGGTGCTTCTCTCTGTCAGTCATCGTTTTAAACCCGCTTCGTACTAAATAAACGCTTGTGATTGGTTATCCCGATAAATCGGCAGAGAAATCAATTTGAATGGGAGAAGGGCCAGATGTATCTGCCAGAGCAAATGAAACATTAGCTCACAGATTCACCTGGTTCCCAGGCTAGTCTAGACATACTCTGAGAAAAGTGTCTTGAGATAACTTTTGTTATGATTTGGCGCTATATAAATAAAATTGACTTGACGTGACTTGGTTCAACATACATAAGGCCTATGTCATCCCAGAGGTCAACAATGCCTGGACGGTACACAATGAGGCTGTACATGATGAGCCGCTCACTGTGTCAGAAGACCCCAAATATGACACTGGTCAAATAATGTGTAAACCTGTTTTTTTCCATTGCCGTTCTTATTTCCTACAGTCTCTCTTTAATTCCTGTGTGAACTGATTTAGCCAGGGCTGCAGTGTACTGTTTGCCTTTTTGTCTCTTTAGGGTGTGACAGAGTTATGGAAGCCCATTTGCGCCACAGTGATGAAAAAAAAAAGCCTGGCATCACCAGACGAATCCACAAATGCGTACTAGTCTGGAACCTCTCATTTTTTGATTTCCACGGGGCGTTATCAACGAGCGGAGAGAACCAATCAAAGCAAGGAAGCACCGTCCTGTCGGACAGTAGGTCCTGTCAGAACTACAGCAATCATATCATATTTATCATGCGGCATTTCTCTTCCATCCACTGTTGTTTCTCCTTTGCATATTGCTTGTAACAGAGACGACTGGCTCTTCCCCTAAGGCGTGCTGATACTCTCTTGCGCAGGGCACGGATATATGCAACCTCCGCAGGCTTTTTGTTGCCAAGGAGGGCCTTGAAACGCTGCAGGGGCAAGGTGGCCAATGTTTGTGTGTGTTTGAGTGATTATAGGCCCCACCTCCCTAGGTGTGGTCAGTTTCTTCTGGACGTAGAATCCTGGATCCATCGTATTGCGGCCACTCTGGGTTGGGGGCTGCACCGGCCCCCCTGGCTGAGTTTGAGGCAGATCTGATGTAGATGCTTGGACTGCCATATCCATGTTTCCAGTAATGCTGTCATCCAGTCCTCATTCTTCGTCCTGTGAGCAGATTGGACTCATCTATTCCTCCATCAGTCCTGGTGGTGGTGGTGGTTGAGGGTATCTCGGGAGGCACACCCAGTTTCCTCGGAGCCCTGTGGTGGAAGGTGCTGGTTGGACCGCCAGTTGGTGCGTGCACGTAGCCCTGGGACCTGTAGTCATCATCTGAGCTGGCCACCCAGGTGGATAAGGCTGAGCCTGGTGTATAGGTCCCATTGGTGCATGCAGGTCATACTGCCAACCAGTCCCTGGACGTTCAGCCATGTCTCTATCAGAAGGGTGATACGAGAGGATTAATACACCAACAGGCCCTAAGCTAATTTCTAGCTCCTCCATACTACGTAGAAATGTCTACCTACTGTAAAGATCGATTTGTATTCACACACATACTGTTGCTCATAACATCTTGACTTCTGCTCTACTCCTGTCCTACCATTCTTTTGCAGTAACATATGTGTGCTAAATAATAAGAGTTGTGATGGAAATCTTAGAGCTGGTTCACTCTAGCAAGAAGTTTCAGGAGACCTGGATGTCCTACACAGGAATATTTATTGAAGCTCGATCGAGGAGAAAAGGGAAACACCGAGTGTGAATCACAGCGTACTGCTACCCAAATCTGAAGATGGTGTCCTGAAACTCAGTATTTAACCTTCCCCAGAACTGATAAGTCCCGCTATATCCAAATAGGGTTATTCCTAACTCAGCCTGGCATGTGTGATGACTCTATTGGATATCAGATCTAAACAAGGAAAGACATCAATATTTGCTGTCCTAGCAACAGCATAGCCTCTGTACAGTATGTCTTATCCAGCGTCAACAACCAGGCACCAGCCTGTTGTGTCTAAACCCGAAAACAGAAGATATCTAGCAGACCTTGGTTTACCAGAGGCCAGAGCCAACTCGGCCTTGTCAGGCACACAGAGTGAGACAGGCGAACAGAGACAGGCAGTTGACCTGACCTGTGAAGCACTGTCTTAAGTTACCTTTAACGTACAAGAGAGAAGTTTAACATACAAGAAGGAAAATTCCCTCACAAGAGTGACCCACAATATAATGAGATCATATTTAGTGTGTACTTAGTGCATAGGGGTATACGTCGAGGAGTTCCGGGAGTCACTAAATCATATTTGTATTTTAAAGTGATTCTAGGACAGGCTGCTATGATACCTTGTCGTAGATTATAAGTTTTAGTTGACCATGACCAGGTTTCTATGGATTCAATTCGGATTTCTTGGGGCAGGGGCGGTAATGGAAAGTCTTCGGAAGTGCACATAAGAGTTTAAATACTGTACGTGAGTTTTTGATTGTGCTATTGGTATTGGGCCAAACTATAACTATATTGGGTAACACATCCAATATTCTTTGCAGATCTTTATGATACTCATGCGACATTTTTGATTTAGGTTTACGTCTTTGTTGTCTGCGCTTCATCATTTTTACTTAGGTATTTATTTTTATTTTGGAGTCGTCATGCTTTCATACAATGGTTCCTTGTCATCTTCTCTTATTGTTACCTCCAGATTTATGCCGTTTTGGATTTAAAGCGGGAATTGTCCTGGAAGACATCTCGTTGCTTTCTTTATCATTGCTGAGGTCATTGGAAGTATGCAACACCCAGGAGCATTCCAATTACCTGTAGGATTTTGCGCCATGACAGATTATTCAAACACTCCCAAACCTTAGAGAGAGCTTGATTTTTAGTGCTCCAATTTGAGCTTGCTACGTGTTTGCCTCTCAGGTTTTTTTTATTTATCAAAGAGCCTACCAATGGTATCCATCCTGTCCCTTGTCCTGATTTTATCCAATCTTCCCCTAGAGCCTGGTGCTCATCAGGTAATCCTATGGGCTCTTGGTTCCATGCTACATATACTTTATAAATACTTTATTTAGTTAGTGTTCGTATAGCCATCAAAGCAAGTGGCAATGCATCTACCCAATTGATTTTATACTGACTGTCTGCTCTAATTTTTGCAAGTTTTGCTTTTAGCATGCCATTTGCCCTTTCCACTACTCTCTGTGACTGTGGGTGATACACACATCTGAACTTCTGTTTGATTCCTAGCATTTTTAGGGCTTTTTTTATTGTCTCAGCTACAAACGCAGGTCGGAAAAATGGTGACCACCAGACTGCTTGAAGGCGTCTCAACACCTCCCCACTTGTGCAATGGTCCTGACCATGCGCACTACGTGTAGCAACCTGTACCAAAGATGTTGGGAGGACAATATGTCCATGTGCACTTCGCCATAGCCCATGTGATGGACCTTCTTCAGTGATTATACTTGCCCCCCTTTTTGCCCATACAGAATGTGCATATGGACTTGCCTGATGTTGTGCTGCTATTATATAGCAGCACATATATATAGCTCATATATATATATATATATATAAGTTTGTTAGTGGTTCACAATCTCCAGCTACTAGCAGTGGTCCTATACAGGTGGGTGTAGCTATGCGTTTTGCGGCTTCATCTGCTAAGTTGTTGCCTTTAGCTATCAGGGAATTCGTTTTTTGATGAGCTACGCATTTAATGATGGCTAACACTTTTGGATGGTGTATGGCTTCTAGTAAAGCTGAGATGGCAGAAATGACGACATGTGTCTCACCGTTTGTGGTTTGGGAGCTTTCGATACTGCCTCAATTTGTGAGGGCGCTATAGCTCATTTAGTGCCACAGAGTTATCTACCTAAGTATTCAACCTGTGTCTGGCAAAACTGTAATTTATTTTTACTCACCTTGTGAGCCCCCTTTTCTAAAGCCATCAGGGCTGAGACTGAGTCTTGTGCACATTGAGCTTTGGAGGTGCTACATATCAAGAGATCATCTACATATTGTAGTACTGTACTGGACACGTCTAGGTGTTGCAGGTCATTAGCCAATACTCGACTGAATATTGAGGGACTTTCAACATAGCTCTGCGGGAGACGTGTGTACGTATACTCACTGTAAAATCTAATTAGTTGACCTTACTTAAAAAAAGTATGCAAACTCATTGCAAATTAAGCAAAGTAATCTTAAGAATAGTGAGTTAGAAAAGCTTGTTTATTTTAAGTGTGCAGTACTAAATCAAGTAGTACAACTAAAAAAAAAAAAAGTTCATGTAACTTAATAGCCATGCTTAGTGTTAACTTAATTTTTTCATTTTGTGTGGACTGCTTGATACAAATTTAACCCCACTTAGAATTATGACTACTACTCACTCATTTTTTTTCAGTTCATTTCAGTTCAGTTAAATTAAACAAACCAATTTCCTTGAATGGGTCCTTGTCCTTCTCCCATTTCTTATCTATTTTAGCTGTTATTACCTAATAAAGGGAAAAACACCACAAACATATACTTTAAAAGAACACTCACTGGGTTTGTTCAGCTGCATTACAACATTTATTAAAAAAATAATTGCATCATTGACAGATCTAGGCTGAACAATAAATGTTCGATATTGTTACTTTTGATTCCAATTCTCCAATATAAAATGTATGTTTTATCACTCATGTAATAACCTTACAATAAACAATAAAATTACTGTTCTCTATCCTCTTGTCATATTTAATGTATTTTAAAGCTAGTTGTAAAATTGCTCATAGTGTGATCTATGTCTGTTAGGCTATTGTAATAACAATATGCATTAAATCTATTATTCAGCCTCAAGTGTTCTGTTCCCAAGTATCACTTTCTTGTACATTCAAGTACAAAACAGCAGCTAAACAACAAACTTGTGGTTTGATTTGACTGTAGAACATGACATGGACATGGCAAAAATAAAACCACATTTTTGTGAGCTAATTCTATGCATGTAACAGTCTCACAATATTAAACAGGTAAACACCTGATAATTACAGGACTTCAGTGCATGCAAAATCATTGCATTTCTGATCAAAACTGAAAGTACAACAAATGCTTTTGTGTCCCAAAGCGAGCATCAGTCCAAGGTTTAAACCAACACAGAAAAACATCACTCCTTGGGTTTTGTATTTGTACTACATTATAACTACTATAATTAAAAGTTTTCCCAAAACACAAATGTAAACAGGTCAACCTTGCTAGGTTCCTTTCTGACAACATTATCTAACAACTCTTTGCAACACAAGGTGGCGCTATTTCCACCATTAGCATACTAGCATAACATGGTACACTTTAATAGAATTTTTTTTTTTTTTGAGATCATAAACAAGCCAGCTCAGTTGCATGAAAGCATAAAACTTTCTCTGATAACAGGAGAACATTAACTGCTGCATAATTTACAAAGTGCTATCTGACAGCTGATGGCTCTTTACTGGTCTAACCCAGTAGACTGTTCTTCAAAGTTAACAGTTTTGGTGGGAGGTTTTCTTTCCCAGTCCAAGCATCACAGTCTGAATGAAGTTGAGTGTATTTGCCATGCATTTTGGGTAATCCAAATGCAAAGCATATGTAAGCCCAAATAACAGACAAACTGCCTGAGGCAAGTTTTTTTTATATGATCCATGATGATACCTCCCTCCAGAATGATGGCAGTGGAGATGGGCTGGAGGTCTACTGAACTTGGACCCTCATGAGGATTATCTTCACTGACAACTGTCAGCACACCGACAGTGCATTCTAGGGCCTCGTCTCTCGCTGTACCCTACAAAGACACACACACACATTCTTCAGCATGGCAATTTATGCTCTTCTAAAACATTCATTTTTAATGTTGAAAGCATTTGCTAGGGAATATGGTTTTAAATATGTGTTCACACTGGATTGTTACAATATAACCAACAAAATAAATGTGGTATGATTAAACTAAAACTATGGTCCACAAGGTCCATATATTCTTAAACAGTGACACTGACTTTTCAGCCTGGACTCCTGCTCCTTAGATTTACAATTAATTAATGTGTACAACGTTTATGTGGCAAATTTCATTTTTATTTACTGGCTGTTTAAATACCTCTCAGATTAGCTGTGGAGGAATTGCCATACAAAATACATCAATCACTGTACAAAATGTATATTGTATATTGTGCAGATAAAATTACATCTTCTATGTCAGCACAGATATAGTTCTATTTTAATGCAGACCAAACTTTTTATGTGCAAGTACTTACAGAGCATGTCTTGAAGAATTCACTGGAGTCGTCACCAAGTAAAATAGGAATGCCTTTGAGGACAACAGAGCGAAGTACTGTCACGTCTGGTGTCTAATGATACACAGAGAGAGAAAAGACCAGTTAACAGAGTAATTTGCAAGGCACAAGCACAAGTCAGACAGGAAATAGAATAGGTTGGGCTGGATCATCTCATTTAGAACTTGATTGATGAACTATCACACAGATCAAAAGCAAAATTAACCTACTTACCATCCAGCTCATGTGCTGCATCAGCTCACTGAGCTTCTGGCCAACAGTTCCCCTTCTTGTTTTGAAAAGTTCAATGAAACGTGGGGTATACTGGTCCAGAGCCTCAAAGAAGTCTCCCTCAAGATTCTTACTTGCGATTCTGTTGAACTCAGCAAACACCTGAAAAGTAGAGAGAGGGGTGGGTAGGGATGGAGAGATGGCAGAAGTGTTAACATTCCAACAAGTGTGTTTGGATTTCTAGCCACACACCTTGAATTTCTTTTTGATAGGCATTATTTTATTGGTTGAGAACAAAAATAGTTTACCTGTCTGTGAAGAGTGCTGGCCATCGTTCAACAATGTTCTGTACAGCAGGTTCCTTTTCTACAATTTCTTGTCTGCGTAGTGGGAATGATTGGTCCATCATTTGTGAGATGAGAGTGCCATTGGGTTGTTTCTTCTTCATTTCTTCCACGAGAACCTTTCTGGCATTTTCAAGGCTTGTTTCATCATGTCCTTCAGGTAAGTTAGGTAGGTAGTTTGCTTCACCTCTTTTTGGCCGTTTGATATTCTTTGCTTGAGGATTCTCCTTCTGGGTTGCCTTTACTTCTTTTGCCTCCATTGATTGCTACATCCTCACATCCAGCTTTTTGAAGCTTTGTGCGATAATTTAAGGCTGTTTTTCCAGCCATACCATCTGTGTGGTCCAGGCTCAGTGAGGCAGGGGTGTTTGCTAATTAGTGCTTTTGCAACACTGCTGAAGTCATCATCTTTAGGGTAAGCCTTGAAACTGTACATCGTCTCAGCAAGCTTTTCTAGTATGTCATGCTTCATATCTCGTGGTAGAGTCATACGTGTTCCATCCTTCATAAAGGCAAGATCTGCCTGTCTGAGTCTATAGTCAACATCAACTGAGAAATTGGGTATGTCAAAGAAATCTGGCCACTGTTGTCTTAGCGATGGTGATGCTCTTCCTGTCGACAGGATCTCAGTGTCTGCTGTGCTGCACTCAGTGTCTGATGTTGTGGTGGGTGATGACAATGCGGTTAAATGGAGAGTCACAAGAGGGATGATTTTGAGCGTAGCTCTTTCAGGTAAATCAGTTATTTCAGTCAAATTGCAGAGAGCATTATGGAAGTCTTGATCTTCATACTGCAGTTTAAAGTCATACTGCAGTGACAGTTTATCTACCAGTTGCACTTTTAATTCTTCAATAGACTGTGGTCTCTCATTTAAAGTCAACTTCCTGATATCATCTTCAGCGATGATGAGTAGAGCAAGCTGAATGGAATGAAGAGAGGAGCGATATTTAGGGTGTAGATTTCCAAGTACCCAGTAGATGGCAGCTTGTGTTTCTTTCTGGAGGTTCCCAAGGGCTTAGCCACCTCAAAATCATCTATGTACAAGAAAAGAGCAATCCTGAATTCTTCCTCTGTCAAGAGAGAATTGTCTTTAAACCGGTAACCATCCCTGTGAGATCTGTATCCTTGTGACAAATTTGTCTCAGATGACATGGCCTTATCTAAAATTTCTCCATTGTTTAGTAATGTCTGCAGCATTTTTAGTATGGGGATATACACAACTGTCTGCCTGTCATTTTTTAGGACAAACTCAATAGGCGTCACCACTGAGAATTCTTTTCAAATGTATGATGTTCGCTTGCTAGTGGTTGACAATGACCCCCTAGTAGAAGTGAATTTCAGGAATACATTATTCTCAGTAAATACTTTAGCTATCTCACTCACTTAAGAGTCCTCAACATCTCCACAATGTTCATGTAGTATTTTTCCAACCGAGGTATGTAACAATGGCTGTGAAAGCACATAAATTTGGTTGATCTGCTCTATAACTTCTTGCAGGGCATTTTCAGAGATGTTAAGAATCGATGACATTTTCAGAAAAACAGCAGCTACATTATGTTCCAACTGACTCTCCAAGTCTCCCACATCTTCATTGAGCTCAGTAACCTCAAACTCAACCTGATCAGTTTCAGGGGCACTATCCTCAGGTTGAATATTGATATTAGGTGGAGGTACCTCAAGTACATTATGTGACACAATTTCAGGTTTGAATGCCATCTTATTGTGGTCTTGATGTTCTTTGCTTTTATGTGCATTAAAGGTTGAATAAACATTGCTCTGAAAGCTACAGCCTTGATATGGAAAGGAAACCTTTTGCTTCAGCTTCAAATGTCTTCGTAAATGGGTAAAAAAGTCAGCTCCAGTGCAAGGCTCCACAAAGTCACACAGCTGACAATGGAAAGCAGTTTCACCCACGTTCCCCAGGTCCTTTTGAGTGTGCCATGTTGATAAGTGGACTTTGAGTGCATTGAAAGATTTAAATGTGCACAGGCACTCCTTATAAAGGCACGGTAGTGGTGATATTCGAGTGTGGCACATGTGTTTTAAGCAGTAATGCTTAAGTAAGAAGCACCTCTTTTCAGCACAAAATGTGCAGTACTTACACAACCACTGCATAGGAAGTTTTTTGTCTTCTTGAAAAATCTGAAAAGAAAAGATCATTTTAGCATCAAGCCCGGCAAAATAGAAACAAAAAACAAAAACACTAACATGCAGTATCAGACTTGAAATACCAGAGCAACAGAAAAAAACTAAATCCTTGCAAAAGTCTATCTAATTATCAAGCTTTTAATCATTTAACTTCTTTAAGACAGGAACAGCTACCAAATGAACACAGCAGTACAAAAGGTAAATGGTAAATGACTCACTTATGTGGTATCAAGGGAACTGTGGATTGATCACCATCTGCCTGAGCCTGGAAGGGGACAGTTAAGAAGAATACAACAATTTAACACAACCAAAGCTCACCACAACTCATAAACATCTTGTTTCCAGTACAAGTGAAAACTGTAACATAGGCCTATTACCCACAAAGACAGTATTGTAATGTACATATTCTAGACAACATAACCTTAAAGAATAACTTAGGCCACTGAGTATGCCAGCAATGGTAACAGGCTATGATAAAAAGACAGACAGGGAGACCCTTTTGTCTGTACCATATCTGATCTGCAGGCTCTCACTGCGCTCCTCGTGTGATCAGACAAGCACTGCGCAAGTAAACAGTGTGCGGCATAGACATATAAAGAGTAGACGCCGCATCGACCGCTACTGCCTATTGGCGCTGACGAGACGTGGGGCCGCCATCTTGGACCGGTCACCCGCTCCACTCAGTGTAATCTGTCTGCAGGTGCAATGAAGTGTCAATGCATTTAATTAATCATAACTCTGAATACTAAACTGATTTTCAAGGGATTTTTTTCTGCAAACGTCATACATGTAGGCATGATACCGGACACATGATTCGGCGTATTTTAACATACATAATAGGCATAACGGTAATAGAATATTCTGGTATGTGATATATGTGTTGAGGAAAAATTCAAGTCCAGGTTAGAGGTTTGCTGTGGGGGTGTGAGTTTATTCAAGCATGCCAGCACACTGGTGCACTGACAGACACAGAGCGGATCTGAGTCGGTGAATGGACCAAGAGTCAAGACAGAGATACAGTTTTATACAGTAAGAACAAAGCAGTGACGTAAGAACAACAGGAGACAAAAGGTAGAAAGGGGACATTTGCTATCAGACTTGCAGGGGACACCAAGTTGGCAAGATCAAAGGGTCAAGAGTGGCAGAGGGGAAGTGGCTCCTGGTCTGAGGGGGGGGAGCCCCACTGTGTATTGTTGATCAGTCTGAAGGGGGATCAAGGGGGGCTCCAAAGATAGTCAATTAACAAGTCTGGAGAGGGCCCCAATGTGTATTCTTCTTCAACCCACACTTTTTTTTTTTTTTAAAACATAACACAGGAGCAATTCCACTTGAAAACTTGACTGAAAACAAAAAAATGCTGAAACCAAGTGAAAAATACAAAACGACTCTCCATAGTCATAATCAACTTCAATTTCAAACAAAAAATCAGGATTACAAATACATCTGAGACAGGTGACTAGGCATAATCATTAATAGAATCAGATGATGAATGTTGTCTTCGTTCTTCTGATGGAGTGTATGTAGAGTCACAGTTGGATATTCCTAAGTGAATGTTTCCTTTACCTTCAACACACCATTCGAATGTCTTTGGAACCATTGTGAGGGTGAGAGGGTTAGGAGTGTTGCAGGAATAACAGTTGGTATAACGTTGATTGCAGTATAATTGTCGTGTTTGTGATGGATTTGGACAGGCACACTGTTCATAGGTGGAATTAAAGTGTAACACGTGGCAGGTGTCACAGGAGGTAATAGGCACGGCCATCAGTGGGAGTCCTTCTCTTGTACTGTGTGGGATAAACCCACAAACGTAACAGTTTTTAGGGTTTGGGCTGTTATCGGCTACCATTTTTGCCAATTGGAGGTATGTGTTTGTTGAAAGCTGAGGTTCATGTGCAAGTGTCTTTCTCTGTTGGTATTGTGGAATGTCCCGTTTGTGGTATCTGTAGATGTTTCTCTTTGTCATGCATAACTCATTTTGGCTTACTGTTGGTCCTTTTCTCTGTCTGATGTTGTTTCTTAATGCTATAATCAGTGTCGGGTGTGCAGTGGCTTTGCTTGAGACTCTGGTGTCTATGTTGTTTCTCTGTTCCCTTGATGGCTGTGGTTGTCCTGCAGCTTCTTCTGGGACTCCGATGCCTGCGTTGTCCTTCAGGGGAATCGATCTTTCCCAGGGATGTAGCCATCCTTCTATGGCTCCGCAGTTGGTAAGGAAGAGGACCCTCAGGATGAAGAAGGATTCTGCTGGGTTCCGGTGCATGGTGGAGGCGGTGTCTTCTTACAGTGGGATGCGTGAATCCAAGTGGGACGACCCTCACACTTGACTGCTGTGTTGGTGGTGAGCAGGACGTGTTGTGGTTTGGACCAGCGGGGTTTCAGGGCGTTTTTCCGCCAGAACTCTCTGACGCAAACCCAATCTCCTGGTTGGATGTTGTGGCAGGGTTTGTCACTAGGAAAAGACTGGACAGCTTTCACTTGTCCGTGGATTGACTGAACAGCAGAGGTTAGAGCAGAACAAAATGATCTGATGGACTCATCCATAGCATGGAGATCCATCTTTTTCATGCATAATACCGAATAACTTGGTATAGTCATTGGTCTACCAGTGATAATTTCATGAGGTGTGAGTTTGTGTTTCCTGATGGGTGTGGACCTCATTGACATTAGGGCTAGCGTCAGCAGCATTGTCCATCTCAGGCCTGTTTCAGCACACAGTTTGGCTAGGTTGATTTTCAAGACCCCCTTTTGTCTTTCAACTAGCCCTGAAGACTGTGGATGATATGGACAATGTAGCCTTTGTTTAATCCCTAGTGATTCACAGAGTTCAGTCATTATTTGTCCAGTGAAATGGGTACCTCTGTCTGAATTGATGGTCTGAGGAGTACCAAATTTTGGCGCAATGTCTTTTAACAGGCATTTGGAATGGACGTAGAGTCCGCCTTCTTACATGGCCATGCTTCAGGCCAGTTTGAGAACATGTCCATTCATACAAGGATATTTTCATATCCATCACATTTTTGCATATGAATAAAATCAATTTCAAAAGCTTCAAAAAAAAAAAAATACCCGAGGGGAAGGATGTGTCGACATTATTGTCTGTACTGTTTTTCATTTTGTGCATAGGATGTAAATCCCGGAGCAAACCAGTCTTCCAACACTATCTGACACATCCCCCCTTTGCTCACACGTGACAAGTCATGTGACTTGCGTGTTAGCCATGGGTACAGAGACACGGGAGCCCACAACGCGGCCGTCATTGTGGACCCACAAATTGTTTACATATTTACATCCATGGGAAAGCCACAAACTATGCTCTCTCACATCAGTGGTCTCCTGTAAGAGACCCACATCATTAGGAGAAGCAAGGTTGTTAGCAGGTATGGCAAGACAGAGCTTTACATGGAGAGGAATACCAATTTTGGCAGCTGCTTTGGCGGCATGGTCGGCCAAAGCATTGCTTCGTAAAACTGGATCTTTAGATTTGTAAAACCGGATCTTTAGATTTGGTGTGGGCTTCACATTAAAACGGCAATAGATGAAGGTAGTTAACATGCATCTAGCGGTTTTCCAATCAGTTTCCCCTGTTTAACAGATGTCCCTGAGGATGTAATGAATCCTCAGTTTGCCCACAGTATACCAAAGGCATACAAACATCCAAAAGTGTATCTGGAGTCTGTGATAATGGTAAGTTTTACCTTTCACTTGGTGACAGGCTCTCCTCAGGGCATACAACTCAGCTACTTAGGCGGAGCTTGAGGGTGGCAGGGCGGCACTTTCAATAATAGAAAAGTTATCACAAATTGCATACCCTGCGTACAGCACACCATTTTCTCTATAAGCAGAGCCATCAGTGTAGAAAAGAAGTTCAGAGTTAGAGAAATTAATTTCTAAAAGATCTGGACTAGGTTTAGATGAACATGAAACAACATCCACAGTTATGGGGGATCACCATCATCTTCTGTAGGTGATATAGTAGCAGGGTTAGGAATGGAACATCTGTAATGTGTGGAGCAGTGAGTGTCGAGTGTCAGTACTCTTGATAAAGAGGATACTGTGAAATCCTTGGCAGGGAGGTGTTATGTTTTAGTAATATCTGTACTGGCTTAACAGTTCTGATTAAACAAACATCATTAGAGGAGGAGGCCCATACTGACAAGGTCACACTGGACACAATTCTATCATATAATTTCACTTTTCCTTCACTCATAGTTTGATTTTGGTCTATCAGAGCTGTTAGTACAGCTGTTGTGTTATCTTTTATTCTGTAAAAAGATGCCATCTGGTGTGGAATAGATGGTGCAGTTTAGTTAACCTAACAAATCTCGCCTTAATAGCGTCATGGGTGTGGTGTCTGAAAGAAGAAAGGAGTGTGAAGTTGTAAAACATGACATGCTCTCAGTTAAAGTACCTATGGATACTACAATAGGCTCAGATACAGGTAGACTCATAGGAATGCCTCCAACCCCCACAGCCCTTGCTGTTTCTTTGGCTGTTTTGAAATGTATGGTTTTTGTTGTTTTAAGAGTTGAAAGAGAACCAGAAATGATGTTGATTTTCCATTAACATCTACGATTAAATAAGGTTCTTAATTTAAAAAATAAAAAACAAAGCTTGGGTCACATTTCCTTCTGTTTCAATTTGGTACAGCTCTATTAGTAGGGCTTTGGGGTTTGTTGGTCTTCCATTTGTCTACTCACTGGAGGTGCCGCAGGCAGGGTAGATTGGGATGCTTCTATATGGTCAGTTTCTTACCCAATGATTTGGCTCACCACAATAGAAGCAGTTCCCTTGGTCATTGTTTGAGAAAAGGTGACATTTTTCTCACGTCCTTGGCCTCAGTTCTCACTTTTCAAGGTTCCTCTGCCACTGCGATCTCCTCTGGGTGCTCCGCCTGTATAGTGAGACACTTGAACAAGAATTAACATTTCATGCATTTTGTATTCCCTTTGTTCTGTGTTACCCCCAATTGTGCTGAGTTATCTTTACCAGTTCAGTTATTGGTTTTCCTGTCCATCCAACTGTCGATTAACTCCTGTTAAATTGATAAAGCTATGACACTGTAAATTGCCTGTGCTTTATCTGGAGTGATTTTGGAGTCTGTGGGATTGTAGGCAATTTCACAGACATCAGTAACTTTGTCTTTCGAATCGGATGGCAAAGTTAGTTTTAAACAATTGCATTATGTCAGGCATTTGGGATGGGATTTGGCATATTTCCTGACATCCTTGGGAAAATCTCCCACTATTGCCTTTAGCTCTCTGTGACTCCAAGGTTTGGAGTCCACCCTTCTTCATCTTCATGAATTTCACACTTCACTTTAAACTATATTCTTTTATCTCTTTCTCAGGATAAAAGTTTTGGATGTGATCGTTTTCATTTGTTTTAGTGGTTCTGTAGGCCAACTGGTTACTCAAATTAATTTTTTTTTTTTTTGTCTGCGTTGTGTTTTTGTTTTTGTTTTCGTATTCCAGTTGGTCTACTAACTTTTTATTTTGATCTGTAAGCAAAATTATTTAAGATTCTGCATTACGGCGACTACTTTCATCCTTCCACTGTCTTAAGGAAGTAGAAGTGTTGGTTTATATCTATGTGCGAGCTCGATTTATCATTAAAATTTTCTAATCTAGTCCGGTCAAAAGTCCCATTCTGGGGAAATTTGAGAAGACCATCATCTGCAGTTATTCTAATCAATGTTGCAACAAATTTAACACTATTGGTACCATAACTATCGTACATGTACTTTTGCAGGACCGGTAAACTCTTTCTCTGACCTTCCACTATAATAACTTCCCATTGTCTTTCTGTAAAATCCCTTCTAAAACTTTCATTCTCTTACTTTTGCCAACAATTCACATCCATTATAATAGTCAAGTCAAGTCAATTTTATTTGTTTAGCGCCAAATCATAACAAAAGTTATCTCAAGACGCTTTCACATAGAGTAGGTCTAGACCATACTCTTTAAAATATTATTTACAGAGACCCAACAGTTCCCACCATGAGCAAGCACTTGGCGACAGTGGCGAGGAAAAACTCCCTTTTAACAGGTAGAAACCTCGAGCAGAACCAGGCTCTGGGTGGGCGGCCATCTGCATCGACCGAGTTGGGTTGAAAGGGGAGGAGAGAGGGGGAGAGGGGAGACAGAACAGGAGGAGAGACAACAAATCAGACTAATAATAATAATAACAACTGCAGCAGTGAGTGTGGAGCAGGAACATGGGGGCAGTAGACGGCCGGCAATCACAGATCCAGACTCTACAGCTCCAGAGGCAGAAATACCTGCAGAAAGTGAGAAGGCAAAAAAACACAGAAAGCACAAGGACTACCAGGAAGAAATGGAGTTGGTAGCCTGTATTAGTGGGATAGGAATGCGTACAGATAGAGAGGGAGAGGAGGAGAGAGAAGCTCAGTGCGTCCTAGGAAGTCCCCCAGCAGTCTTAAGCCTATAACAGCATAACTAAGGGATGGTTCAGGACTCACCTGAGCCAGCCCTAACTATAGGCTTTATCAAAAAGGAACGTTTTTAGCATACTCTTAAACGAAGAGGGTGTCTGCCTCCCGAACCCAAATTGGGAGCTGATTCCACAGAAGAGGAGCTTGATAACTGATTAGACAAAAGGAGAGAACTTTGCACTAGTCTTTTACAATGCTTTACCCTGCATCCTTCTTTCAGATGAGTTGAATTTATACATATACATCATCAAGTCATTCTTGAGGCACTGCAACCTGGGTGACAGTTTACCACTTTCTAGACCAAGTAAAATCTTTTGAGTGAATTCAAAAGTGGTGGTCAGTGATTTGGGATAGCTGAGGTGTAGTACATAGATCAGTCCAAACATTACCAGGAAGGCATCGCCAAATTTGGAGAGACTGACCACGGCATCACTTTCAATGATGACAGAGATTTTCACAAGCTGGTAGTGAACTGGACTTGTGTCATGGTCACTGATGACACTAAGGAGGGCCACTGCAACACCATTAAGCTCTGGCTCATCAGACTTGTCCTGAATGAAAAGAGATACTAATCACAGTCTAACCCATGGAATAGAACAGATGACATAATTTATCTTTATTTTACAAAGTCTTGTTGAGATCCAACACCTCTTTTACATGGGAGACCTGAGTCTCATTGTAAGAGGTGAAAAACAGAAGATCCATGTTCTGCACATATAAATTAGCCAATTTACCAGAGAATCGAAGTGGTGTGAGATAGACTGAAACTAAGCTAAAGGACATATACAGGAAAATTTTTACTGAACATCTTATCACTTTGAACAAAACGCCAATTCAGTTCCTTTGTAGTGAGGAGAAAGAAAACAGCCCATACATGGAAACTGTATGGGTAGACTAAACAAAGGTAAGTCATAAAACTGAGTATATGTTAGATACTTAAGGAGACTCACTGGGCAGGTTCTGAAAAATCCGGAGACGTCCTCGCGCAGATACACAGGAAGGGCGTGGAGGACAGTAGTGCGCTTGGTGTGGATGTCATGGAGTTCCTATTTCCAGATAAAAACAGAATTGTATGATTTTAAACAGTCATATCATATGTCCACAAATAATCTGTTCACATCTTTAATGCAGTCAGACAAATAGCAAACACAAAGTGGACTAATTGCAAAATTCAAAAAGCTCATTTGAATCATTGAACCTGTCCAATGTTCCACTTGTTCAACCTATGAAATGTGTAATAATGTATTTACCTGTTCATCATGGATTTTTAAAATTTCAGCCAGGGCATCTGCTGTCTTCCCAGTTTTTGAAGCCTTCTGTCTGAAAAAGGGCATCAGTCGAGGAAGATGGCGGTCAAACTCAGCTAAGAATGTGTTGGGCAGGTTCTAAATTGTAATCCGCTGGAACTCTGCATACAACTACATTGAAATAACAGCAGGAGGACAATACAGCAAAAAACACTTAATCAGTTCAATTTGAAGAATCTCGCACACATTTATAAAGCTGCTAATAGCTGCCAAATAAGTAAGAATTCAATTTTCACTTTAAGAGAGAGCTGATCCATATTACCTCCGACTCTATTTTGAGAGCAGGCCAGAGGTCCATGATCTCGTTAACTGGTGGGCAGGACATCACTATGGTCTGTCGGTGCAGGGGAAATGTGGTCTCCATCATCTTTCTAATGAAGGGTAGGTCCTTCTCAGTCTTCTTGACTTCTTCAACAATTGTCTGCCTCAACTGCTCAAGGCTTGAAGGATCCTTTCCTTGGGGAAAGTTGGGTAGGAAGTTGACTTCTGCTTGCTTGGGTCTTTTAATGTTGGAATGTGAAGGTTCATTGTCAGGATTACTTCTACTTCTTTTTCCAGCATTAACAGTGACCTCCTGACATCCAGCCTGTCTCATCTTGTTCCTGTAGTTGCCCATCTTAAACTTGATGCTATTTCTCCAACCATTCCAGCCTGTCTCAGATCCTGCTTCCTTCAAGCAGGGATGTTTGGCTACAAGAGCCTCAGCTGCCACTGCAATCTCTTTATCACTTGGGTAAGCCATAAAACCATATAAAGTAGATGCAAGCTTTTCTAAGATGTCGTGCTTTAGGTCTCTTGTCAACAAATGCAAATGTGGGAACTGGAAAAGGACCTGGAGGCCACCTGCTGAGACGTTCTGGAGATGACACATCTGAAAGTGGATCAGTAGATACAATAGAGCTGGAGTCTTGTGAAAGTGAGATGTGCACAACAGCTTTTTGTGGCAATTCCTCACTATCTACTATTTCTTGAGTAGCTGTGTTTGAGACATGGAGGATAGCCTGCATCTTTAGGAATAAGGAAGATACGTTTTTTTTAAGTTGATTTCTTAGACTGTCAGTGTTACACTGATCATCATTCCCCACCTCTGTGCTCTGGTCTGAGCATTCTTCATGTAAATCACTAGCTACTTCAGAAATACTGGCTTGGAGATTATGGGGATCCTCACTGACAATGTCAGTTTGAAAGTCTGATGCAAGACTTGCTTGGTGTGCTCTACTTTTATGGGAATTGAATGAAGAGTACACATTTGTGCTATAGCTACAATCCTTATATGGGCATGTCACTGTTTCATGATTTTTCAAATGCTTTCTGAGATGACTGAAAAGGGCAGATTCAGAAAAGGGTTGCTGAAATGTGCATAAAGTGCATTTAAATAACACAGGCCCCTGACTCTGCTCTGCACAACTGCTAAATTGTGCTGTATATCTTGACAAATGAGTACTCAGTGCATTAAGTGTCTGAAATGTACAAATGCAATCAGTGTAGAGGCATGGAAGAGGGATGATTCTGGAGTAGTGGCTGCGCTGCAGCCTGTAGTGTCTAAATAACTGTATTCTGGAGGTGAAAGAAGCTGCGCACAACTTACACTGCCAAATCATGTTGGAAATCAGTTTCTGTTTTATTATTTGACGGACTTTTTCTGTGCTGCTGCACTCTAGCAGGCGCAACACACACTCATGTTAAACGCAGATTTGGAGTAAAAACCTGCTCAGCTTTAAGGTGTGATAGTTTAAAAACGGTAAAAGATTTTTACAAGTTGAGTACTAGGTTAAAAGTTTAATGCCCTTTGGGCATCCTCACTAATGACTGTAAAGAAAAGCAGCAGCACTTGAACTTAAACTGCGTGGTTAAATCAATGATTACGTAATTTCTAGCTAGCCCTGCTAACACAAGGTTTCCCTCGGGGAGAGCAGCAAAGCACATAAAAACAGGAAACCGCCATCTCTGCTATTCTTTTCGACACACAAAATGCAACTAAATGTTAGTATATTAACAATATACTAATATTAACATTCAAAACTTACAGTAAGTCCAGTGATGCTTTTCGGTATCCGCTACTTCGCGTCGCTCGCGCTGCTTGCTCCTGCTCGCGCCCAACCTTTTCTTCTTCTTTTATTTTTTCAAAAGAGC
Source organism: Lateolabrax maculatus (assembly GCA_031216445.1). Classification (NCBI taxonomy): domain Eukaryota; kingdom Metazoa; phylum Chordata; class Actinopteri; order Acropomatiformes; family Lateolabracidae; genus Lateolabrax; species Lateolabrax maculatus. The sequence continues at coordinate 924,954 of JAUTWU010000025.1, forward strand.
GGTAAGAAATCAGTGTATCATGCGCATTAGCGCCACCTTCTGCTTCGGAGGGGGAATCAGAGACTCAGAATAAAAATTGATCCCTCGACACTTAAGGGAAAAATAAAAAAATATATAGGCTACATTAAACTGATAAGACATAACGATTAAAATAAATAGGCTACATTTTGTCTTCTACTAATGTCTAATGTATTTAAGACCATTTCCCAAATCAAATTGTTGCTGGTGTTTTATTATGATTGCAATTTATTTTTTATGATCAATTTTACTGGATGAAGCACACAGATTTTATTGTATTTTAGCATGTGCTATATAAATGAAGTTTATTATTAAATCCTACCTATTTGAAACAATAGAAGACTACCATTCGTATATGTAATTACTTAATTCTATTAAGTTGTGCTTAATTTATGTTTTTAAGTTATGCTTACTTAATATACAAATAGTTCAATTTAATCAAATAATATTAGTTTAAGTTACTCAAAAAGGAAGAACATTTTACATGAACTTGACATAATTAAGTTAGTAGAACTTTATTTAAACTTTGAGTATACACTACTTAATTTATTTAATTACTTTGAACGTTCAGGTTTACAGTGTACCGTGGCAATTATGCTGGCTAGATCTGCAAAATATATTAAAATATAGTCCAGAGTGGCAGCTGTATCTTTTAACTGAATATTGCACCATAGTTGCTTAAGTTATCAAAAAAGTGTATAAGGTTGACAACCTCAGAATTTTAAAAAGCTCCTCTGGGGTCACATGATAGAAAGAAAACCTTGAGGTGTCTGAGCTGAGAGATCTCTCTCCCATGTGTGTCCAATGTTTAGATACTTGTGTGGATCCAATGTTTAGATAAGCCTATGTCAAAGGTCTGGCTACTTTCATAGATGGGTGCCCCTTGGGGGTTGTTTTTCTAAAGTTCCAAAGAGAGGAGATCAGTTTTAACATGAACCATATGTTCACACCTTCCCTTTTTGTACAAATAGCCATATATGGTTATGAGGTTGGCTCTGAGCCTATCTTGTTACCACACATTAGCTATACCATGAGGCTTTAAAAGGTGTAGTTTGAGTGGAAAACGGGGGAGATTCACATTGGCTTCGGATCTTCTCACAGGCAATCTTTGGTGCTTGTTTTGACGCTGTACTTTTTGTAATAAACCTTTTTATACAACTAAGTCAGTGTCAGCGGAGATTCCTTCATCATCATCACATCATCGCTACAGAAGATACAACAACCTCTATGTTTAAATGGATATGTAAACCATGCCCTCGGATTCACAATTTGTGCCCACGGTTTTTTAATCCATACATACCCTTGGATTTAATTTTTTTCTACACAGCTAGTGAATGACTGCGGTTAAGTGAGCCATCGTCTGTACTAAGAAAGATGTATTTCATCAATAATTTATCACATTTAATATACCAAGTAAAAATAACATTATATTGCTCATTTTATGAAACCCAATAATAAAATTAAAAGTTATTAAACTATACTGTTTTTTTTATTCAAACGTGCAGTTGGTACGATTAAGAAGAGAGTGGACTTTGGATTCTGAGAATTTGAAAGTTCACCTTCCAGGTCCCTGCCCCTGCCTTTCCACTGCGCTTCAGTTCTGCCTCCAAACCCCCCCACCTCAGAGGAGGCTGTCATGTAAGCACGGGCTAGTAACCACAGCAACAGAAGAGGCCAGGTACAGCCTACAATTTTTTCTAAATGTGAGCCTGCTGCGGGGAGAAAAGAATGGCTTTCTCAAAGAAGAATCAACAGAATCAACAGCCAGAGATGTCTGCTTCCTCTCCGACAGATCAATCCCAGCAGGCTCACTGCCACCGTACAACGATGCCACTCTGTCCCGGTGTGACCAAGTTAGAGACTCCTCCTGCTCTGTCTCATGTATTACTGTCAGGATATAGTGACAGTTTCAGCAAATGACCAAAATGACCAAATGATATACTGTATGTGATCGGCTCTTGATCATGTCTTTAATCAATATGCTGGTGAGGTGGGGAGAGGCCAGGAAACTGACAGTGAAGTGGCATTAGAGGAGCGAGTGTCAGACGCTAAAGAAAACACAGAATATGATCACATGTAGTTTTAGGTCAATGTCCTTCCCTTACTAATACAATCATACCGGTCAGTTTTGACCAGGAACACAACAGATATTATTTTGTGTTACTATTTAAAAATTAGAATTTTTTCCAAACAGCTGTCCTTTATAAATAAATAGCACAATATGTTTCATCTATCAACTTTTTGGTCAGCTCAAGCCATCCAGATTCACTATACTATGTAGTGTCAGTATTTTGTATTCAGGCTGTTAGAGTTTGAAGCTGATGGCTCCAGATTGTTAGATATATTAAATAATTACTTATGATTGTTATATGTGAAAGTTTACCTAAAAACACACCAAAAGGTTTCCTCTACCAGGAGTGTAACTGTAATTATGTTGATATGCCTAAGCACCAATAACTTGATTTGTTAAAACAGCAGTCATGATATTGCTAGACTTTTTCATGTTGCTTTATGTGAAAAAAGGTTCTTAAGACATGAATTAAGCTTATATTCAAGGTTGTTCATCTGTTTGGGGGGGCTCCAGCCTGTAACTCAGGAGCTACAAGTAACTCTCAAGTAACTCAAGTAACTACTTATTTCTGAGTCCCTCACCAGGCACTAATTTACAAGACAGCAAAATGCTAGTAGAGTAGAGTAGAGTAGTCACAGACAAATGTTAGAAACTTCTGTTTAAATAATTAGAAAAAAAAAAAACTTTCAAGTTTCCAAATTAAAAAACAATAGAAATAACAATGTTTCTTTAACTTGAGATACAAAGTGGAGTAAATAGGCAAAGGAATTGATATTACAAAAGTTCTAGGTTAAATCAATTTGGCATTTAATGTATTGAACTTCAAATAACAATTTAAGACAACTGGTTTCCTTATGTTTTTCAAAGTATTAACTTAACAGAGCATGTGGAGAAACACGTGAAACCTCTCCTTGGTATCATTGTTTTGTTTTATTAGCCTGCCAACTCATGATTTACCTCAGCTTCAATGACCACAAATTGTAACAATTTAAAGCCATTATTCATAGTAACTCCACTACCCAAGATCATATAATAAATGGGACTATATTAGGTACCATAAACATTTGGTCTATGATGTAATAATAAATGTATCACAAAAAGGTATGAAAACCTGCCGCAGGCAAATAGGGCACAGTGATGAAGAAAATGTAGCACTTTCATTAACTATGCTTATTTTATTGAGGTGAGTAGCTTTTAAACGTGCTCTTAATGCAAACATATCCACAAAATTACTGTCATAAATGTGTGAGAATATGCACCGTTATGGTTGAAGAATGGGGGTTAAATATTTTCAGATTGACAATTAAATAAAAGCATTTCTTAAACCAAGGATAAAAAAAAGCATAAATAATTGGGTTTAAAGTTGAATTGAAGTAACCCAACCAAACAAATGCTTCAAAAATGGCAGCAGGTGTGGTAAAGCCAGTGTAGGCATCAGTTATTGAATTCATAAAAAAGGGCATCCAACAAAAGATGAATGCACCGAGCACAATACCCAGAGTCTTTGCAGCCTTGTGTTCAGACTGGTTAATCAATCCACCTCTTCCTCTGTCATTTGAACAATTTCTCATATCTCCAATCTTTCTTACATGCTCTTTAGCCACAATAAATATTTTAGTGTACAGCGATACCATTACAGTGCATGGAAAGAAAAAGGCAGTAACACTGTCCAGGATTCCCCAAAGGGGGTTAAAGAGAAGGTTACAACTGCCAAGGCAGTTTATTGATACCATGTAGTCCTCTAACCCTGTTACATTGGCCTTTGAGTAAAGTAGTCCATAAGAGTAGACAGCAGCCAGTGCCCAGCTGCCACATACCATTATCCAGGCCACTGGCATTGTCATTTTCCTAGAATAATACATAGGATTGCATATTGCTTGTTGTCTGTCTACAGCAATGCAAATTAAGTGGAATATAGAGACAGTGGTAAGAAACATATCAAAACTGGAGTGCAGTAGACAGAAGGTGTCACCATAGAACCAGCAGCCATGTATGGTCCGGATGGTGCTGAATGGCATCACAGTAATTCCTACTAGTAGATCAGCAAGAGCAAGAGATAAAATAAGCACATTAGTAGGATTATGCAACTGTTTGAAATGACCTATTGACACAATGACAACAGAGTTCCCTAAAATGGTAACCAGCATGCCTAAAGCAAACAACAAATAGAGGGCAAATTTAGTCCCCACACTGAACTGTGCCCTAATACAAGAGGCATTAGAGCTTGGAAAACAGTACTGCTCTTGAGAAAGGGCAGTCATCATTAACCCAAACACATACACCAAAACCTAAACAAAGATACAGTGATACGTGCTAGAGGGAGACACATACTGGTGATCTCATTCTTATAACAAAAGACACAGCATACTGGATCCACCTACAAATATGACATACTGGGCCATTCCCTGGGCCATACTTTGAGGAGTAAAATTCTTCTGTGGTAAAGTCATAAACAGCTGTAATATGGCGCTATTACAGTAATAGTAATTAAAATACAAGAACAAATAAATCAGTGTGATTTCTGTACCATACAAAATTAAGAAGGGTGGGCAAAACAATTACCAAGATTTGTGGGTAAATATCTACCTTTGTGCAATATCCTGTAAGCACTCAGAAGTTGTATGTGTGGCTGATAATAGGTTTATAGATCATTTTCAGTACATTTGCGAGAAACAAGTATAATAATAATAATAATAATAATAATAATTATCATTATTATTATTATTATTATTTATATAGTACTTAATAATGTTACTAAATGCTTTACAGAAAATAAAAGAAAATAAAGTAACAATAAAATAAAGTTTCAAAAATGTAAAATGGCAAGAGCTGTATGATAAAATCCAGCAATATATTAAATATTCATAGACCCATTCCTATAGAAAAAAAATAATTAAGATGGCATTTAAAAGACGCTAATATTGTAGCCTGTCTAATCTCAAGTGTTCCACAGTCTGATGGCTCTAACAGCAAAGGTCACAAGCCGGGTCCTAGGAATAGCAGTAGCCACCAATCTAAGGAAGGGCCAGGCACATTTTATGCCTTAAAAGTGAACAGAAGAGTTTTCTAAATGGGCAGCCAGTGTAAGCTGGCTAGCACAGGACTATTGTGTATTTCTCAGTGCCTGTTAAAATTCTGGCAAGAATATTCTGCACCAGTCGGAGTCGCTGAAGTAGCGTTGACTGCCTGTATCTGCAAGTGCCGGTTGTTGGGCCGTTGCTACATGCAACTTGTGCATTGGCTAGCTCCACCTTGATGTGGCCAATTAATCGTTTTTTTTTTAATCAGACCTGTTCAATTTTAGGTGCACCAGTGCGACCAATGAAAATATCAGGTTGCACTTGACAGATTTTTGGTCGCACATGAAGTGCAGGCAGTCATGCAGACCAGTGCAGATTAACATCTAGGTACAAAAACTCCAAAGGAGGACAGACAACACAAGGACAGAAACCAACCACAATCTGGCAGATGACTGGAACGCAGGTGACCACAGAAGGCGGCCAAAGCACAGAGGACCAGGGAGTGACACAGGTCTAGGTGTAACACATCTGGAGGCCAGTGTCGTAATGCTAACAGAGCACAGCTCAAGCTACAGCGAGCTCAGGTTATGAACACTGGTCTAAGGTGAATCCAACAGAGCACAGTATAACAGACACTGAGCTGTGTTTAACATTATATACTTTATATCATGCATTGAAACAAAAACCACCATTTAGAGTGAATATCAATGTGTAATTTAAAAATAATAGATAAAATGACACTTTATTGCAAAACAAACTTTAGAACATATTTATTGACATCTATTTACTCATACATAATGCCAAGCATTTATTTTCCTTCAAAACTTTGGTGCATAGCTAAGAACCTTGAGCCCATAAACAGAAGGTATTACCATAGAACCAGCAGCCATGTATGGTCTGGATGGTGCTGAATGTCATCACAGTAATTCCTACTAGTAGATCAACAAGAGCAAGAGATCAAATAAGCACATTAGTAGGATTATACAACTACTTGAAATGACCTATTGACACAATGACAACAGAGTTCCCTAAAATGGTAACCAGCATGCCTAAAGCAAACAAATAGAGGGCAGATTTAGTCCCTGTAAAGACTGTAAAGACCTTAACATTGGTCTTTACAGTTGGCAAATCAATGGGAGCAAAATGATTGCCATATTTCTAGACCTGTTATTCAACCAACCTTTTTTCTGTAAAATCCACTTATCAGAAGCTTATGGATTGCATCAATTTATCCTGGGAAAAGTGTTGTCTCGGAAATGTCAGATTTAAAGATGTTACCTGAAGTGAATAACTGAAATGCCTTTCTGAACCAACTGTAAAAGAATGCATAGATTATAGGGTTCACAGTAGAATTCAAGTAGCCCACCCATACAAATGTTTCAAACAATGCTGGTGGTGTTAAGTAACTAATAAAGGGATCAATGATGTTACAGACAAAAAAGGGAGTCCAAAAAGAAAGAAATGCCCCCATTATGATAGCAAGTGTTTTAGTGGCTTTAGTCTGGCTTGTATTTGATATTCTTACTGATCTCATACAGCTTGCATTCTGTATGCTGCACAACTGTCTCCGTGCCACTAGGAAAATTTTCAGGTAAACACCAAGCATTATTATTCCTGGAATGTAAAAGGAAAGTACTGAAGAGACTGTGCTTGACATTCCACTCTGAAACAAAACACAACCTCCTTCACACGCAATGTGGTTATAGTAGAACTCCTCAATCCCCCAAATATTAAACTTCAGAAAAATCATTCCAAGGCCTATGAAAGCTGAAATACTCCAGCTGAGCAGAATCATGATCAACACAACATTGACAGATATTTTTCTTCTGTATACAAGAGGATGACAAACAGCATAGTGTCGGTCAAGTGATATGAATAACAGATTTAGAATTGATGCTGTACACAACATGACATCAGAACTCATGTAGACTTTACAGAAGAAATACCAGCAGGACTCTACACATCGAATCATACTGGGAAACATGACTAAAAACCCTAAAAGAAGATCAGACACAGCCAGAGAAACAACCAGGTAATTGGTTGGAGTTTGGAGCTGCTTAAAATAAGCAATTGAGATGATGACCAAAAGGTTTCCACACACTGTTAGGATGACTGTGACCCCTAGAATCATGTAGAGGGTGATGTGCATGGGCAAGGGATAGATGGTCCTCAGACATGAACTGTTTCTGGACTCATAGCAGAGCACTGGCTCCATCTGTTTGGAGGGAAAAGAGAATGATGAATTCGGGAATGGAATGAGATGTCCTGATGCTAGCTTTTGACCAACAGCTTTTTCGGTCAATATTTCTTAATTTCAAAGTAAATTAAACTTTCACTATGATAAACCTAATTCTAATGAGGACTGTTATATTTAACTATGAAGAGTGGGATATATCTGACAACATTTTACCAAACAGTAATATTTACAGTATACAGCATTTCATTTAGGGAAATATGCTAGAAGACACAATGTGCGTTTGTAAAAGGGAACCAATAAACTCAGTTTCTAGTTTATTGTAATGTGGTGTTGGTCACAATGACACCAAGGGAGGTAAGGGCAAGCTCTTTCTTGACCTCAGAACATCTTCACTATGCAATAAATGTATAGATTATAAACATACTGTATACAGTATATACTGTGTATATACGGTATATATGACTGCTACAAGCTGAACCATTAACAGTAAGTAAAAATACAAATTCAGGCTTCAAAAGCATATTTAAACACAGTTGCACTCCAATCCCACACTTACCTTCTATTGTCAGCTGGACAGTATGGAGTTTCTGCTGTACTGTATTTACTGTATGGAGTCAGTTTCTGTGGCCATTGAAGTCAGAGGGGTTAAATAATAGACCCTCAGGGAGTAAGGTTGGACAGTCTGTGCCAGTGGATACAGTAGGATGGCACAGTAGGAAGTGAACATCCCTTCAAAATTCATTACATAGTATTAATGGATTTAAAAGATTAAAAGTGAATTTTTATAATTTAAAATTGACAGGATTTGAAAATGTAAAGCTAAGACTTTAAAGTGTGTGGTAACTTAATGCCTTATATTTTTAATGTTTGAAAAGGTAGAAACCTTTAACACATTAAAGGAAAAATATCAATCAGATATCATCAGACATAAACTGCAAATAAAGTCACTTTACAGGGGCCCTCCATCGGAAGAACCACAACACAAGACATAATAGAAGCAATGCAACAGCTTCTTATAGACTTTCCCTTACTGCCTTAGAAGACTTCTGCATGAATTAGCATTTTTACTGAGTTCTTATGGTTCATAGCAGGTCTAGTTCAGTGCCATTGAATGAAGTAGTCAACCATGGGCTATTTCAACCATGGGCTATACATTTATTGGAAGGTGTAGATGTTCTGATACCGTTCATAGCGAATGCCCGCTAGGAAAGTGTCCACATTCAGAACAGGATGATTTCTGCTTGCAGCATCTTCAACGAAAAAACCAAAACCAAGAATGAATTGATCCTATGTGGGAGTATCATTGTAGCAATATTATTTGGGAATACGTGTGGGGAGTTATATCTTAATCCATATATGCAGCAATTTGAATGTGTACAAGAATCTGTAAACGTGTTCTCAGATTTGTGAATATGTACAAGAATCTGCAAATGTGCATTACATTGGTAAAGTAATTTGTAAATATGTATTTGAGCAGGAGACTGAATGGAGGTTTAACTCTTGCAGCATGGCAGAGTAACCGAGTAACCGTTTGCTTTTACTGGACTTTTTTGCAACATGCACACTGCCTAAGCAGGCCCTATCATACAATATGATAGAGAACAACTTTTGCACATGTAATCGTTGGTGGACAACACTTTCTTACTACGATCAATGAGGGCGACAATCCATGACTGGAATTACCTATTGCCGTACCTGGAAAACCGAGGGCTGAGTACACGTGCAAACAGGCCTCCTCTACCAAGTATTGTTCTAGCAAATGTCCTGTCGATGAACAATAAACTACATGAACTCAGGAGCAGGATGGCTTTTCAACATAACAATAAGAACTATAATGTTATGGCATTCACAGAGACTTGGCCGGACCCTTTGATCCCAAACTTGGCCATTGTTCCAGAGGACCTCTTCCATCACCACCTGGACCTGACAATAAAATCTGGTGTTTACTGTATGGTCAAACCTAGTGCTACTCAGATGTGGACTTTTTTATCGGCTGTTGATGATCAGATGTCATCCTTATCTCAATACCAACCAAGCACTGGACGAGTTGTATAGAGTTATCAACAGGACTGAGACCTCACGGCTGGAGTCTTCTTTTATTGTGGCCGGGGATATTAACAGCACCAACCTGAGGAAAGTCCTGCTGAGGTATCACAGAATCACAATTAAGAAATAAGAGACAACACAGGGAACATGTGGGCTGGACAAAGAACTATTACAGACTACAAAAGGAAAACTATCAGTACTGAGATAATGTCTACACCTCTCCCAGATGAACTGAACACCTTCTATGCACACTTTGGGAACATCTTCCAAGCTGACAAAGTACAAAATGATCCTCCACCATCATGAAGTTCTTTGAGCAGTTAGCTCCTGACTCACTGGACCCACTACAATTTCCATAAAAGCCAAACAGGTCTATAGATAATGCCTTTGCCCTAGCTCTCCACACTGCCCTTTCCTACCTGGACCTGAGGAACACAAATATGTGAGAATGCTCTTTACTGACTACAGTTCAGCATTCAGTACCATTGTGCCCTCCAAGCTCGTAAGTAAGCTCAAGGACCTCAACCTCAAGGGGACCATGGTGAGCTCTGTGACTGGATCCTTAACTTTCGGACAGGTAGACTCCAGGCTGTACGGATAGTCACCACCCCATCCTCTCAACACTGGGACTCAAACATAAAGACAACGGCTCTTCTTCTTCCTTGCTGAAAAGGCTCAATATGGACCCCAGGATACTATGCAACGTCAACAGGTGTACAACTGAGAGTATCCTGACTGGCTGAATCACTTCCTGGTATGGCAATTGGTTAAAACTACGCAGCACATCACCAGGACAGAGCTGCCTTCCATGGAGGACCTCTACACCCAGTGGTGCAGGAATTAATGCCAACAGGATCATCAAAGACCCCAATCACCCTAACTGCAGTAATGTGCATACATTACTGCACAGTTGGGGTCAGCATCCGTTCTTGCACCACCAAGCTCAGAGACAGGTCATTAGACTGTTGAACCTTTGAGGTCTCGAGCTCATCACTAGGATACACTAGGCACTCCCACTGATATACTTTATACTTTACATTTGTTTACATCTCTGTATATTCTACCTGACCATAAGCTGTCTGTCTGCACAAGTCTTCATTTTGCACATACATTACTGCACAACCTTCTTACCACAGTATTCTATTCTATTTTATTCATGTATTTATATGTATATGTTTGTTTCTCTTCTTTATATATATTAGTGCAGCACCTGTTCAGGGCATGGCCGTTCGAAGCGCATGCCTGCTAGGAATGTGTGCCCATTTGGAGCAGGATGATTTCTTGGCCCCCGGAAGTGCAGCTCGCATCATTGTCAAGAACCACATTATGGCTGCTTGAAGCGTTCTTGAGAATTGCTCATCTGAATGACTTCACACTTAGCAGATGTATTGCTGAGGACCCAATCTGTCTCTCTTTCTGCTTGTGTGTGTGTCTGCTCTTCTCTCTCACTCTGTTTAGACACAACTGATAAATATGTGGAACAAGCAGGCTTACATAATTTAATAAACACAATCACTTACAGAAGTGATAAATACAAACTATGAAGAGCCCAACTGGTTAACATGGGCTTTGAAAGGAAGCAGGCAGAGCTTTGCGGTACTTTTTTGCTTCCTGTGTGCGGCGTACTGCATAGATAGCTGGTCGCTTGTTTATGTTGTGTGTTCAAATTGCACCAAAGTTGACATTGCATGTCCTTGGGTCCCCAGCAATACATGTGTAGTAGAGCAGTTTGAGATTTTCATTGCCAATGACTGTAATCGTAGGGGCACATTACAAAGAACTTTAAAACTTAAAACACCAGATGTATAAAACTTTGGGTGAAACCCTCAATATTTTAAATGTATGTACTCTGTTGCACAGTTAGTTAAGAGGGACATGGGGCATGTATGTGATCAACACCATAAACACCAGCACACATTTACTACGGATACACCAGAGTGCCAAACTTCATAAGGATAATACTACTACAACCATTTCTCAATTTAGTGATAAAAAATGATATGTATTCACAGCTCAGGAAGCAAGATAAGAAAGAATTTGCACAGCAGCAGTAAGTCAGTGATCTTATGGCTTAAGACGCATCAGTGATACAAATGCATTATGTCAGTAAATATCATGTGCAAAAATGTTCCCCAGTCCATATCAGTTGTATGTCGTTATCCTGTGGGAAAAAGTACAATCAAATATGCAGACATGCTATATGCATGCTACATATAGAAAAGGCCAGGAGTTGCTACACAATATGAGTTATCACGCTATTTTTGGCAACTAAAGTTGTGTGTTCCTTATTGGAAATAGCATATTATGATGAAAAAGTTTAAAGTTTTATTTTGTATCTGGGTTATAATTAATGCAACATAAACACCAATTAAAAGTGTGAATGATGGTCTGATGGGGATGCAGGCAGATATCAGCCTCCTCCCCTGACTTCTCACACCTCCAAGAACTGGGAACTCATTACCACTGTCTGTACTCTGAAATCTCTTCAACCAGGGAGGTCATTATTTTCTACATTCTTCATTAAGTCTTGAAGAGTGGCTTTGACATACAGCAAAAAAATTAGTGACCTGTCACTGAATTCAAAAACAAAAACACTAGAACAACAGCAAGACATATAATGGACAAGCCAACTTACTTGTTAGTACTGGCTGTACAACAAATTGTCCCTCTAGTATCATAAACATATCCTTGATCTATCTTCTCTTTTGAATTTATGAGCATGTTTTTTAGTTTTTTATAGTTTTCATTATTGCTTTTAAAAAATGTGTTTTTAATCCCTTCAAATACCTTTTATGTTTTTTCATCCATCCATTTTCTTCACATTAAATTAAAATTACATTAGAAGCTCACTAGACATTACCCAGAGAAAATGTGACCATGACCAAGTGGCATGTGAATGAATGAATGATATTTTTATTATTGTGTCATGCATATTACTATGCCCAGCCCGCATGCATTTTATTTATAATAATTACATAATTGGCTGGTTATGGAAAAAGAAAAAAATTGCTGACTATATGCTTATTGGAGATGAGCTAGGCCTGAGCAGAAACAATCACCAGCAACTGCGCACAATGTATGTCGCCAGTGCTTTACGAGGCAGACATAAAAAGAACTACACACACATACACACGTGACACTTCACACACTCACACACTTCACGCACGTGACACTTCACACACACGTGACAATTCACACAAATGTGACACTTCACACAGGTGACACTTCACACACACACACTTCACACACACAAATAACCCAAGGTTGGAGGTTCGATCCCCGCTCTCCCTCCCGAAGATTGGTGGACTGACAGCTGGTGGGGTGGCAGTCCCACCTTGCCACGGCCGAGGTGCCCCTGAGCAAGGCACCGCACCCCCAATTGCTCCCCTGGCGCTGTGAACTGCTGCCCACCGCTCCAGTGTGAATATGGCACCTGTCTCTTTGTGTGACCCTGTGCATGTGCATGTGTGTGTTCGTACAGGTGCCACTGGATGGGTTAAATGCGGAGAAATAATTTCACACTTGGGTGATAAATAAAGTTAAATAAAAAAATAAATAATAAAAAAAAATATACGTGACACTTCACACATGTGACACTTCATGCAGTCACATTACACTTCACACACACACTTTACACACGTGACACTTCACACACACGTGACACTTCACACACACACACTTCACACACGTGACACTTCACACGCACATACACATGACACTTCTCACACACTCTCGTGACACTTCACACAAACACACACACGTGACACTTTACACACACACGTGACACTTCACACACACGTGATACACTTCACACACACAGACACACACACACGTTACACTTCACACACACGCACACGTTAGACTTCGGAATCAGAATCGGAAAGAAAGTACAGACAAGTAATGCAAGGTGCACAGGTCAGCGTATGCATAAATGGAGTAGTATTAAAGTACTAGAGTACTAGTTCTAAGTAGTAGTAAATATAATTTACAGTACAGAATATGAAAAAATATGACTACATGTGTGCAATAAATCTTTTTCTAGATGATAATGAATAAAACTAAAACTGTGCAGAAGTATAAACTGTAGTCCACAAGTGTGCATTACTGTAACGCATTACGCCGGGGGTCTGTGCGTTAATGTAATGCGTAGTGTCTGTTTGGGGAGGGGATAAGGGTCCGTGTCAATGGGGTTCACGGGCCTTGTTGATCAGGCTGGCTGCAGACGGGAAGAAACTGTTCTTGTGGCGAGAGGTTTTGGTCCTGATGGACCGCAGCCTCTTGCCAGAGGGGAGAGTCTCAAACAATTTTTGTCTGGGGTGGGAGGGGTCAGCCACAATCTTCCCTGCATGCCTCCGGGTCCTGGAGGCATACAGGATCTTCAGAGATGGTAGATTGCAGCCAATCACTCTCTCTGCAGAGCAAATGATACGCTGCAGTCTGCCCTTGTCTTTGGCAGTAGCAGCAGCATACCAGATGGTGATGGAGGAGGTGAGGATGGACTTGATGAGGGCAGCGTAGAAGTGCACCATTTGTGTGCGTGATTGAAGTGTAGTGTGTGTGTTACGTGTAAAGTGTAACGTGACTGTGTGAAGTGTCACATGTGTGAAGTGTCACATATTTGTGTGTGTGAAGTGTCACGTGTGTGAAGTGTGTGAGTGTGTGTGAAGTGTCACGCGTGTGAAGTGTGAAGTGTCATGTGTGTATGTGTGTGTGAAGTGTCACATGTGTATGTGTGTGTGTGAAGTGTCACGTGTGTATGTGTGTGAGTTAAGTATCACGTGTGTGTGAGAAGTGTCACATGTATGTGTGTGTAGTGTCACCTGTGTGTGTGTGAGAAGTGTCACGTGTGTGAAGTGTCACATGAGTGTGTGTGAAATGTAATGTTTGTGTGTCTGTGAAGTGTAACGTGTGCATGTTTGTGAAGTGTAGCATGTGCGTGTTTGAAGTGTAGCGTGTGCGTGTTTGAAGTGTAGCGTGTGTGGTAAGTGTAGCGTGAAGTGTGTGTGTGAAGTGTCACGTGACTGTGTGTAAAGTGTCACGTGTGTGTGTGAAGTGTTACGTGTCTGTGTGTTACGTGTCACGTGTGTGTTACGTGTCACGTGTGTGTGTAAAGTGTCACGTGTGTGAAGTGTCACGTGTGTGTGATGTGTGTGTAAAGTGTCACGTGTGTCACGTGAGTGTGTGTGAAGTGTCGTGTGTGAGAAGTGTCATGTGAGTGTGTGTGAAGTGTTACGTGTGTGTTTGTGTGTGTGTGAAGTGTCACGTGTTTGTATGTGTGTGTTTGTGAAGTATCACGTGTGTTTGAAGTGTCACGTGTGTATGTGAGTGTGTGTGAAGGGTAACGTGTGTGTATGAAGTGTGTGTCAGTGTCAGTGAAGTATCACGTGTGTGTATGTGAGTGTGTGAATTGTCACGTTTGTGTATGTGTGTGAATTGTCATGTGTGTATGTGTGTTAGTAGAGTATCACGTGTGTATGTGAATGTGTGTGAAGTGTCACGTGTGTGAGTGAAGAGTCGTGTGTGAAGTGTCACATGTGTGTCAAGTGTGTGTGAAGTGTCACGTGTGTGTGAGGGTGTCAAGTGTCAAGTGTGTGTCACGTATTTGTGTGAAGTGTCACGTGAGTGTGTGTGAAGTGCAGTCTGTGTGTGTCACTTTTGGGAAGTGTCACATGTGCGTTTGTGTCACGTGTGTGTGAAGTGTCACGTGTGCGTTTGTGTCACGTGTGTGTGAAGTGTCACGTGTGTGTATGTGTCACGTGTGTGTGTGAAGTGTCACGTGTGTGTGCAAAATGTCATGTTTTTGTGTGAAGTGTCACGTGTGTGAGATTTGTCGTGTGTGTCACATGCGTTTGTGTGAAATGTTACAAAAGTGTGTGTGTGTGAAATGTCACGTGTGTGAAGTGTCACTTGTGTGAGAAGTGACACATGTGTATGTGTGTGATTGAAGTGTCACGTGTGTGTATTTGTGTGGGAAGTTTCATTGGTGTATGTACATTTGTGTGAAGTGTAACATGCGTGTTTGTGTGAAGTGTAACGTGTCTGTGTGTGAAATGTAACGTGTCTGTGTCTGAAGTGTAACTTGTGTGTGAGGAGTGTAATGTGCATGCTCGTGAAGTGTAACGTGTGCGTGTTCGGGAAGTGTAGCGTGTGCGTGTTTGAAGTGTAGCGTTTGTGTTACGTGTGAAATGTAACGTCACTGCGTGAAGTGTCACATGTGTGAAGTGTCACGAATATTTGTGTGTGTGAAGTGTCACGTGTGTGAAGTGTGTGTGTGTAAAGTGTCAGCTGTGTGAAGTCTCACATTTGTGTGAATTGTCACGTGTGTGTATGTGTGAAGTATCACGTGTGTGAATGTGTGTGAAGTGACACGTGTGTGTAAAGTGTCACGTGTGTATGTGTGTGAAGTGTCACTTATGTGTGTGAAGTGTCACGTGTGTGTGAAGTGTCATGTGTATGTGTGAAGTGTCGTGTGTGTAAAGTGTCACATGTGTGAGTGAGTGAAGAGTCAAGTGTGTGAAGTGTCACGTGTGTGACGTGTGTGTGAAATGTCACGTGTGTCACGAGAGTGTGTGTGAAGTGTGAAGTGTGCGTTGTGTGTGTGAAGTGTCACATGAGTGTGTGTGAAGTGTTACGTGTGTGAGACGTGTGAAGTTTCACGTGTCTGCAAAATGTCACGTGTGTGAGAAGTGTCACGTGTGTGAAGTGTCACGTGTGTGTGTGAAGTGTCACGTGTTTGTGTGAAGTGTCACGTGAGTGTGTGTGAAGTGTCACGTGAGTGTGTGTGAAGTGCAGTCTGTGTCTGTCACTTTTGGGAAGTGTCACGTGTGTGTCACGTGCGTGTGTGTGAAGTGTCACATGTGTGTGAAGTGTCACGTGCGTGTGTGTGAAGTGTCACATGTGTATGAAGTGTCACGTGCGTGTGTGTGAAGTGTCACATGTGTGTGAAAAGTCACGTGTTTTTGAGTGAAGTGTCACGTGTGTCTGTGTGTGTGAAGTGTCAAGTGTGTGAGATTTTCTGTGTGTGTGAGTGTCACATGCGTTTGTGTGAAATGTCACAAAAGTGTGTTTGTGTGAAATGTCACGTGTGTGATGTGTCACTTGTGTGTTAAGTGTCACATGTGTATGTGTGTGTGAGTAAAGTGTCACGTGTCTGTATTTGTGTGTGAAGTGTCATGTGTGTATGTACGTTTGTGTGAAGTGTAACGTGCATGTTTGTGCGAAATGTAACGTGTATGTGTCTGAAGTGTAACTTGTGTGTGTGAGGAGAGTAATGTGCTTGCTCGTGAAGTGTAACGTGTGCCTGTTCATGAAGTGTAGCGTGTGCGTGTTTGAAGTGTAGCGTTTGTGTTACGTGTGAAGTGTAACGTGACTGCGTGAAGTGTCACATGTGTGAAGTGTCACGAATATTTGTGTGTGTGAAGTGTCACGTGTGTGAAGTGTGTGTGTGTGTGTGAAGTGTCAGCTGTGTGAAGTCTCACATTTGTGTGAATTGTCACGTGTGTGTGAAGTGTCATGTGCGTGAAGTGTGGGAGTGTGTAAAGTGTCACGTGAGTGTGTCTGTGTGAAGTGTCGTGTGTATGATTGTGTGAATCGTCACGTGTGTATGTGTGTGTGAAGTGTCACTTGAGTGTGAAGTGTCACGTGTGTTTGTGTGAAGTGTCATGTGTAAGTGTCACGTGTGTGTGTAAAGTGTTACGTGTGTGAGTGTGAAGTGTCACGTGTGTGAAGTGTCGTGTGTCGTGTGTGTGAAGTGTCACGAGTGTGTGTGAATGTCACGTGTGTCACGTGTGTGAAGTGTCACGTGTGTGAAGTGTGTGAGTGTGTGTGAAGTGTCACGTGTGTGAAATGTGTGACTGTGTGTGAAGTTTCACGTGTGTGAAGTGTCACGTGAGTGTGTCTAAGTGAGTGTGTGTGTCTGTGAAGTGTCCCATATGTGAATGTGCGTGAAGTGCCATGTGTGTGTGAGAAGTGTCACATGAGTGTGTGTGAAGTGTCACGTGTGTGTCACGTGTGTGAAGTGTCACGTGTGTGAGTGAGTGAAGAGTCAAGTGTGTGAAGTGTCACGTGTGTGACGTGTGTGAAATGTCACATGTGTCACGAGAGTGTGTGTGAAGTGTGAAGTGTGCGTTGTGTGTGAAGTGTCACATGAGTGTGTGTGAAGTGTTACGTGTGTGAGACGTGTCACTTGTGTGAAGTGTCGTGTGTCTGCAAAATGTCACGTGTGTGAGAAGTGTCACGTGTGTGAAGTGTCACGTGTGTGTGAAGTGTCACGTGTTTGTGTGAAGTGTCACGTGTGTGTCACGAGTGTGTGTGAATTGTCACGTGTGTCACGTGTGTGAAGTGTCACGTGTGTGTCTGCGAAATTTCACGTGTGTGAGAAGTGTCACGTATGTGTGTGTGTGAAACATGTGTGTGTGAGAAGTGTCAGGTGGGTGAGAAGTGTCAAATGTGTGAAGTGTGTGAGTATGTGTGAAGTGTCACGTGTGTGAAATGTGTGACTGTGTGTGAAGTTTCACGTGTGTGAAGTGTCACGTGAGTGTGTCTAAGTGAGTGTGTGTGTCTGTGAAGTGTCCCGTATGTGAATGTGCGTGAAGTGCCACGTGTGTGTGTGAGAAGTGTCACGTGAGTGTGTGTGAAATGTAATGTGTGTGTCTGTGAAGTGTAAGTTGTGTGTATGTCTGTTAAGTGTAACGTGTGCGTGTTCGTGAAGTGTAGCGTGTGCGTGTTTGAAGGGTAATGTGTGTGGTAAGTGTAGCATGAAGTGTTTGTGTGAAGTGTCACGTGTGTGGGAACTGACACATCAGTGTGTGGCAAGTGTCACGTGTGTGTAAAGTCTCATGTGTGAAGTGTCACGTGTATGAAGTGTCACATGAGTGTGTGTGAAGTGACGTTTGTGTATGAGTGTGTGTGAAGTGTCATGTGTGTGTGTAAAGTGTCACTTGTGAGTGAATGAAGAGTCACATGTGTTGGTAAAGTGTCACGTGTGTATGTGAGTGTGTGTGAAATACTATGTGTCTGTCACGTGAGTGTGTGTAAAGTGTCACGTGTTTGTGAAGTGTCCCGTGTGTGTTTGTGTGAGAGAAGCGTAAAGTGTGTGTGTGTGAAGTGTAACGTGTGTGAAGTGTGTGTAAAGTGTCACGTGAGTGTGAACAGTGTTGAGTGTGTGAGAAGTGTCACGTGTGTGTGAGAAGTGTGACGTGTGTGTGAGTGTGTGTGAAATCTCATGTGAGTGTGTCTGTGTGAGTGTGTATGTGAAATGTCACGTGTGTGAGTGTGCGTGAAGTGCCACGTCTGTGTGTGTGTGAGAAGTGTCACGTGTATTTGTGCGTAGTGTCACCTGTGTGTGTGTGAAGTTACGTGAGTGTGTGTGAAATGTAGCGTGTGTGTGTCTGTGAAGTGTAACTTGTGATTGTGTCTTTGAAGTGTAACGTGTGCATGTTCGTGAAGTGTAGCGTGTTCGTGTTTGAAGTGTATCGTTTGTGTTAAGTGTAGCGTAAAGTGTGTGTGTGTGTCTAAAGTGTCAAGTGACTGTGTGTGAAATGTCGTGTGTGTCACGTGTGTGAAATGTCACGTGTGTATGTGTGTGTGAAGTGTCACTTGTGTTTGTCTGTGAAGTGTCACGTGTGTGAAGTGTCATCTGTGGATGTGTATGTGAGTGTGTGTGAAGTGACGTGTGTATGAGTGTGTGTGAAGTGTCACGTGTGTGTAAAGTGTCACGTGTGTGTGAGAAGTGTTGTGCGTTTGTGAAGTGTCACGTGTGTCACATGAGTGTGTGTGAAGTGTCACATGTGTGTCACGTGTGTGAAGTGTCATGTGTGTTTGTGTGAAGTGTCATGTGTACGTGTGAAGTGTCACGTGTGTGTAAAGTGTCACGTGTGTGAGTGAGTGAAGAGTCAAGTGTGTGAAGTGTCACGTGTGTGTGAAGTGTGAAGTGTGCGTTGTGTGTGTGAAGTCTCACATGAGTGTGTGAAGTGTTACGTGTGTGAGTGTGAAGTGTCACGTGTGTGAAGTGTAGTGTGTCGTGTGTGAAGTGTCACGTGTGTGTCATGAGTGTGTGTGAATTGTCACGTGTGTCACGTGTGTAAAGTGTCACATGTGTGTCTGCGAAATGTCACGTGTGTGAGAAGTGTCACGTATATGTGTGTGTGAAACGTGTGTGTGAGAAGTGTCAGGTGGGTGAGAAGTGTCAAATGTGTGAAGTGTGTGAGTGTGTGATAAGTGTCACGTGTGTGAAATGTGTGACTGTGTGTGAAGTTTCACGTGTGTGAAGTGTCACGTGAGTGTGTCTAAGTGAGTGTGAGTGTCTGGAGTGTAAAGTGCGCGTGTTCGTGAAGTGTCACCTGAGTGTGTGTGCAGTGTTACGTGAGTGTCGCGTGTGCGTGTTTGAAGGGTAGTGTGTGTGGTAAGTGTAGCGTGAAGTGTTTTTGTGAAGTGTCACGTGTGTGTGTAAAGTGTCACTTGTGAGTGAATGAAGAGTCACATGTGTGGGTAAAGTGTCATGTGTGTATGTGAGTGTGGGTGAAGTACCATGTGTCTGTCACATGAGTGTGTGTAAAGTGTCACGTGTTTGTGAACTGTCCCGTGTTTGTTTGTGTGAGAGAAGTGTAAAGTGTGAAGTGTGTGTGTGTGAAGTGTAACGTGTGTGAAGTGTGTGTAAAGTGTCACGTGAGTGTGTACAGTGTTGAGTGTGTGAGAAGTGTGACGTGTGTGTGTGAGTGTGTGTGAAATGTCATGTGAGTGTGTCTGTGTGAGTGTGTGTGTGAAGTGTCACGTGTGTGAGTGTGCGTGAAGTGCAACGTCTGTGTGTGTGTGAGAAGTGTCACGTATATTTGTGTGTAGTGTCACCTGATTGTTTGTGAAGTGTTACGTGAGTTTGTGAAGTGTCGTGTGTGTGAGTGTGTGTGAAGTGTCACCTGTGTCTCACGTGATTGTTTGAAGTGTCACGTGAGTGTGTGTGTGAAGTATCACGTGTGTGAGAAGTGTCACGTGTATGTAAACTGTGTTTTTGTGAAGAGTCACGCGAGTGTGTGTGTGAAGTGTCACGTGAGTGTGTGTAAAGTGTCATATGTGTGTCAGAAGTGTCACCTGTGTGTCAGAAGTGTCACGTGTGTGTAAAGTGTCACACGTGTGTGTGTGAAGTGTAACATGTGGGTGTGAAGTGTCACGTGTGTGTTTGTGTGTGAAGTGTCACGTGTATGTATGTCTGTGACATGTCACGTGTGTGTGAAGTGTCACATGTGTGTGTGAATTGTCAGTTGTGTGTGCGTGTGAAGTGTCACGTTTGTGAACTGTGTGTGTGAATGTGTGTGTGAGATGTAATGTCACCTAAGTGTGTGTGAATTTTTACGTGAGTGTGTGAAGTGTCACGTGTGTGTGAGTGTGTCTGAAGTGTCACGTGTGTGTGTGAGAAGTGTCACGTGTGTGAAGCGTGTGTGTGTGAAGCGTCTCAAGTGTGTGTGAAGTGTCACGTGTGTGTGAGAAGTGATACGTGTGTGTGAAGTGTCACATTTGTGTATGTGAGTGTGTGTGAAGAGTCACGTGTGTGTATGAGGTGTCACGTGTGTATGTGTGTGTGAAGTGTCAC
Source organism: Lateolabrax maculatus (assembly GCA_031216445.1). Lineage (NCBI taxonomy): Eukaryota > Metazoa > Chordata > Actinopteri > Acropomatiformes > Lateolabracidae > Lateolabrax > Lateolabrax maculatus. The sequence goes on from JAUTWU010000025.1 coordinate 945,890, forward strand.
TTGTGTGTGTGAGAGATGTGTCACCTGAGTGTGTGTGAAGTGATACGTGAGTTTGTGAAGTGTCACGTGTGTCTGAGTGTGTGTGAAGTGTCACGTGTGTGTGAGAAGTGTCACGTGTGTGAAGCGTGTGTGTGTGAAGTGTCTCAAGTGTGAGTGAAGTGTCGCGTGTGTGTGAGTAGTGTCACGTGTGTGAAGTGTCAAGTGTGTATGTGAGTGTGTGTGAAGTGTCACGTGTGTGTGTGAGAGAAGTGTCACCTGAGTGTGTGTGCAGTGTCGTGTGTGAGTGTTTGTGAAGTGTCACGTGTGTGTCACGTGTGTTTGAAGTGTCACGTGAGTGTCTGTGTGACGTGTCACGTGTCTGAGTATGTGTGAAGTGTCACGTGTGCTTGTGCGAAATGTCACGTGTCTGTGAGTGAAGTATCACGTGTGTATGTGTTTGTGAAGTGTCACATGTGTGAGAAGTGTCACGTGTATGTAAACTGTGTTTGTGAAGAGTCACGCGAGTTTGTGTGAAGTGTCACGTGAGTGTGTGTGAAGTGTCACGTGTGTGAGAAGTGTCACGTGTGTAAAGTGTCACGCGTGTGTGTGTGAAGTGTAACATGTGGGTGTGAAGTGTCACGTGTGTGTTTGTGTGTGAAGTGTCACGTGTGTGAGAAGTGTCACGTGTATGTGTGTGACTGAATTGTCACGTATGTGTATGTGTGTGACATGTCACGTGTGTGTGAAGTGTCACGTGTGTGAATTGTCAGTTGTTTGTGCGTGTGAAGTGTCACGTTTGTGAACTGTGTGTGTGAACCTGTGTGTGAGATGTAATGTGTATGTACGTTTGTGTGAAGTGTAACGTGTCTGTGTGTGAAATGTAGCGTGAGTGTGTGTGAAGTGTAACTTGTGTGTGTGAGGAGTGTAATGTGCATGCTCGTGAAGTGTAACCTTTGCGTGTTCGTGAAGTGTAGCGTGTGCGTGAATTTCACGTGAGTGTGTCTGTGTGAAATGTCACGTGTGTGTCGTGTGTGAGAGAAGTGTCACCTGAGTGTGTGTGAAGTGTTACGTGTGTTTGTTAGAAGTGTAAAGTGTGTGTGAGAAGTGTCACGTGTGTGAACTGTGTGTTTGTGAAGTGTCACGTGAGTGTGTGTGAAGTGTCAAGTGTGTGTAGAAAATGTCACGTGTCTGTGAGTGAAGTGTCGTGTGTGTGAAGTGTCACGTGTGTGTGAGAAGTGTCAAGTGTTTGTGTGTGTGTGAAGTGTCACGTGTGTGTCACGTGTGTGTTTGAAGTGTCACTTGAGTGTGTGTGTGAAGTGTCACGTGTCTGAGTATGTGTGAAATGTCACGTGTGTGTAGGAAATGTCACGTGTCTGTGAGTGAAGTGTCACGTGTGTGAAGTGTGTGTGAAGTGTCACGTGTGTGTGAGGTGTCATGTGTATGTGTGTGAAGTGTTGTGTGTGCGAAATGTCACGTGTGTGAGAAGTGTCACGTCTATGTGTGTGTGACTGAATTGTCACGTATGTGTATGTGTGCGACATGTCACGTGTGTGTGAAGTGTCACATGTGTGTGTGAATTGTCAGTTGTGTGTGCGTGTGAAGTGTCACGTTTGTGAACTGTGTGTGTGAATGTGTGTGTGAGATGTAATGTGTATGTACGTTTGTGTGAAGTGTAACGTGTCTGTGTGTGAAATGTAACGTGTGTGTTCTGAAGATTAGATTAGATTAGATTCAACTTTATTGTCATTACCCATGTACATGTATAGAGTAACGAAATGAAGTTTAGCATCTAACCAGAAGTGCAAATAGTAAGTACCAATATACAGATAACAAATAAGTATTTTACAGATAATAAGTTAGCGAAGTGCAAACAGATTCCAAAGTGTTTGAGTGCAGGAGGTCCAGTAGTGCAGTAGTGCTGGTGTAAAGTCTTTGGTCAGTGGGGGGAGATGACGGGTAGATGGGTTTGTGGGTGGTGGCGGTGGTGGTGGTTGGGGAGTTGGGGGGGGGGGTTTCGTCAGCATGGGGCAGAGTTCAGTAAGGACACAGCTCTGGGGAAGAAACTGTTCCTCAGTCTGCTGGTCCTTGTCCGGAAGCACCTGAAGCGCCTGCCTGAGGGCAGGAGGGAGAACAGTCTGTGTGCAGGGTGGGAGGCGTCCTTGAGAATGCTGCGAGCTCGACGCAGACAGCGTTTTCTCTGGATTTCCTCAATGGCTGGAAGTGGAGTTCCTATGATGCGTTGGGCAGTTTTCACCACCCGCTGCAGTCCCTTGCGCTCCGCAACAGAGCAGCTCCCATACCAGACTGTGACACAGTTGGTTAGGATGCTCTCGATCACACAGCGGTAAAAGTTCACCAGGATGGCTGAAGACAGATGGTTTTTCTTCAGTGTCCTCAGGAAGAAGAGGCGCTGGTGAGCTTTCTTGACAAGGCTGGAGGTGTTGGTGGTCCAAGACAGGTCTTCCGAGATGTGGGTCCCCAGGAACTTGAAGCTGGAGACACGCTCAACATCCATCCCATTGATTTGGATGGGCGAGTGCATGCTTCTTTTCTTCTTCCTGAAGTCCACGATGAGCTCCTTGGTTTTGCTGGTGTTTAGGAGCAGGTTATTTTCGCTGCACTATGTGGCCAGGTGCTGTACCTCTTCCCTGTAGGCTGTCTCATCGTTGTTGCTGATGAGACCAATCACCGTGGTGTCGTCTGCGAACTTGATGATGGAGTTGGATCCATGCATAGGTCTGCAGTCGTAGGTGAAGAGGGAGTAGAGGAATGGGCTGAGCACACAGCCCTGTGGCACACCAGTGCTGAGTAAGACAGTGGTGGAGCAGGTGTGACCTGACCTAACATGTTGTGGTCTGTTAGTCAGAAAGTCCATGATCCAGTTGCAGAGGGAGGTGTTGGTGCCCAGGTCTCCAAGTTTAGTGATTAACTTGGAGGGGATGACAGTGTTGAAAGCTGAGCTGAAGTCAGCAAACAGCAATCTCGAGTAGGTGTTGGTGTTGTCCAGGTGAGTGAGCACAGAGTGCAGTGCTGTGGAGACTGCATCGTCTATGCTCCTATTGCTGCGGTAGGCAAACTGGTGTAGGTCCAGTGTGGGTGGGAGGGAGTCCTTCAGGTGTGCCAGGACCAGCCGCTCAAAGCACTTCATGATGATGGGAGTGAGTGCTACAGGGCGGTAGTCATTGAGGCACGTTGGCTTGGAATGTTTCGGCACTGGCACGATGGATGTAGCTTTAAAGCATGTCGGCACAGCTTCTTGGGCAAGGGACAGGTTGAAAATGTCCGTGAAGATCCCAGTGAGCTGTTCTGCACATGCCCTGAGCACACGTCCAGGAATGCCGTCAGGTCCAGCAGCCTTGCGTGCGTTGATCCGGCTCAGTGCCGTGTGGACAACAGTGGAGGAGAGTGTGGTGGGCTGGTGATCTGCTGGGAGTGTCGTCTTGGTGGCTCTGTCTCTGTTTTCCCTCTCGAAGCGAGCATAGAAGTTGTTAAGCTCGTTCAGGAAGGAGATGTCTGTGGCTGTGGGGGTGAGGTTGCTGGGTTTGTAGTCGGTGATGGCCTGGATGCCCTGCCACATTCGTCTGGGGTCGGAGTTGGAGAAGTGACCCTCTATTTCTTGCTTGTAGGTTAGTCCTGGATGTGCTGTAGGCCTGTGCATCCCCTGATCTGAAGGCCGTGTTGCGGGCCTTTAGCAGGAGCCGCACCTCCTTGCTCATCCATGGCTTCTGGTTGGGGTATGTGGTGATCTTCTTCTCTGTCGTGACGCCATCGATGATAGTGGTGATGTAATCCATGACAGAGGAAGCATAGATGTTAATGTCTGTGTGTGAGCCAGAGGTGGCCTGAGAAGCAAACATACTCCAGTCCGTGTGTTGAAACCTGTCCTGGAGTACAGAGTCTGTCCCCGCTGGCCACACCTTGATAGTCCTCACTGATGGCTTCACACGGTTGATGAGGGGTGAATATTTGGGAGTGAGGAACAGAGAGAGGTGATCCGACTGCCCGAGGTGGGGGAGGGGGGTCGCAGTGTAGGCAGCAGCTATGTTTGTGTAAACATGGTCCAAAGTTTTGTTTCCTCTGGTGTGGCAGGAAACATGCTGGTGGAATTTGGGGAGCACTGTCTTTAAGTTGGAATGATTAAAATCACCCGCAACAATAAAAGCAGCCTCCGGGTGATCAGTCTGTTGTTTGCTAATGGCTGCATGAAGTTCCTTCATTGCTAGCTTGGCATTAGCATCCGGTGGAATATAAGCAGCGGTGATGATGTTGGATGTGAACTCCCGTGGCAGATAGAAGGGTCTACACTTAACCATGATGAACTCTAGGTTAGCTGAGCAGTGACTTCGAAGAGTAACAGAGTCCGTACACCAAGCTTTGTTGACATAAATGCACAGTCCTCCCCCTCTGGTCTTACCGGAGTCATCAGCTGATCTATCTGCCCGGTGTGTGTAGCGTCCGGCTAGCTCGATAGCACTGTCCGGTATGCCTCCGTGTAGCCATGTTTCGGTGAAAATCATGACATTGCAGTCCAGAAGTCTCTTGCTGTTGGTGAAGCGGAGTCGTATCTCGTCCATTTTGTTCACCAGAGATCTCACATTAGCGAGGAAGATGCTGGGCAGAGAGAGCCGGTGTGGTGTTAGCCTTAGCTTAGCTCTCAGTCCTCTGCGCTTCCCCCACCTTTTGTTTTGAGTGCGAAGCCTCCGGTGTTCTGGAGATCTCAGGGATGAGTGGCAGATCGGTGATAAAAGTGTCCGAAAAACGTAGTCTAATGTCCAAAAGCTCCAGTCGGGTGTATGATGTGAAACCACTACTGTTTTGAACAAACAGACCCGAAATGAGCAGTAAAAGTACTACAAAGTTGCGAAAACTGGGGAGACGCCGGGCCTCGCGATCTGCTCGCGCCGCCATCTTGGAAACACTATCATCATAGAGCTCCATTGATGAGCTGAAGTGTAACTTGTGTGTGTGAGGAGTGTAATGTGCATGCTCGTGAAGTGTAACGTCTGCGTGTTCGTGAAGTGTAGTGTGTGCGTGAATGTCACGTGAGTGTGTCTGTGTGAAATGTCACGTGTGTGTCGTGTGTGAGAGAAGTGTCACCTGAGTGTGTGTGAAGTGTCTCACAAGTGTGAAGTGTCACGTGTGTGTGAAGTGTCACGTGTGTGTATGTGGTGTCACATGTGTATGTGTGTGAAGTGTCACTTGTGTGTGTGAGAGAAGTGTCACCTGAGTGTGTGTGCAGTGTTACGTGAGTGTGTGAAATGCCATGTGTGTGAGTGTTTGTGAAGTGTCACGTGTGTCATGTGAGTGTTTGTGAAGTTTCACGTGTGTGTCACGTGTGTGTTTGAAGTGTCACGTGAGTGTGGGAAATGTCACGTGTCTGTGACTGAAGTGTCACGTGTGTGTCATGTGAGTGTTTGTGAAGTGTCACGTGTGTGTCACGTGTGTGTTTGAAGTGTCACGTGAGTGTGTGTGAAGTGTCACGTGAGTGTGTAGGAAATGTCACGTGTCTGTGACTGAAGTGGCACGTGTGTGTCACGTGAGTGTTTGTGAAAGGTCACGTGTGTGTCATGTGAGTGTTTGTGAAGTGTCACGTGTGTGTCATGCGAGTGTTTGTGAAGTATCACTTGAGTGTGTGTGTGAAGAGTCACGCGAGTGTGTGTGAAGTGTCACGTGAGTGTGTTTGTAGCAAATGTCACGTGTCTGTGACTGAAGTGTCACGCGTGTCACGTGAGTGTTTGTGAAGTATAACGTGTGTGTCATGTGAGTGTTTGTGAAGTGTCACGTGTGTGTTTGAAGTGTCACGTGAGTGTGTGTGAAGTGTCACGTGAGTGTGTAGGCAATGTCACGTGGCTGTGACTGAAGTGTGACGTGTGTCACGTGAGTTTTTGTGAAGTGTCACGTGTGTGTCATGTGAGTGGTTGTGAAGTGTCACGTGTGTGTCACGTGTGTGATTGAAGTGTCACTTGAGTATGTGTGTGAAGAGTCACGCGAGTGTGTGTGAAGTGTCACGTGAGTGTGTGTGTAGCAAATGTCACGTGTCTGTGACTGAAGTGTCACGCGTGTGTCACGTGAGTGTTTGTGAAGTATCACGTGTGTGTCATGTGAGTGTTTGTGAAGTGTCACGTGTGTGTCATGTGAGTGTTTGTGAAGTGTCACATGTGTGTCACGTGTGTGTTTGAAGTGTCACGTGAGTGTGTCTGAAGTGTCACGTGAGTGTGTAGGCAATGTCACGTGTCTGTGACTGAAGTGTCACGTGTGTGTCACGTGAGTGTTTGTGAAGTGTCACGTGTGTGTCATGTGAGTGGTTGTGAAGTGTCACGTGTGTGTCATGTGAGTGTTTGTGAAGTGTCACGTGTGTGTTTGAAGTGTCACGTGAGTGTGTGTGAAGTGTCACGTGTGTAGGATATGTCACGTGTCTGTGACTGAAGTGTCACGTGTGTCACGTGAGTGTTTGTGAAGTGTCACGTGTGTGTCATGTGAGTGTTTGTCAAGTGTCACGTGTGTGTTACGTGTGACGTGAGTGTGTGTGAAGTGTCATGTGAGTGTGTAGGAAATGTTACGTGTCTGTGACTGAAGTGTCACGTGTGTGTCACGTGAGTTTCTGTGAAGTGTCACGTGTGTGTCGTGTGTGTTTGAAGTGTCACTTGAGTGTGTGTGTGTGAAGTGTTAAGTGAGTGTGTGTGAAGTTTCACGTGTGTGTAGGAAATGTCATGTGTCTGTGACTGAAGTGTCACGTGTGTGTCATGTGAGTGTTTGTGAAGTGTCACGTGTGTCACGTGAGTGTTTGTGAAGTGTCACGTGTGTGTCACGTGAGTTTTTGTGAAGTGTCACGTGAGTGTCATGTGAGTGTTTGTGAAGTGTCACGTGTGTGTCACGTGTGTGTTTGAAGTGTCACTTGAGTGAGTGTGTGTGAAGTTTCACGTGTGTGTAGGAAATGTCACGTGTCTGTGACTGAAGTGTCACGTGTGTGTCACGTGAGTGTTAGTGAAGTGTCACGTGTGTGTCACGTGTGTGTTTGAAGTGTCACGTGAGTGTGTGTGAAGTGTCACGTGAGTGTGTAGGAAATGTCACGTGTCTGTGACTGAAGTGCCACGTGTGTGTCACGTGAGTGTTTGTGAAGTGTCACGTGTGTGTCATGTGAGTGTTTGTGAAGTGTCACGTGTGTGTCATGTGAGTGTTTGTCAAGTGTCACGTGTGTCACGTGTGTGTTTGAAGTGTCACGTGAGTGTGTGTGAAGTGTCACGTGTGTGTAGGAAATGTCACGTGTCTGTGACTGAAGTGTCATGTGTGTGTCACGTGAGTGTTTGTGAAGTGTCACGTGTGTGTCATGTGAGTGTTTGTGAAGTGTCACGTGAGTGTGTGTGAAGTGTCACATGAGTGTGTAGGAAATGTCACGTGTCTGTGACTGAAGTGTCACGTGTGTGTCACGTGAGTGTTTGTCAAGTGTCACGTGTGTGTCACGTGTGTGTTTGAAGTGTCACGTGAGTGTTTGTGAAGTGTCACGTGTGTGTCATGCGAGTGTTTGTGAAGTATCACTTGAGTGTGTGTGTGAAGAGTCACGCGAGTTTGTGTGAAGTGTCACGTGAGTGTGTGTGTAGCAAATGTCACGTGTCTGTGACTGAAGTGTCACGCGTGTCACGTGAGTGTTTGTGAAGTATCACGTGTGTGTCATGTGAGTGTTTGTGAAGTGTCACGTGTGTGTCATGTGAGTGTTTGTGAAGTGTCACATGTGTGTCACGTGTGTGCTTGAAGTGTCACGTGAGTGTGTGTGAAGTGTCACGTGAGTGTGTAGGAAATGTTACGTGTCTGTGACTGAAGTGTCACGTGTGTCACGTGAGTGTGTGTGAAGTGTCACGTGTGTAGGAAATGTCATGTGTCTGTGACTGAAGTGTCACGTGTGTGTCACGTGAGTGTTTGTGAAGTGTCACGTGTGTGTCATGTGAGTGTTTGTCAAGTGTCACGTGTGTGTCACGTGTGTGCTTGAAGTGTCACGTGAGTGTGTGTGAAGTGTCACGTGAGTGTGTAGGAAATGTTACGTGTCTGTGACTGAAGTGTCACGTGTGTGTCACGTGAGTGTTTGTGAAGTGTCACGTGTGTGTCACGTGAGTGTTTGTGAAGTGTCACGTGTGTGTCACGTGAGTTTTTGTGAAGTGTCACGTGTGTGTCACGTGAGTGTTTGTGAAGTGTCACGTGAGTTTTTGTAAAGTGTCACGTGTGTGTCATGTGAGTGTTTGTCAAGTGTCACGTGTGTGTCACGTGTGTGTTTGAAGTTTCACTTGAGTGTGTGTGTGTGAAGTGTTAAGTGAGTGTGTGTGAAGTTTCACGTGTGTGTAGGAAATGTCACGTGTCTGTGACTGAAGTGTCACGTGTGTGTCACGTGAGTGTTTGTGAAGTGTCACGTGTGTGTCATGTGAGTGTTTGTGAAGTGTCACGTGTGTGTCATGTGAGTGTTTGTCAAGTGTCACGTGTGTGTTTGAAGTGTCACATTAGTGTGTGTGAAGTGTCACGTGTGTGTAGGAAATGTCACGTGTCTGTGACTGAAGTGTCACGTGTGTGTCACGTGAGTGTTTGTGAAGTGTCACGTGTGTGTCATGTGAGTGTTTGTGAAGTGTCACGTGAGTGTGTGTGAAGTGTCACGTGAGTGTGTAGGAAATGTCACGTGTCTGTGACTGAAGTGTCACGTGTGTGTCACGTGAGTGTGTGTGACGTGTCACGTGTGTGTCATGTGAGTGTTTGTGAAGTGTCACGTTTGTGTCATGTGAGTGTTTGTGAAGTGTCACTTGAGTGTGTGTGTGTGAAATGTCACGTGAGTGTGTGTGAAGTATCACGTGTGTAGCAAATGTCACGTGTCTGTGACTGAAGTGTCACGCGTGTGTCACGTGAGTGTTTGTGAAGTGTCACGTGTGTGTCATGTGAGTGTTTGTGAAGTGTCACGTGTGTGTCATGTGAGTGTGAAGTGTCACGTGTGTGTCATGTGAGTGTTTGTGAAGTGTCACGTGTGTCATGTGTGTGTTTGAAGTGTCACGTGAGTGTGGAAAATGTCACGTGTCTGTGACTGAAGTGTCACGTGTGTGTCACGTGAGTGTTTGTGAAGTGTCACGTGTGTGTCATGTGAGTGGTTGTGAAGTGTCACGTGTGTGTCATGTGAGTGTTTGTGAAGTGTCGTGTGTGTCATGTGAGTGTTTGTGAAGTGTCACGTGTGTGTCACGTGTGTGTTTGAAGTGTCACGTGAGTGTGTTTGAAGTGTCACGTGAGTGTGTAGGAAATGTCATGTGTCTGTGACTGAAGTGTCACGTGTGTCACGTGAGTGTTTGTGAAGTGTCACGCGTGTGTCATGTGAGTGTTTGTGAAGTGTCACGTGTGTGTCATGTGAGTGTTTGTGAAGTGTCACGTGTGTGTCACCTGTGTGATTGAAGTGTCACGTGAGTGTGTGTGTGACGTGTCACGTGTCTGAGTATATGTGAAGTGTCACGTGTGTTTGTTAGAAGTGTAACGTGTGTGAGGAGTGTCACGCGTGTGAACTGTGTGTTTGTGAAGTGTCACGTGAGTGTGTGTGAAGTGTCACGTGAGTGTGTAGGAAATGTCACGTGTCTGTGACTGAAGTGTCACGTGTGTGTCACGTGTTTGTGAAGTGTCACGGGTGTGTCATGTGAGTGTTTGTGAAGTGTCACGTGTGTGAAATGTGAGTGTTTGAAGTGTCACGTGAGTGTGTGTGAAGTCTCACGTGAGTGTGTGTGTAGCAAATGTCACGTGTCTGTGACTGAAGAGTCACGCGTGTGTCACGTGAGTGTTTGTGAAGTATCACGTGTGTGTCATGTGAGTGTTTGTGAAGTGTCACGTGTGTGTCATGTGAGTGTTTGTGAAGTGTCACATGTGTGTCACGTGTGTGTTTGAAGTGTCACGTGAGTGTGTGTGAAGTGTCACGTGAATGTGTAGGCAATGTCACGTGTCTGTGACTGAAGTGTCACGTGTGTGTCACGTGAGTGTTTGTAAAGTGTCACGTGTGTGTCATGTGAGTGTTTGTGAAGTGTCACGTGTGTGTCACGTGTGTGTTTGAAGTGTCATGTGAGTGGTTGTGAAGTGTCACGTGTGTGTCATGTGAGTTTTTGTGAAGTGTCACGTGCGTGTCACGTGAGTTTTTGTGAAGTGTCACGTGCGTGTCACGTGAGTGTTTGTGAAGTGTCACGTGTGTCACGTGAGTTTTTGTGAAGTGTCACGTGTGTGTCATGTGAGTGTTTGTGAAGTGTCGTGTGTGTCATGTGAGTGTTTGTGAAGTGTCGTGTGTGTCACGTGTGTGTTTGAAGTGTCACTTGAGTGTGTGTGTGAAGTTTCACGTGTGTGCAGGAAATGTCACGTGTCTGTGACTGAAGTGTCATGTGTGTGTCACGTGAGTGTTTGTGAAGTGTCACGTGTGTGTCATGTGAGTGTTTGTGAAGTGTCACGTGAGTGTGTGTGAAGTGTCACGTGAGTGTGTAGGAAATGTCACGTGTCTGTGACTGAAGTGTCACGTGTGTGTCACGTGAGTGTTTGTGAAGTGTCACGTGTGTCATGCGAGTGTTTGTGAAGTATCACTTGAGTGTGTGTGTGAAGAGTCACGCGAGTTTGTGTGAAGTGTCACGTGAGTGTGTAGGCAATGTCACGTGTCTGTGACTGAAGTGTCACGTGTGTGTCACTTGAGTGTTTGTGAAGTGTCACTTGTGTGTCATGTGAGTGGTTGTGAAGTGTCACGTGTGTGTCATGTGAGTGTTTGTGAAGTGTCACGTGTGCGTCACGTGTGTGCTTGAAGTGTCACGTGAGTGTGTGTGAAGTGTCACGTGAGTGTGTAGGAAATGTTACATGTCTGTGACTGAAGTGTCACGTGTGTGTCACGTAAGTGTTTGTGAAGTGTCACGTGTGTGTCACGTGAGTGTTTGTGAAGTGTCACGTGTGTCACGTGAGTTTTTGTGAAGTGTCACGTGTGTGTCACGTGAGTGTTTGTGAAGTGTCACGTGAGTTTTTGTGAAGTGTCACGCGAGTGTGTGTGAAGTGCCACGTGAGTGTCATGTGAGTGTTTGTCAAGTGTCACATGTGTGTCACGTGTGTGTTTGAAGTGTCACGTGAGTGTGTGTGAAGTGTCACGTGAGTGTGTAGGAAATGTCACGTGTCTGTGACTGAAGTGTCACGTGTGTGTCACGTGAGTGTTTGTGACGTGTCACGTGTGTGTCATGTGAGTGTTTGTGAAGTGTCACGTGTGTGTCATGTGAGTGTTTGTGAAGTGTCACTTGAGTGTGTGTGTGTGAAATGTCACGTGAGTGTGTGTGAAGTATCACGTGTGTAGCAAATGTCACGTGTCTGTGACTGAAGTGTCACGCGTGTGTCACGTGAGTGTTTGTGAAGTGTCACGTGTGTGTCACGTGAGTGTTTGTGAAGTGTCACGTGTGTGTCACGTGAGTGTTTGTGAAGTGTCACGTGTGTCATGTGTGTGTTTGAAGTGTCACGTGAGTGTGGAAAATGTCACGTGTCTGTGACTGAAGTGTCACGTGTGTGTCACGTGAGTGTTTGTGAAGTGTCACGTGTGTGTCATGTGAGTGTTTGTGAAGTGTCACGTGTGTGTCACGTGTGTGTTTGAAGTGTCACGTGAGTGTGTTTGAAGTGTCACGTGAGTGTGTAGGAAATGTCATGTGTCTGTGACTGAAGTGTCACGTGTGTCACGTGAGTGTTTGTGAAGTGTCACGCGTGTGTCATGTGAGTGTTTGTTAAGTGTCACGTGTGTGTCATGTGAGTGTTTGTGAAGTGTCACGTGTGTGTCACCTGTGTGATTGAAGTGTCACATGAGTGTGTGTGTGACGTGTCACGTGTGTTTGTTAGAAGTGTAACGTGTGTGTGAGGAGTGTCACGTGTGTGAACTGTGTGTTTGTGAAGTGTCACGTGAGTGTGTGTGAAGTGTCACGTGAGTGTGTAGGAAATGTCACGTGTCTGTGACTGAAGTGTCACGTGTGTGTCACGTGTTTGTGAAGTGTCACGGGTGTGTCATGTGAGTGTTTGTGAAGTGTCACATGTGTGTCACGTGTGTTTGAAGTGTCACGTGAGTGTGTGTGAAGTGTCACGTGAGTGTGTAGGAAATGTCACGTGTATGTGACTGAAGTTTCACGTGTGTGTCACGTGAGTGTTTGTAAAGTGTCACGTGTGTGTCATGTGAGTGTTTGTGAAGTGTCACGTGTGTGAAATGTGAGTGTTTGAAGTGTCACGTGAGTGTGTGTGAAGTGTCACGTGAGTGTGTAGGAAATGTCATGTTTCTGTGACTGAAGTGTCACGTGTGTGTCACGTGAGTGTTTGTGAAGGGTCACGTGTGTGTCATTTGAGTGTTTGTGAAGTGTCACGTGTGTGTTATGAGAGTGTTTGTGAAGTATCACTTGAGTGTGTGTGTGAAGAGTCACGCGAGTGTGTGTGAAGTCTCACGTGAGTGTGTGTGTAGCAAATGTCACGTGTCTGTGACTGAAGAGTCACGCGTGTGTCACGTGAGTGTTTGTGAAGTATCACGTGTGTGTCATGTGAGTGTTTGTGAAGTGTCACGTGTGTGTCATGTGAGTGTTTGTGAAGTGTCACATGTGTGTCACGTGTGTGTTTGAAGTGTCACGTGAGTGTGTGTGAAGTGTCACGTGAGTGTGTAGGCAATGTCACGTGTCTGTGACTGAAGTGTCACGTGTGTGTCACGTGAGTGTTTGTAAAGTGTCACGTGTGTGTCATGTGAGTGTTTGTGAAGTGTCACGTGTGTGTCACGTGTGTGTTTGAAGTGTCATGTGAGTGGTTGTGAAGTGTCACGTGTGTGTCATGTGAGTTTTTGTGAAGTGTCACGTGCGTGTCACGTGAGTGTTTGTGAAGTGTCACGTGTGTGTCACGTGAGTTTTTGTGAAGTGTCACGTGTGTGTCATGTGAGTGTTTGTGAAGTGTCGTGTGTGTCATGTGAGTGTTTGTGAAGTGTCGTGTGTGTCACGTGTGTGTTTGAAGTGTCACTTGAGTGTGTGTGAAGTTTCACGTGTGTGTAGGAAATGTCACGTGTCTGTGACTGAAGTGTCATGTGTGTGTCACGTGAGTGTTTGTGAAGGGTCACGTGTGTGTCATGTGAGTGTTTGTGAAGTGTCACGTGAGTGTGTGTGAAGTGTCACGTGAGTGTGTAGGAAATGTCACGTGTCTGTGACTGAAGTGTCACGTGTGTGTCACGAGAGTGTTTTTGGTCACGTGTGTGTCAGGTGAGTGGTTGTGAAGTGTCACGTATGTGTCATGTGAGTGTTTGTGAAGTGTCACGTGTGTCATGTGATGGTTTGTCAAGTGTCACGTGTGTGTCACGTGTGTGTTTGAAGTGTCACGTGAGTGTGTGTGAAGTGTCACGTGTGTGTAGGAAATGTCATGTTTCTGTGACTGAAGTGTCACGTGTGTCACGTGAGTGTTTGTGAAGTGTCACGTGTGTCATGCGAGTGTTTGTGAAGTATCACTTGAGTGTGTGTGTGAAGAGTCACGCGAGTTTGTGTGAAGTGTCACGTGAGTGTGTAGGAAATGTTACGTGTCTGTGACTGAAGTGTCACGTGTGTGTCACGTAAGTGTGTGTGAAGTGTCACGTGTGTGTCACGTGAGTGTTTGTGAAGTGTCATGTGTGTGTCACGTGAGGTTTTGTGAAGTGTCACGTGTGTGTCACGTGAGTGTTTGTGAAGTGTCACGTGAGTTTTTGTGAAGTGTCACGCGAGTGTTTGTCAAGTGTCACATGTGTGTCACGTGTGTGTTTGAAGTGTCACGTGAGTGTGTGTGAAGTGTCACGTGAGTGTGTAGGAAATGTCACGTGTCTGTGACTGAAGTGTCACGTGTGTGTCACGTGAGTGTTTGTGACGTGTCACGTGTGTGTCATGTGAGTGTTTGTGAAGTGTCACGTGTGTGTCATGTGAGTGTTTGTGAAGTGTCACTTGAGTGTGTGTGTGAAATGTCACGTGAGTGTGTGTGAAGTATCACGTGTGTAGCAAATGTCACGTGTCTGTGACTGAAGTGTCACGCGTGTGTCACGTGAGTGTTTGTGAAGTGTCACGTGTGTGTCACGTGTGTGTTTGAAGTGTCACGTGAGTGTGTGTGAAGTGTCACGTGAGTGTGGGAAATGTCACGTGTCTGTGACTGAAGTGTCACGTGTGTGTCACGTGAGTGTTTGTGAAGTGTCACGTGTGTGTCATGTGAGTGGTTGTGAAGTGTCACGTGTGTCATGTGAGTTTGTGAAGTGTCACGTGTGTGTCACCTGTGTGATTGAAGTGTCACGTGAGTGTGTGTGACGTGTCACGTGTCTGAGTATATGTGAAGTGTCACGTGTGTTTGTTAGAAGTGTAACGTGTGTGTGAGGAGTGTCACGTGTGTGAACTGTGTGTTTGTGAAGTGTCACGTGAGTGTGTGTGAAGTGTCACGTGAGTTTGTAGGAAATGTCACGTGTCTGTGACTGAAGTGTCACGTGAGTGTTTGTGAAGTGTCACGGGTGTGTCATGTGAGTGTTTGTGAAGTGTCACGTGTGTGTCACGTGTGTTCGAAGTGTCACGTGAGTGTTTGTGAAGTGTCACGTGAGTGTGTAGGAAATGTCACGTGTATGTGACTGAAGTGTCACGTGTGTGTCACGTGAGTGTTTGTAAAGTGTCACGTGTGTGTCATGTGAGTGTTTGTGAAGTGTCACGTGTGTGAAATGTGAGTGTTTGTGAAGTGTCACGTGTGTGTCATGTGAGTGTTTGTCAAGTGTCACGTGTGTGTCACGTGTGTGTTTGAAGTGTCACGTGAGTGTGTGTGAAGTGTCACGTGAGTGTGTAGGAAATGTCACGTGTCTGTGACTGAAGTGTCACGTGTGTGTCACGTGAGTGTTTGTGAAGTATCACTTGAGTGTGTGTGTGAAGAGTCACGCGAGTGTGTGTGAAGTATCACGTGACTGTGTGTGAAGTGTCACGTGTGTGTCAGAAGTGTCACGTGTGTGAAGTGTCACGTGTGTGTGTGAAGTATCACGTGTGTGTAGCAAATGTCACGTGTCTGTGACTGAAGTGTCACGCGTGTGTCACATGAGTGTTTGTGAAGTGTCACGTGTGTGTCATGTGAGTGTTTGTGAAGTGTCACGTGTGTGTCATGTGAGTGTTTGTGAAGTGTCCCGTGTGTCATGTGAGTGTTTGTGAAGTGTCACATGTGTCACGTGTGTGTTTGAAGTGTCACGTGAGTGTGTGTGAAGTGTCACGTGAGTGTGTAGGCAATGTCACGTGTCTGTGACTGAAGTGTCACGTGTGTGTCACGTGAGTGTTTGTCAAGTGTCACGTGTGTCACATGTGTGTTTGAAGTGTCACGTGAGTGTTTGTGAAGTGTCACGTGTGTGTCACGTGAGTTTTTGTGAAGTGTCACGTGTGTGTCACGTGAGTGTTTGTGAAGTGTCACGTGTGTGTCATGTGAGTGTTTGTGAAGTGTCACATGTGTGTCACATGTGTGTTTGAAGTGTCACGTGAGTGTGTGTGAAGTGTCACGTGTGTAGGAAATGTAACGTGTCTGTGACTGAAGTGTCACGTGTGTGTCACGTGAGTGTTTGTGAAGTGTCACGTGTGTGTCATGTGAGTGTTTGTCAAGTGTCACGTGTGTCACGTGTGTGTTTGAAGTGTCACGTGAGTGTTTGTGAAGTGTCACGTGTGTGTCACGTGAGTTTTTGTGAAGTGTCACGTGTGTGTCACGTGAGTTTTTGTGAAGTGTCACGTGTGTGTCATGTGAGTGCGTGTGAAGTTTCACGTGTGTGTAGGAAGTGTCACGTGTCTGTGACTGAAGTGTCACGTGTGTGTCACGTCTGTGTTTGAAGTGTCACGTGAGTGTGTGTGAAGTGTCACGTGAGTGTGTAGGAAATGTCACGTGTCTGTGACTGAAGTGTCACGTGTGTGTCACGTGAGTGTTTGTGAAGTGTCACGTGTGTATCGTGTGAGTGTTTGTCAAGTGTCACGTGTGTGTCACGTGTGTGTTTGAAGTGTCACGTGAGTGTGTGTGAAGTGTCACGTGTGTGTAGGAAATGTCACGTGTCTGTGACTGAAGTGTCGTGTGTGTCACGTGAGTGTTTGTGAAGGGTCACGTGTGTGTCATGTGAGTGTTTGTGAAGTGTCACGTGTGTGTCATGCGAGTGTTTGTGAAGTATCACTTGAGTGTGTGTGTGAAGTGTCACGTGAGTGTGTGAAGTGTCACGTGTGTGTCAGAAGTGTCACGTGTGTGAAGTGTCACGTGTGTGAAGTGTAACATGTGGGTGTGAAGTGTCACATGAGTGATTGTGTGAAGTATCACGTGTGTAGCAAATGTCACGTGTCTGTGACTGAAGTGTCACGTGTGTCACGTGAGTGTTTGTGAAGTGTCACGTGTGTGTCACGTGAGTGTTAGTGAAGTGTCACGTGTGTCACGTGTGTGTTTGTGAAGTGTCACGTGTGTGTCACGTGTGTGCTTGAAGTGTCACTTGAGTGTGTGTGTGTGAAGTGTTACGTGAGTGTGTGTGAAGTTTCACGTGTGTGTAGGAAATGTCACGTGTCTGTGACTGAAGTGTCACGTGTGTGTCACGTGAGTGATAGTGAAGTGTCACGTGTGTGTCAAGTGAATGTTTGTGAAGTGTCACGTGTGTGTTACGTGTGTGTTTGAAGTGTCACGTGAGTGTGTGTGAAGTTTCACGTGTGTGTAGGAAATGTCACGTGTCTGTGACTGAAGTGTCACGTGTGTGTCACGTCTGTGTTTGAAGTGTCACGTGAGTGTGTGTGAAGTGTCACGTGAGTGTGTAGGAAATGTTACGTCTCTGTGACTGAAGTGTCACGTGTGTGTCACGTGAGTGTTTGTAAAGTGTCACGTGTGTGTCACGTGAGTGTTTGTGAAGTGTCACGTGTGTGTCACGTGTGTGTTTGAAGTGTTACGTGAGTGTGTGTGAAGTTTCACGTGTGTGTAGGAAATGTCACGTGTCTGTGACTGAAGTGTCACGTGTGTGTCACGTGAGTGGTAGTGAAGTGTCAAGTGTGTGTTTGAAGTGTCACGTGAGTGTGTGTGAAGTGTCACGTGAGTGTGTAGGAAATGTCACGTGTCTGTGACTGAAGTGTCACGTGAGTGTGTGTGAAGTGTCACGTGAGTGTGTAGGAAATGTCACGTGTCTGTGACTGAAGTGTCACGTGTGTGTCACGTGAGTGTTTGTGAAGTGTCACGTGTGTGTCATGTGAGTGTTTGTGAAGTGTCACGTGTGTGTCGTGTGAGTGTTTGTGAAGTGTCACGTGTGTGTCTTGTGAGTGTTTGTGAAGTGTCACGTGTGTGTCACGTGTGTGTTTGAAGTGTCACGTGAGTGTGTGTGAAGTGTCACATGAGTGTGTAGGAAATGTCACGTGTCTGTGACTGAAGTGTCACGTGTGTGTCACGTGAGTGTTTGTGAAGTGTCACGTGAGTGTTTGTGAAGTGTCACGTGTGTGTCACGTGTGTGTTTGAAGTGTCACGTGAGTGTGTGTGAATTGTCACGTGAGTGTGTAGGAAATGTCAAGTGTCTGTGACTGAAGTGTCACGTGTTTGTCACGTGAGTGTTTGTGAGGTGTCACGTGTGTGTCATGTGAGAGTTTGTGAAGTGTCACGTGTGTGTCATGTGAGTGTTTGTGAAGTGTCACGTGTGTGTCGTGTGAGTGTTTGTGAAGTGTCACGTGTGTGTCACGTGTGTGTTTGAAGTGTCACGTGAGTGTGTGAAGTGTCACGTGAGTGTGTGGGAAATGTCACGTGTCTGTGACTGAAGTGTCACGTGTGTGTCATGTGAGTGGTTGTGAAGTGTCACGTGAGTGTGTGTGAAGTGTCACGTGTGTGTAGGAAATGTCACGTGTCTGGGAGTGAAGTGTCACGTGTGTGTCACGTGAGTGTTTGTGAAGTGTCACGTGTGTGTCACGTGAGTGTTTGTGAAGTGTCACGTGTGTGTCACGTGAGTGTTTGTGAAGTGTCACGTGTGTGTCACGTGAGTGTTTGTGAAGTGTCACGTGTGTGTTTGAAGTGTCACTTGAGTGTGTGTGTGTGTGAAGTGTTACGTGAGTGTGTGTGAAGTTTCACGTGTGTGTAGGAAATGTCACGTGTCGGTGACTGAAGTGTCACGTGTGTGTCACGTGAGTGTTTGTGAAGGGTCACGTGTGTGTCATGTGAGTGTTCGTCAAGTGTCACGTGTGTGTCACGTGTGTGTTTGAAGTGTCACGTGAGTGTGTGTGAAGTGTCACGTGAGTGTGTGTGAAGTGTCACGTGTGTGTAGGAAATGTCATGTTTCTGTGAGTGAAGTGTCACGTGTGTGTCACGTGAGTGTTTGTGAAGGGTCACGTGTGTGTCATGTGAGTGTTTGTGAAGTGTCACGTGTGTTTCATGTGAGAGTTTGTGAAGTGTCACGTGTGTGTCACGTGTGTGTTTGAAGTGTCACGTGAGTGTGTGTGAATTGTCACGTGACTGTGTAGGAAATGTCAAGTGTATGTGACTGAAGTGTCACGTGTGTCACGTGTTTGTGAAGTGTCACGTGTGTGTCATGTGAGTGTTTGTGAAGTGTCACGTGTGTGTCGTGTGAGTGTTTGTGAAGTGTCACGTGTGTGTCGCGTGTGTGTTTGAAGTGTCACGTGAGTGTGTGTGAAGTGTCACGTGAGTGTAGGAAATGTCACGTGTCTGTGACTGAAGTGTCACGTGTGTCACGTGACTGTTTGTGAAGTGTCACGTGTGTGTCACGTGTGTGTTTGAAGTGTCACGTGAGTGTGTGTGAATTGTCACGTGAGTGTGTAGGCAATGTCACGTGTCTGTTACTGAAGTGTCACGTGTTTGTCACGTGAGTGTTTGTGAAGTGTCACGTGTTTCATGTGAGAGTTTGTGAAGTGTCACGTGTGTGTCATGTGAGTGTTTGTGAAGTGTCACGTGTGTGTCGTGTGAGTGTTTGTGAAGTGTCACGTGTGTGTCACGTGTGTGTTTGAAGTGTCACGTGAGTGTGTGAAGTGTCACGTGAGTGTGTAGGAAATGTCACGTGTCTGTGACTGAAGTGTCACGTGTGTTACGTGAGTGTTTGTGAAGTGTCATGTGTGTGTCATGTGAGTGTTTGTGAAGTGTCACGTGTGTGTCATGTGAGTGTTTGTGAAGTGTCACGTGTGTGTCACGTGTGTGTTTGAAGTGTCACGTGAGTGTGTGAAGTGTCACGTGAGTGTGTAGGAAATGTCACGTGTCTGTGACTGAAGTGTCACGTGTGTTACGTGAGTGTTTGTGAAGTGTCACGTGTGTGTCATGTGAGTGTTTGTGAAGTGTCACGTGTGTGTCATGTGAGTGTTTGTGAAGTGTCACGTGTGTTTCATGTGAGAGTTTGTGAAGTGTCACGTGTGTGTCACGTGTGTGTTTGAAGTGTCACGTGAGTGTGTGTGAAGTGTCACGTGTGTGTAGGAAATGTCACGTGTCTGTGACTGAAGTGTCACGTGTGTGTCACGTGAGAGTTTGTGAAGTGTCACGTGTGTGTCACGTGTGTGTTTGAAGTGTCACGTGAGTGTGTGTGAATTGTCACG
Organism: Lateolabrax maculatus; assembly: GCA_031216445.1. Classification (NCBI taxonomy): domain Eukaryota; kingdom Metazoa; phylum Chordata; class Actinopteri; order Acropomatiformes; family Lateolabracidae; genus Lateolabrax; species Lateolabrax maculatus. The sequence goes on from JAUTWU010000025.1 coordinate 965,395, forward strand.
TGAGTGTGTAGGAAATGTCAAGTGTATGTGACTGAAGTGTCACGTGTGTGTCACATGAGTGTTTGTGAAGTGTCACGTGTGTGTCATGTGAGTGTTTGTGAAGTGTCACGTGTGTGTCATGTGAGTGTTTGTGAAGTGTCACGTGTGTGTCACGTGTGTGAAGTGTCACGTGAGTGTGTAGGAAATGTCACGTGTCTGTGACTGAAGTGTCACGTGTGTGTCACGTGAGTGTTTGTGAAGTGTCACGTGTGTGTCACGTGTGTGTTTGAAGTGTCACGTGAGTGTGTGTGAATTGTCACGTGAGTGTGTAGGAAATGTCAAGTGTCTGTGACTGAAGTGTCACGTGTTTGTCACGTGAGTGTTTGTGAAGTGTCACGTGTGTGTCATGTGAGTGTTTGTGAAGTGTCACGTGTGTTTCATGTGAGAGTTTGTGAAGTGTCACGTGTGTGTCATGTGAGTGTTTGTGAAGTGTCACGTGTGTGTCGTGTGAGTGTTTGTGAAGTGTCACGTGTGTGTCACGTGTGTGTTTGAAGTGTCACGTGTGTGTCATGTGAGTGGTTGTGAAGTGTCACGTGAGTGTGTGTGAAGTGTCACGTGTGTGTAGGAAATGTCACGTGTCTGGGAGTGAAGTGTCACGTGTGTGTCACGTGAGTGTTTGTGAAGTGTCACGTGTGTGTCACGTGAGTGTTTGTGAAGTGTCACGTGTGTGTCACGTGAGTGTTTGTGAAGTGTCACGTGTGTGTCACGTGTGTGTTTGAAGTGTCACGTGAGTGTGTGTGAAGTGTCACGTGAGTGTGGGAAATGTCACGTGTCTGTGACTGAAGTGTCACGTGTGTGTCACGTGAGTGTTTGTGAAGTGTCACGTGTGTGTCATGTGAGTGGTTGTGAAGTGTCACGTGTGTGTCATGTGAGTTTGTGAAGTGTCACGTGTGTGTCACCTGTGTGATTGAAGTGTCACGTGAGTGTGTGTGACGTGTCACGTGTCTGAGTATATGTGAAGTGTCACGTGTGTTTGTTAGAAGTGTAACGTGTGTGTGAGGAGTGTCACGTGTGTGAACTGTGTGTTTGTGAAGTGTCACGTGAGTGTGTGTGAAGTGTCACGTGAGTGTGTAGGAAATGTCACGTGTCTGTGACTGAAGTGTCACGTGAGTGTTTGTGAAGTGTCACGGGTGTGTCATGTGAGTGTTTGTGAAGTGTCACGTGTGTGTCACGTGTGTTTGAAGTGTCACGTGAGTGTTTGTGAAGTGTCACGTGAGTGTGTAGGAAATGTCACGTGTATGTGACTGAAGTGTCACGTGTGTGTCACGTGAGTGTTTGTAAAGTGTCACGTGTGTGTCATGTGAGTGTTTGTGAAGTGTCACGTGTGTTTCATGTGAGAGTTTGTGAAGTGTCACGTGTGTGTCATGTGAGTGTTTGTGAAGTGTCACGTGTGTGTCGTGTGAGTGTTTGTGAAGTGTCACGTGTGTGTCACGTGTGTGTTTGAAGTGTCACGTGAGTGTGTGAAGTGTCACGTGAGTGTGTGGGAAATGTCACGTGTCTGTGACTGAAGTGTCACGTGTGTGTCATGTGAGTGGTTGTGAAGTGTCACGTGAGTGTGTGTGAAGTGTCACGTGTGTGTAGGAAATGTCACGTGTCTGGGAGTGAAGTGTCACGTGTGTGTCACGTGAGTGTTTGTGAAGTGTCACGTGTGTGTCACGTGAGTGTTTGTGAAGTGTCACGTGTGTGTCACGTGAGTGTTTGTGAAGTGTCACGTGTGTGTCACGTGAGTGTTTGTGAAGTGTCACGTGTGTGTTTGAAGTGTCACTTGAGTGTGTGTGTGTGTGAAGTGTTACGTGAGTGTGTGTGAAGTTTCACGTGTGTGTAGGAAATGTCACGTGTCGGTGACTGAAGTGTCACGTGTGTGTCACGTGAGTGTTTGTGAAGGGTCACGTGTGTGTCATGTGAGTGTTCGTCAAGTGTCACGTGTGTGTCACGTGTGTGTTTGAAGTGTCACGTGAGTGTGTGTGAAGTGTCACGTGTGTGTAGGAAATGTCATGTTTCTGTGAGTGAAGTGTCACGTGTGTGTCACGTGAGTGTTTGTGAAGGGTCACGTGTGTGTCATGTGAGTGTTTGTGAAGTGTCACGTGTGTTTCATGTGAGAGTTTGTGAAGTGTCACGTGTGTGTCACGTGTGTGTTTGAAGTGTCACGTGAGTGTGTGTGAATTGTCACGTGACTGTGTAGGAAATGTCAAGTGTATGTGACTGAAGTGTCACGTGTGTGTCACGTGTTTGTGAAGTGTCACGTGTGTGTCATGTGAGTGTTTGTGAAGTGTCACGTGTGTGTCGTGTGAGTGTTTGTGAAGTGTCACGTGTGTGTCGCGTGTGTGTTTGAAGTGTCACGTGAGTGTGTGTGAAGTGTCACGTGAGTGTGTAGGAAATGTCACGTGTCTGTGACTGAAGTGTCACGTGTGTCACGTGACTGTTTGTGAAGTGTCACGTGTGTGTCACGTGTGTGTTTGAAGTGTCACGTGAGTGTGTGTGAATTGTCACGTGAGTGTGTAGGCAATGTCACGTGTCTGTTACTGAAGTGTCACGTGTTTGTCACGTGAGTGTTTGTGAAGTGTCACGTGTTTCATGTGAGAGTTTGTGAAGTGTCACGTGTGTGTCATGTGAGTGTTTGTGAAGTGTCACGTGTGTGTCGTGTGAGTGTTTGTGAAGTGTCACGTGTGTGTCACGTGTGTGTTTGAAGTGTCACGTGAGTGTGTGAAGTGTCACGTGAGTGTGTAGGAAATGTCACGTGTCTGTGACTGAAGTGTCACGTGTGTTACGTGAGTGTTTGTGAAGTGTCATGTGTGTGTCATGTGAGTGTTTGTGAAGTGTCACGTGTGTGTCATGTGAGTGTTTGTGAAGTGTCACGTGTGTGTCACGTGTGTGTTTGAAGTGTCACGTGAGTGTGTGAAGTGTCACGTGAGTGTGTAGGAAATGTCACGTGTCTGTGACTGAAGTGTCACGTGTGTTACGTGAGTGTTTGTGAAGTGTCACGTGTGTGTCATGTGAGTGTTTGTGAAGTGTCACGTGTGTGTCATGTGAGTGTTTGTGAAGTGTCACGTGTGTTTCATGTGAGAGTTTGTGAAGTGTCACGTGTGTGTCACGTGTGTGTTTGAAGTGTCACGTGAGTGTGTGTGAAGTGTCACGTGTGTGTAGGAAATGTCACGTGTCTGACTGAAGTGTCACGTGTGTGTCACGTGAGAGTTTGTGAAGTGTCACGTGTGTGTCACGTGTGTGTTTGAAGTGTCACGTGAGTGTGTGTGAATTGTCACGTGAGTGTGTAGGAAATGTCAAGTGTATGTGACTGAAGTGTCACGTGTGTGTCACATGAGTGTTTGTGAAGTGTCACGTGTGTGTCATGTGAGTGTTTGTGAAGTGTCACGTGTGTGTCATGTGAGTGTTTGTGAAGTGTCACGTGTGTGTCACGTGTGTGAAGTGTCACGTGAGTGTGTAGGAAATGTCACGTGTCTGTGACTGAAGTGTCACGTGTGTGTCACGTGAGTGTTTGTGAAGTGTCACGTGTGTGTCACGTGTGTGTTTGAAGTGTCACGTGAGTGTGTGTGAATTGTCACGTGAGTGTGTAGGAAATGTCAAGTGTCTGTGACTGAAGTGTCACGTGTTTGTCACGTGAGTGTTTGTGAAGTGTCACGTGTGTGTCATGTGAGTGTTTGTGAAGTGTCACGTGTGTTTCATGTGAGAGTTTGTGAAGTGTCACGTGTGTGTCATGTGAGTGTTTGTGAAGTGTCACGTGTGTGTCGTGTGAGTGTTTGTGAAGTGTCACGTGTGTGTCACGTGTGAGTTTGAAGTGTCACGTGAGTGTGTGAAGTGTCACGTGAGTGTGTGGGAAATGTCACGTGTCTGTGACTGAAGTGTCACGTGTGTGTCATGTGAGTGGTTGTGAAGTGTCACGTGTGTGTCATGTGAGTGGTTGTGAAGTGTCACGTGAGTGTGTGTGAAGTGTCACGTGTGTGTAGGAAATGTCACGTGTCTGGGAGTGAAGTGTCACGTGTGTGTCACGTGAGTGTTTGTGAAGTGTCACGTGTGTGTCACGTGAGTGTTTGTGAAGTGTCACGTGTGTGTCACGTGAGTGTTTGTGAAGTGTCACGTGTGTGTCACGTGTGTGTTTGAAGTGTCACGTGAGTGTGTGTGAAGTGTCACGTGAGTGTGGGAAATGTCACGTGTCTGTGACTGAAGTGTCACGTGTGTGTCACGTGAGTGTTTGTGAAGTGTCACGTGTGTGTCATGTGAGTGGTTGTGAAGTGTCACGTGTGTGTCATGTGAGTTTGTGAAGTGTCACGTGTGTGTCACCTGTGTGATTGAAGTGTCACGTGAGTGTGTGTGACGTGTCACGTGTCTGAGTATATGTGAAGTGTCACGTGTGTTTGTTAGAAGTGTAACGTGTGTGTGAGGAGTGTCACGTGTGTGAACTGTGTGTTTGTGAAGTGTCACGTGAGTGTGTGTGAAGTGTCACGTGAGTGTGTAGGAAATGTCACGTGTCTGTGACTGAAGTGTCACGTGAGTGTTTGTGAAGTGTCACGGGTGTGTCATGTGAGTGTTTGTGAAGTGTCACGTGTGTGTCACGTGTGTTTGAAGTGTCACGTGAGTGTTTGTGAAGTGTCACGTGAGTGTGTAGGAAATGTCACGTGTATGTGACTGAAGTGTCACGTGTGTGTCACGTGAGTGTTTGTAAAGTGTCACGTGTGTGTCATGTGAGTGTTTGTGAAGTGTCACGTGTGTTTCATGTGAGAGTTTGTGAAGTGTCACGTGTGTGTCATGTGAGTGTTTGTGAAGTGTCACGTGTGTGTCGTGTGAGTGTTTGTGAAGTGTCACGTGTGTGTCACGTGTGTGTTTGAAGTGTCACGTGATTGTGTGAAGTGTCACGTGAGTGTGTGGGAAATGTCACGTGTCTGTGACTGAAGTGTCACGTGTGTGTCATGTGAGTGGTTGTGAAGTGTCACGTGAGTGTGTGTGAAGTGTCACGTGTGTGTAGGAAATGTCACGTGTCTGGGAGTGAAGTGTCACGTGTGTGTCACGTGAGTGTTTGTGAAGTGTCACGTGTGTGTCACGTGAGTGTTTGTGAAGTGTCACGTGTGTGTCACGTGAGTGTTTGTGAAGTGTCACGTGTGTGTCACGTGAGTGTTTGTGAAGTGTCACGTGTGTGTCACGTGAGTGTTTGTGAAGTGTCACGTGTGTGTTTGAAGTGTCACTTGAGTGTGTGTGTGTGTGAAGTGTTACGTGAGTGTGTGTGAAGTTTCACGTGTGTGTAGGAAATGTCACGTGTCGGTGACTGAAGTGTCACGTGTGTGTCACGTGAGTGTTTGTGAAGGGTCACGTGTGTGTCATGTGAGTGTTCGTCAAGTGTCACGTGTGTGTCACGTGTGTGTTTGAAGTGTCACGTGAGTGTGTGTGAAGTGTCACGTGTGTGTAGGAAATGTCATGTTTCTGTGAGTGAAGTGTCACGTGTGTGTCACGTGAGTGTTTGTGAAGGGTCACGTGTGTGTCATGTGAGTGTTTGTGAAGTGTCACGTGTGTTTCATGTGAGAGTTTGTGAAGTGTCACGTGTGTGTCACGTGTGTGTTTGAAGTGTCACGTGAGTGTGTGTGAATTGTCACGTGACTGTGTAGGAAATGTCAAGTGTATGTGACTGAAGTGTCACGTGTGTGTCACGTGTTTGTGAAGTGTCACGTGTGTGTCATGTGAGTGTTTGTGAAGTGTCACGTGTGTGTCGTGTGAGTGTTTGTGAAGTGTCACGTGTGTGTCGCGTGTGTGTTTGAAGTGTCACGTGAGTGTGTGTGAAGTGTCACGTGAGTGTGTAGGAAATGTCACGTGTCTGTGACTGAAGTGTCACGTGTGTCACGTGACTGTTTGTGAAGTGTCACGTGTGTGTCACGTGTGTGTTTGAAGTGTCACGTGAGTGTGTGTGAATTGTCACGTGAGTGTGTAGGCAATGTCACGTGTCTGTTACTGAAGTGTCACGTGTTTGTCACGTGAGTGTTTGTGAAGTGTCACGTGTTTCATGTGAGAGTTTGTGAAGTGTCACGTGTGTGTCATGTGAGTGTTTGTGAAGTGTCACGTGTGTGTCGTGTGAGTGTTTGTGAAGTGTCACGTGTGTGTCACGTGTGTGTTTGAAGTGTCACGTGAGTGTGTGAAGTGTCACGTGAGTGTGTAGGAAATGTCACGTGTCTGTGACTGAAGTGTCACGTGTGTTACGTGAGTGTTTGTGAAGTGTCATGTGTGTGTCATGTGAGTGTTTGTGAAGTGTCACGTGTGTGTCATGTGAGTGTTTGTGAAGTGTCACGTGTGTGTCACGTGTGTGTTTGAAGTGTCACGTGAGTGTGTGAAGTGTCACGTGAGTGTGTAGGAAATGTCACGTGTCTGTGACTGAAGTGTCACGTGTGTTACGTGAGTGTTTGTGAAGTGTCACGTGTGTGTCATGTGAGTGTTTGTGAAGTGTCACGTGTGTGTCATGTGAGTGTTTGTGAAGTGTCACGTGTGTTTCATGTGAGAGTTTGTGAAGTGTCACGTGTGTGTCACGTGTGTGTTTGAAGTGTCACGTGAGTGTGTGTGAAGTGTCACGTGTGTGTAGGAAATGTCACGTGTCTGTGACTGAAGTGTCACGTGTGTGTCACGTGTGTGTTTGAAGTGTCACGTGTGTGTAGGAAATGTCACGTGTCTGTGACTGAAGTGTCACGTGTGTGTCACGTGAGAGTTTGTGAAGTGTCACGTGTGTGTCACGTGTGTGTTTGAAGTGTCACGTGAGTGTGTGTGAATTGTCACGTGAGTGTGTAGGAAATGTCAAGTGTATGTGACTGAAGTGTCACGTGTGTGTCACATGAGTGTTTGTGAAGTGTCACGTGTGTGTCATGTGAGTGTTTGTGAAGTGTCACGTGTGTGTCATGTGAGTGTTTGTGAAGTGTCACGTGTGTGTCACGTGTGTGAAGTGTCACGTGAGTGTGTAGGAAATGTCACGTGTCTGTGACTGAAGTGTCACGTGTGTGTCACGTGAGTGTTTGTGAAGTGTCACGTGTGTGTCACGTGTGTGTTTGAAGTGTCACGTGAGTGTGTGTGAATTGTCACGTGAGTGTGTAGGAAATGTCAAGTGTCTGTGACTGAAGTGTCACGTGTTTGTCACGTGAGTGTTTGTGAAGTGTCACGTGTGTGTCATGTGAGTGTTTGTGAAGTGTCACGTGTGTTTCATGTGAGAGTTTGTGAAGTGTCACGTGTGTGTCATGTGAGTGTTTGTGAAGTGTCACGTGTGTGTCGTGTGAGTGTTTGTGAAGTGTCACGTGTGTGTCACGTGTGTGTTTGAAGTGTCACGTGAGTGTGTGAAGTGTCACGTGAGTGTGTGGGAAATGTCACGTGTCTGTGACTGAAGTGTCACGTGTGTGTCATGTGAGTGGTTTTGAAGTGTCACGTGTGTGTCATGTGAGTGGTTGTGAAGTGTCACGTGAGTGTGTGTGAAGTGTCACGTGTGTGTAGGAAATGTCACGTGTCTGGGAGTGAAGTGTCACGTGTGTGTCACGTGAGTGTTTGTGAAGTGTCACGTGTGTGTCACGTGAGTGTTTGTGAAGTGTCACGTGTGTGTCACGTGAGTGTTTGTGAAGTGTCACGTGTGTGTCACGTGAGTGTTTGTGAAGTGTCACGTGTGTGTCATGTGAGTGGTTGTGAAGTGTCACGTGTGTGTCATGTGAGTTTGTGAAGTGTCACGTGTGTGTCACCTGTGTGATTGAAGTGTCACGTGAATGTGTGTGACGTGTCACGTGTCTGAGTATATGTGAAGTGTCACGTGTGTTTGTTAGAAGTGTAACGTGTGTGTGAGGAGTGTCACGTGTGTGAAATGTGTGTTTGTGAAGTGTCACGTGAGTGTGTGTGAAGTGTCACGTGAGTGTGTAGGAAATGTCACGTGTCTGTGACTGAAGTGTCACGTGAGTGTTTGTGAAGTGTCACGGGTGTGTCATGTGAGTGTTTGTGAAGTGTCACGTGTGTGTCACGTGTGTTTGAAGTGTCACGTGAGTGTTTGTGAAGTGTCACGTGAGTGTGTAGGAAATGTCACGTGTATGTGACTGAAGTGTCACGTGTGTGTCACGTGAGTGTTTGTAAAGTGTCACGTGTGTGTCATGTGAGTGTTTGTGAAGTGTCACGTGTGTTTCATGTGAGAGTTTGTGAAGTGTCACGTGTGTGTCATGTGAGTGTTTGTGAAGTGTCACGTGTGTGTCGTGTGAGTGTTTGTGAAGTGTCACGTGTGTGTCACGTGTGTGTTTGAAGTGTCACGTGATTGTGTGAAGTGTCACGTGAGTGTGTGGGAAATGTCACGTGTCTGTGACTGAAGTGTCACGTGTGTGTCATGTGAGTGGTTGTGAAGTGTCACGTGAGTGTGTGTGAAGTGTCACGTGTGTGTAGGAAATGTCACGTGTCTGGGAGTGAAGTGTCACGTGTGTGTCACGTGAGTGTTTGTGAAGTGTCACGTGTGTGTCACGTGAGTGTTTGTGAAGTGTCACGTGTGTGTCACGTGAGTGTTTGTGAAGTGTCACGTGTGTGTCACGTGAGTGTTTGTGAAGTGTCACGTGTGTGTTTGAAGTGTCACTTGAGTGTGTGTGTGTGTGAAGTGTTACGTGAGTGTGTGTGAAGTTTCACGTGTGTGTAGGAAATGTCACGTGTCGGTGACTGAAGTGTCACGTGTGTGTCACGTGAGTGTTTGTGAAGGGTCACGTGTGTGTCATGTGAGTGTTCGTCAAGTGTCACGTGTGTGTCACGTGTGTGTTTGAAGTGTCACGTGAGTGTGTGTGAAGTGTCACGTGTGTGTAGGAAATGTCATGTTTCTGTGAGTGAAGTGTCACGTGTGTGTCACGTGAGTGTTTGTGAAGGGTCACGTGTGTGTCATGTGAGTGTTTGTGAAGTGTCACGTGTGTTTCATGTGAGAGTTTGTGAAGTGTCACGTGTGTGTCACGTGTGTGTTTGAAGTGTCACGTGAGTGTGTGTGAATTGTCACGTGACTGTGTAGGAAATGTCAAGTGTATGTGACTGAAGTGTCACGTGTGTGTCACGTGTTTGTGAAGTGTCACGTGTGTGTCATGTGAGTGTTTGTGAAGTGTCACGTGTGTGTCGTGTGAGTGTTTGTGAAGTGTCACGTGTGTGTCGCGTGTGTGTTTGAAGTGTCACGTGAGTGTGTGTGAAGTGTCACGTGAGTGTGTAGGAAATGTCACGTGTCTGTGACTGAAGTGTCACGTGTGTCACGTGACTGTTTGTGAAGTGTCACGTGTGTGTCACGTGTGTGTTTGAAGTGTCACGTGAGTGTGTGTGAATTGTCACGTGAGTGTGTAGGCAATGTCACGTGTCTGTTACTGAAGTGTCACGTGTTTGTCACGTGAGTGTTTGTGAAGTGTCACGTGTTTCATGTGAGAGTTTGTGAAGTGTCACGTGTGTGTCATGTGAGTGTTTGTGAAGTGTCACGTGTGTGTCGTGTGAGTGTTTGTGAAGTGTCACGTGTGTGTCACGTGTGTGTTTGAAGTGTCACGTGAGTGTGTGAAGTGTCACGTGAGTGTGTAGGAAATGTCACGTGTCTGTGACTGAAGTGTCACGTGTGTTACGTGAGTGTTTGTGAAGTGTCATGTGTGTGTCATGTGAGTGTTTGTGAAGTGTCACGTGTGTGTCATGTGAGTGTTTGTGAAGTGTCACGTGTGTGTCACGTGTGTGTTTGAAGTGTCACGTGAGTGTGTGAAGTGTCACGTGAGTGTGTAGGAAATGTCACGTGTCTGTGACTGAAGTGTCACGTGTGTTACGTGAGTGTTTGTGAAGTGTCACGTGTGTGTCATGTGAGTGTTTGTGAAGTGTCACGTGTGTGTCATGTGAGTGTTTGTGAAGTGTCACGTGTGTTTCATGTGAGAGTTTGTGAAGTGTCACGTGTGTGTCACGTGTGTGTTTGAAGTGTCACGTGAGTGTGTGTGAAGTGTCACGTGTGTGTAGGAAATGTCACGTGTCTGTGACTGAAGTGTCACGTGTGTGTCACGTGAGAGTTTGTGAAGTGTCACGTGTGTGTCACGTGTGTGTTTGAAGTGTCACGTGAGTGTGTGTGAATTGTCACGTGAGTGTGTAGGAAATGTCAAGTGTATGTGACTGAAGTGTCACGTGTGTGTCACATGAGTGTTTGTGAAGTGTCACGTGTGTGTCATGTGAGTGTTTGTGAAGTGTCACGTGTGTGTCATGTGAGTGTTTGTGAAGTGTCACGTGTGTGTCACGTGTGTGAAGTGTCACGTGAGTGTGTAGGAAATGTCACGTGTCTGTGACTGAAGTGTCACGTGTGTGTCACGTGAGTGTTTGTGAAGTGTCACGTGTGTGTCACGTGTGTGTTTGAAGTGTCACGTGAGTGTGTGTGAATTGTCACGTGAGTGTGTAGGAAATGTCAAGTGTCTGTGACTGAAGTGTCACGTGTTTGTCACGTGAGTGTTTGTGAAGTGTCACGTGTGTGTCATGTGAGTGTTTGTGAAGTGTCACGTGTGTTTCATGTGAGAGTTTGTGAAGTGTCACGTGTGTGTCATGTGAGTGTTTGTGAAGTGTCACGTGTGTGTCGTGTGAGTGTTTGTGAAGTGTCACGTGTGTGTCACGTGTGTGTTTGAAGTGTCACGTGAGTGTGTGAAGTGTCACGTGAGTGTGTGGGAAATGTCACGTGTCTGTGACTGAAGTGTCACGTGTGTGTCATGTGAGTGGTTGTGAAGTGTCACGTGTGTGTCATGTGAGTGGTTGTGAAGTGTCACGTGAGTGTGTGTGAAGTGTCACGTGTGTGTAGGAAATGTCACGTGTCTGGGAGTGAAGTGTCACGTGTGTGTCACGTGAGTGTTTGTGAAGTGTCACGTGTGTGTCACGTGAGTGTTTGTGAAGTGTCACGTGTGTGTCACGTGAGTGTTTGTGAAGTGTCACGTGTGTGTCACGTGTGTGTTTGAAGTGTCACGTGAGTGTGTGTGAAGTGTCACGTGAGTGTGGGAAATGTCACGTGTCTGTGACTGAAGTGTCACGTGTGTGTCACGTGAGTGTTTGTGAAGTGTCACGTGTGTGTCATGTGAGTGGTTGTGAAGTGTCACGTGTGTGTCATGTGAGTTTGTGAAGTGTCACGTGTGTGTCACCTGTGTGATTGAAGTGTCACGTGAGTGTGTGTGACGTGTCACGTGTCTGAGTATATGTGAAGTGTCACGTGTGTTTGTTAGAAGTGTAACGTGTGTGTGAGGAGTGTCACGTGTGTGAACTGTGTGTTTGTGAAGTGTCACGTGAGTGTGTGTGAAGTGTCACGTGAGTGTGTAGGAAATGTCACGTGTCTGTGACTGAAGTGTCACGTGAGTGTTTGTGAAGTGTCACGGGTGTGTCATGTGAGTGTTTGTGAAGTGTCACGTGTGTGTCACGTGTGTTTGAAGTGTCACGTGAGTGTTTGTGAAGTGTCACGTGAGTGTGTAGGAAATGTCACGTGTATGTGACTGAAGTGTCACGTGTGTGTCACGTGAGTGTTTGTAAAGTGTCACGTGTGTGTCATGTGAGTGTTTGTGAAGTGTCACGTGTGTGAAATGTGAGTGTTTGTGAAGTGTCACGTGTGTGTCATGTGAGTGTTTGTCAAGTGTCACGTGTGTGTCACGTGTGTGTTTGAAGTGTCACGTGAGTGTGTGTGAAGTGTCACGTGAGTGTGTAGGAAATGTCACGTGTCTGTGACTGAAGTGTCACGTGTGTGTCACGTGAGTGTTTGTGAAGTATCACTTGAGTGTGTGTGTGAAGAGTCACGCGAGTGTGTGTGAAGTATCACGTGACTGTGTGTGAAGTGTCACGTGTGTGTCAGAAGTGTCACGTGTGTGAAGTGTCACGTGTGTGTGTGTGAAGTGTAACATGTGGGTGTGAAGTGTCACGTGAGTGTTTGTGTGTGAAGTGTCACGGTAGTGTGTGTGAAGTATCACGTGTGTGTAGCAAATGTCACGTGTCTGTGACTGAAGTGTCACGCGTGTGTCACATGAGTGTTTGTGAAGTGTCACGTGTGTGTCATGTGAGTGTTTGTGAAGTGTCACGTGTGTGTCATGTGAGTGTTTGTGAAGTGTCCCGTGTGTCATGTGAGTGTTTGTGAAGTGTCACATGTGTCACGTGTGTGTTTGAAGTGTCACGTGAGTGTGTGTGAAGTGTCACGTGAGTGTGTAGGCAATGTCACGTGTCTGTGACTGAAGTGTCACGTGTGTGTCACGTGAGTGATTGTGAAGTGTCACGTGTGTGTCATGTGAGTGTTTGTCAAGTGTCACGTGTGTCACATGTGTGTTTGAAGTGTCACGTGAGTGTTTGTGAAGTGTCACGTGTGTGTCACGTGAGTTTTTGTGAAGTGTCACGTGTGTGTCACGTGAGTGTTTGTGAAGTGTCACGTGTGTCATGTGAGTGTTTGTGAAGTGTCACGTGTGTGTCATGTGAGTGTTTGTGAAGTGTCACATGTGTGTCACATGTGTGTTTGAAGTGTCACGTGAGTGTGTGTGAAGTGTCACGTGTGTAGGAAATGTAACGTGTCTGTGACTGAAGTGTCACGTGTGTGTCACGTGAGTGTTTGTGAAGTGTCACGTGTGTGTCATGTGAGTGTTTGTCAAGTGTCACGTGTGTCACGTGTGTGTTTGAAGTGTCACGTGAGTGTTTGTGAAGTGTCACGTGTGTGTCACGTGAGTGTTTGTGAAGTGTCACGTGTGTTTCATGTGAGAGTTTGTGAAGTGTCACGTGTGTGTCACGTGTGTGTTTGAAGTGTCACGTGAGTGTGTGTGAATTGTCACGTGAGTGTGTAGGAAATGTCAAGTGTATGTGACTGAAGTGTCACGTGTGTGTCACATGAGTGTTTGTGAAGTGTCACGTGTGTGTCATGTGAGTGTTTGTGAAGTGTCACGTGTGTGTCATGTGAGTGTTTGTGAAGTGTCACGTGTGTGTCACGTGTGTGAAGTGTCACGTGAGTGTGTAGGAAATGTCACGTGTCTGTGACTGAAGTGTCACGTGTGTGTCACGTGAGTGTTTGTGAAGTGTCACGTGTGTGTCACGTGTGTGTTTGAAGTGTCACGTGAGTGTGTGTGAATTGTCACGTGAGTGTGTAGGAAATGTCAAGTGTCTGTGACTGAAGTGTCACGTGTTTGTCACGTGAGTGTTTGTGAAGTGTCACGTGTGTGTCATGTGTGTGTTTGTGAAGTGTCACGTGTGTTTCATGTGAGAGTTTGTGAAGTGTCACGTGTGTGTCATGTGAGTGGTTGTGAAGTGTCACGTGTGTGTCATGTGAGTGGTTGTGAAGTGTCACGTGAGTGTGTGTGAAGTGTCACATGTGTGTAGGAAATGTCACGTGTCTGGGAGTGAAGTGTCACGTGTGTGTCACGTGAGTGTTTGTGAAGTGTCACGTGTGTGTCACGTGAGTGTTTGTGAAGTGTCACGTGTGTGTCACGTGAGTGTTTGTGAAGTGTCACGTGTGTGTCACGTGTGTGTTTGAAGTGTCACTTGAGTGTGTGTGTGTGAAGTGTTACGTGAGTGTGTGTGAAGTTTCACGTGTGTGTAGGAAATGTCACGTGTCGGTGACTGAAGTGTTACGTGTGTGTCACGTGAGTGTTTGTGAAGGGTCACGTGTGTGTCATGTGAGTGTTCGTCAAGTGTCACGTGTGTGTCACGTGTGTGTTTGAAGTGTCACGTGAGTGTGTGTGAAGTGTCACGTGTGTGTAGGAAATGTCATGTCTCTGTGAGTGAAGTGTCACGTGTGTGTCACGTGAGTGTTTGTGAAGGGTCACGTGTGTGTCATGTGAGTGTTTGTGAAGTGTCACGTGTGTTTCATGTGAGAGTTTGTGAAGTGTCACGTGTGTGTCACGTGTGTGTTTGAAGTGTCACGTGAGTGTGTGTGAATTGTCACGTGACTGTGTAGGAAATGTCAAGTGTATGTGACTGAAGTGTCACGTGTGTGTCACGTGAGTGTTTGTGAAGTGTCACGTGTGTGTCGTGTGAGTGTTTGTGAAGTGTCACGTGTGTGTCGTGTGAGTGTTTGTGAAGTGTCACGTGTGTGTCGTGTGAGTGTTTGTGAAGTGTCACGTGTGTGTCGCGTGTGTGTTTGAAGTGTCACGTGAGTGTGTGTGAAGTGTCACGTGAGTGTGTAGGAAATGTCACGTGTCTGTGACTGAAGTGTCACGTGTGTGTCACGTGACTGTTTGTGAAGTGTCACGTGTGTGTCACGTGTGTGTTTGAAGTGTCACGTGAGTGTGTGTGAATTGTCACGTGAGTGTGTAGGCAATGTCACGTGTCTGTGACTGAAGTGTCACGTGTTTGTCACGTGAGTGTTTGTGAAGTGTCACGTGTGTCATGTGAGTGTTTGTGAAGTGTCACGTGTGTTTCATGTGAGAGATTGTGAAGTGTCACGTGTGTGTCATGTGAGTGTTTGTGAAGTGTCACGTGTGTGTCGTGTGAGTGTTTGTGAAGTGTCACGTGTGTGTCATGTGAGTGTTTGTGAAGTGTCACGTGTGTGTCATGTGAGTGTTTGTGAAGTGTCACGTGTGTGTCACGTGTGTGTTTGAAGTGTCACATGAGTGTGTGTGAGAAGTGTCACGTGTCTGAGTATGTGTGAAGTGTCACGTGTGTTTGTTAGAAGTGTAACGTGTGTGTGAGGAGTGTCACGTGTGTGAACTGTGTGTTTGTGAAGTGTCACGTGAGTGTGTGTGAAGTGTCACGTGTGTAGGAAATGTCACGTGTGTAAGAAGTGTCACGTGTGTTTGTGTGTGTGAAGTGTCACGTGTGTGAGGTGTCACGTTTGTTAGTGTGTGAAGTGTGTGTGTGCGAAATGTCACGTGTGTGAAGTTTCACGTGTGTGTGAAGTGTCACGTGTGTGTATGTGAGTGTGTGTGAAGTGTCACGTGTGTGTATGAGGTGTCACGTGTGTATGTGAGTGTGAAGTGTCCCGAATGTGTGAGAGAAGTGTCACCTGAGTGTGTGTACAGTGTTACGTGAGTGTGTGTAGTGTCGTGTGTGAGTGTTTGTGAAGTGTCACGTGTGTGTCACGTGTGTGTTTGAAGTGTCACGTGAGTGTGTGTGAGTTAAGTATCACGTGTGTGTATGTGTTTGTGAAGTGTCACGTGTGTGAGAAGTGTCACGTGTATGTAAACTGTGTGTTTGTGAAGAGTCACGCGAGTGTATGTGAAGTATCACGTGTGAGTGTGTGTGAAGTGTCACGTGTGTCTCACGTGTATGTTTGAAGTGTCACGTGAGTGTGTGTGTGTGAAGTGTCACATGTGTGAGAAGTGTCACGTGTATGTAAACTGTGTGTTTGTGAAGAGTCACGCGAGTGTATGTGAAGTATCACGTGTGTGAGTGTGTGTGAAGTGTCATGTGTGTCTCACGTGTATGTTTGAAGTGTCACGTTTGTGAACTGTGTGTGTGAACCTGTGTGTGAGATGTAATGTGTATGTACGTTTGTGTGAAGTGTAACTTGTGTGTGTGAGGAGTGTAATGTGCATGCTCGTGAAGTGTAACCTTTGCATGTTCGTGAAGTGTAGCGTGTGCGTGAATGTCATGTGAGTGTGTCTGTGTGAAATGTCACGTTTGTGTCGTGTGTGAGAGAAGTGTCACCTGAGTGTGTGTGAAGTGTCTCACAAGTGTGAAGTGTCACGTGTGTGTGAAGTTTCAATTGTGTGTGTGAGAGAAGTGTCACCTGAGTGTGTGTGCAGTGTTACGTGAGTGTGTGAAATGCCATGTCTGTGAGTGTTTGTGAAGTGTCACGTGTGTGTCGTGTGTGTTTGAAGTGTCACGTGAGTGTGTGTGTGAAGTGTCACGTGACTGAGTATGTGAAGTGTCACGTGTGTTTGTTAGAAGTGTAACGTGTGTGTGAGAAGTGTCACGTGTGTGAACTGTGTGTTTGTGAAGTGTCACGTGAGTGTGTGTGAAGTGTCACGTGTGTAGAAAATGTCACGTGTCTGTGAGTGAAGTGTCGTGTGTGTGAAGTGTCACGTGTATGTGAGGTGTCATGTGTGTATGTGTGTGAAGTGTTGTGTGTGTGCGAAATGTCACGTGTGTGAGAAGTGTCACCTGTATGTGTGTGACTGAATTATCACGTATGTGTATGTCTGTGACATGTCACGTGTGTGAAGTGTCACAAGTGTGTGTGAATTGGTGTTTGAGGAGTGTAATGTGCATGCTCGTGAAGTTTAACGTCTGCGTGATCGTGAAGTGTAGCCTGTGCGTGAATGTCACGTGAGTGTGTCTGTGTGAAATGTCACGTGTGTGTCGTGTGTGTGAGAAGTGTCACCTGAGTGTGTGTGAAGTGTCACGTGTGTGTAGTGTCACGTGTGTGTATGTGAGTGTGTGTGAAGTGTCACGTGTGTGTATGAGGTGTCACATGTGTATATGTGTGTGAAGTGCCATGTGTGTGAGTGTTTGTGAAGTGTCATGTGTGTGTCACGTGTGTGTTTGAAGTGTCACGTGAGTGTGTGTAAGTGAAGTGTCACGTGAGTGAAGTGTGTGTGTGAAGTGTCACGTGTGTGAGAAGTGTCACGTGTATGTAAACTGTGTTTTTGTGAAGAGTCACGCGAGTGTGTGTGAAGTGTCACGTGAGTGTGTTGAAGTGTCACCTGTGTGTGTGAATTGTCAGTTGTATGTGAGTGTGAAGTGTTACGTTTGTGAACTGTGTGTGTTAACGTGTGTGAGATGTTATGTGTATGTACGTTTGTGTGAAATGTAACGTGTGTGTGTCTGAAGTGTAACTTGTGTGTGTGAGGAGTATAATGTGCATGCTCGTGAAGTGTAACGTCTGCGTGTTCGTGATGTGTATCGTGTGCGTGAATGTCTCTTGAGTGTGTTTGTGTGAAATGTCACGTGTGTCATGTGTGAGAGAAGTGTCACCTGAGTGTGTGTGAAGTGTCACGTGTGTGTGAGAAGTGTCACGTGTGTGAAGTGCGTGTATGTACGTTTGTGTGAAGTGTAACGTGTCTGTGTGTGAAATGTGTCGTGTGTGTGTCTGAAGTGTAACTTGTGTGTGAGGAGTGTAATGTGCATGCTCGTGAAGTGTAACGTCTGCGTGTTCGTGAAGTGTAGCGTGTGCATGAATGTCACGTGAGTGTGTCTGTGTGAAATGTCACGTGTGTGTCGTGTGTGAGAGAAGTGTCACCAGGGTGTGTGTGAAGTGTCTCACAAGTGTGAAGTGTCACGTGTGTGTGAAGTGTCACGTGTGTGTATGAGGTGTCACATGTGTATGTGTGTGTGAAGTGTCACTTGTGTGTGTGAGTGAAGTGTCACCTGAGTGTGTGTGCAGTGTTACGTGAGTGTGTGAAATGCCATGTCTGTGAGTGTTTGTGAAGTGTCATGTGTGTGTTTGAAGTGTCACTTGAGTGTGTGTGAAATGTCACGTGACTAAGTATGTGTGAAGTGTCACGTGTGTTTGTTAGAAGTGTAACGTGTGTGTGAGAAGTGTCACGTGAGTGTGTTTGAAGTGTCACGTGTGTGTAGAAAATGTCACGTGTCTGTGTGAAGTGTCGTGTGTGTGAAGTGTCACGTGTGTGTTTGAAGTGTCACTTGAGTGTGTGTGTGAAGTGTCACGTGACTGAATATGTGTGAAGTGTCACGTGACTGAATATGTGTGAAGTGTCACGTGTGTTTGTTAGAAGTGTAACGTGTGTGTGAGAAGTTTCACGTGAGTTGGTTTGAAGTGTCACGTGTGTGTATGAGGTGTCAAATGTGTATGTGTGTGTGAAGTGTCACTTGTGTGTGTGAGAAAAGTGTCACCTTAGTGTGTGTGCAGTGTTACGTGAGTGTGTGAAGTGCCGTGTGTCACGTGTATGTGTGAATTGTCAGTTGTGTGTGTGTGAAGTGTCACGTTTGTGAAATGTGTGTGTGAACGTTTGTGTGAGATGTAATGTGTATGTACGTTTGTGTGAAGTGTAACGTGTCTGTGTGTGAAATGTAACGTGTGTGTGTCTGAAGTGTAACTTGTGTGTGTGAGGAGTGTAATGTGCATGCTCGTGAAGTGTAACGTCTGCGTGTTCGTGAAGCGTAGCGTGTGCGTGAATGTCACGTGAGTGTGTCTGTATGAAATGTCACGTGTGTGTCGTGTGTGAAAGAAGTGTCACCTGAGTGTGTGTGAAGTGTCTCACGTGTGTGAAGTGTCACGTGTGTGTATGTGAGTGTGTGTGAAGTGTCACGTATGTGTATGAGATGTCACAATGGTATGTGTGTGTGAAGTGTCACTTGTGTGTGTGAGAGAAGTGTCACCTGAGTGTGTGCAGTGTTACGTGAGTGTGTGAAGTGCCGTGTGTGAGTGTTTGTGAAGTGTCACGTGTGTGTCACGTGTGTGTTTGAAGTGTCACGTGAGTGTGTGTGTGTGAAGTGTCACTTGTCTGAGTATGTGTGAAGTGTCACGTGTGTTTGTTAGAAGTGTAACGTGTGTGTGAGGAGTGTCACGTGTGTGAACTGTCTGTTTGTGAAGTGTCACGTGAGTGTGTGTGAAGTGTCACGTGTGTAGGAAATGTCACGTGTCTGTGACTGAATTGCCACGTGTGTGTCACGTGAGTGTTTGTGAAGTGTCACGTGTGTTTCTTGTGAGAGTTTGTGAATTGTCACGTGTGTGTCATGTGAGTGTTTGTGAAGTGTCACGTGTGTTTCATGTGAGAGTTTGTGAAGTGTCACGTGTGTGTCATGTGAGTGTTTGTGAAGTGTCACGTGTGTGTCACGTGTGTGTTTGAAGTGTCACGTGAGTGTGTGTGAATTGTCACGTGAGTGTGTAGGCAATGTCACGTGTCTGTTACTGAAGTGTCACGTGTTTGTCACGTGACTGTTTGTGAAGTGTCACGTGTGTCATGTGAGTGTTTGTGAAGTGTCACGTGTGTTTCATGTGAGAGTTTGTGAAGTGTCACGTGTGTGTCATGTGAGTGTTTGTGAAGTGTCACGTGTGTGTCGTGTGAGTGTTTGTGAAGTGTCACGTGTGTGTCACGTGTGTGTTTGAAGTGTCACGTGAGTGTGTGAAGTGTCACGTGAGTGTGTAGGAAATGTCACGTGTCTGTGACTGAAGTGTCACGTGTGTTACGTGAGTGTTTGTGAAGTGTCATGTGTGTGTCATGTGAGTGTTTGTGAAGTGTCACGTGTGTGTCATGTGAGTGTTTGTGAAGTGTCACGTGTGTGTCACGTGTGTGTTTGAAGTGTCACGTGAGTGTGTGAAGTGTCACGTGAGTGTGTAGGAAATGTCACGTGTCTGTGACTGAAGTGTCACGTGTGTTACGTGAGTGTTTGTGAAGTGTCACGTGTGTGTGATGTGAGTGTTTGTGAAGTGTCACGTGTGTGTCATGTGAGTGTTTGTGAAGTGTCACGTGTGTTTCATGTGAGAGTTTGTGAAGTGTCACGTGTGTGTCACGTGTGTGTTTGAAGTGTCACGTGAGTGTGTGTGAAGTGTCACGTGTGTGTAGGAAATGTCATGTTTCTGTGAGTGAAGTGTCACGTGTGTGTCACGTGAGTGTTTGTGAAGTGTCACGTGTGTTTCATGTGAGAGTTTGTGAAGTGTCACGTGTGTGTCACGTGTGTGTTTGAAGTGTCACGTGAGTGTGTGTGAATTGTCACGTGAGTGTGTAGGAAATGTCAAGTGTATGTGACTGAAGTGTCACGTGTGTGTCACATGAGTGTTTGTGAAGTGTCACGTGTGTGTCATGTGAGTGTTTGTGAAGTGTCACGTGTGTGTCATGTGAGTGTTTGTGAAGTGTCACGTGTGTGTCACGTGTGTGAAGTGTCACGTGAGTGTGTAGGAAATGTCACGTGTCTGTGACTGAAGTGTCACGTGTGTGTCACGTGAGTGTTTGTGAAGTGTCACGTGTGTCACGTGTGTGTTTGAAGTGTCACGTGAGTGTGTGTGAATTGTCACGTGAGTGTGTAGGAAATGTCAAGTGTCTGTGACTGAAGTGTCACGTGTTTGTCACGTGAGTGTTTGTGAAGTGTCACGTGTGTGTCATGTGAGTGTTTGTGAAGTGTCACGTGTGTTTCATGTGAGAGTTTGTGAAGTGTCACGTGTGTGTCATGTGAGTGTTTGTGAAGTGTCACGTGTGTGTCGTGTGAGTGTTTGTGAAGTGTCACGTGTGTGTCACGTGTGTGTTTGAAGTGTCACGTGAGTGTGTGAAGTGTCACGTGAGTGTGTGGGAAATGTCACGTGTCTGTGACTGAAGTGTCACGTGTGTGTCATGTGAGTGGTTGTGAAGTGTCACGTGTGTGTCATGTGAGTGGTTGTGAAGTGTCACGTGAGTGTGTGTGAAGTGTCACGTGTGTGTAGGAAATGTCACGTGTCTGGGAGTGAAGTGTCACGTGTGTGTCACGTGAGTGTTTGTGAAGTGTCACGTGTGTGTCACGTGAGTGTTTGTGAAGTGTCACGTGTGTGTCACGTGAGTGTTTGTGAAGTGTCACGTGTGTGTCACGTGTGTGTTTGAAGTGTCACTTGAGTGTGTGTGTGTGAAGTGTTACGTGAGTGTGTGTGAAGTTTCACGTGTGTGTAGGAAATGTCACGTGTCGGTGACTGAAGTGTTACGTGTGTGTCACGTGAGTGTTTGTGAAGGGTCACGTGTGTGTCATGTGAGTGTTCGTCAAGTGTCACGTGTGTGTCACGTGTGTGTTTGAAGTGTCACGTGAGTGTGTGTGAAGTGTCACGTGTGTGTAGGAAATGTCATGTCTCTGTGAGTGAAGTGTCACGTGTGTGTCACGTGAGTGTTTGTGAAGGGTCACGTGTGTGTCATGTGAGTGTTTGTGAAGTGTCACGTGTGTTTCATGTGAGAGTTTGTGAAGTGTCACGTGTGTGTCACGTGTGTGTTTGAAGTGTCACGTGAGTGTGTGTGAATTGTCACGTGACTGTGTAGGAAATGTCAAGTGTATGTGACTGAAGTGTCACGTGTGTGTCACGTGAGTGTTTGTGAAGTGTCACGTGTGTGTCGTGTGAGTGTTTGTGAAGTGTCACGTGTGTGTCGTGTGAGTGTTTGTGAAGTGTCACGTGTGTGTCGTGTGAGTGTTTGTGAAGTGTCACGTGTGTGTCGCGTGAGTGTTTGAAGTGTCACGTGAGTGTGTGTGAAGTGTCACGTGAGTGTGTAGGAAATGTCACGTGTCTGTGACTGAAGTGTCACGTGTGTGTCACGTGACTGTTTGTGAAGTGTCACGTGTGTGTCACGTGTGTGTTTGAAGTGTCACGTGAGTGTGTGTGAATTGTCACGTGAGTGTGTAGGCAATGTCACGTGTCTGTGACTGAAGTGTCACGTGTTTGTCACGTGAGTGTTTGTGAAGTGTCACGTGTGTCATGTGAGTGTTTGTGAAGTGTCACGTGTGTTTCATGTGAGAGATTGTGAAGTGTCACGTGTGTGTCATGTGAGTGTTTGTGAAGTGTCACGTGTGTGTCGTGTGAGTGTTTGTGAAGTGTCACGTGTGTGTCATGTGAGTGTTTGTGAAGTGTCACGTGTGTGTCATGTGAGTGTTTGTGAAGTGTCACGTGTGTGTCACGTGTGTGTTTGAAGTGTCACATGAGTGTGTGTGAGAAGTGTCACGTGTCTGAGTATGTGTGAAGTGTCACGTGTGTTTGTTAGAAGTGTAACGTGTGTGTGAGGAGTGTCACGTGTGTGAACTGTGTGTTTGTGAAGTGTCACGTGAGTGTGTGTGAAGTGTCACGTGTGTAGGAAATGTCACGTGTGTAAGAAGTGTCACGTGTGTTTGTGTGTGTGAAGTGTCACGTGTGTGAGGTGTCATGTGTGTATTTGTGTGTGAAGTGTGTGTGTGCGAAATGTCACGTGTGTGAAGTTTCACGTGTGTGTGAGAAGTGTCACGTGTGTGTGAAGTGTCACGTGTGTGTATGTGAGTGTGTGTGAAGTGTCACGTGTGTGTATGAGGTGTCACGTGTGTATGTGAGTGTGAAGTGTCCCGAATGTGTGAGAGAAGTGTCACCTGAGTGTGTGTACAGTGTTACGTGAGTGTGTGTAGTGTCGTGTGTGAGTGTTTGTGAAGTGTCACGTGTGTGTCACGTGTGTGTTTGAAGTGTCACGTGAGTGTGTGTGAGTTAAGTATCACGTGTGTGTATGTGTTTGTGAAGTGTCACGTGTGTGAGAAGTGTCACGTGTATGTAAACTGTGTGTTTGTGAAGAGTCACGCGAGTGTATGTGAAGTATCACGTGTGAGTGTGTGTGAAGTGTCACGTGTGTCTCACGTGTATGTTTGAAGTGTCACGTGAGTGTGTGTGTGTGAAGTGTCACATGTGTGAGAAGTGTCACGTGTATGTAAACTGTGTGTTTGTGAAGAGTCACGCGAGTGTATGTGAAGTATCACGTGTGTGAGTGTGTGTGAAGTGTCATGTGTGTCTCACGTGTATGTTTGAAGTGTCACGTTTGTGAACTGTGTGTGTGAACCTGTGTGTGAGATGTAATGTGTATGTACGTTTGTGTGAAGTGTAACTTGTGTGTGTGAGGAGTGTAATGTGCATGCTCGTGAAGTGTAACCTTTGCATGTTCGTGAAGTGTAGCGTGTGCGTGAATGTCATGTGAGTGTGTCTGTGTGAAATGTCACGTTTGTGTCGTGTGTGAGAGAAGTGTCACCTGAGTGTGTGTGAAGTGTCTCACAAGTGTGAAGTGTCACGTGTGTGTGAAGTTTCAATTGTGTGTGTGAGAGAAGTGTCACCTGAGTGTGTGTGCAGTGTTACGTGAGTGTGTGAAATGCCATGTCTGTGAGTGTTTGTGAAGTGTCACGTGTGTGTCGTGTGTGTTTGAAGTGTCACGTGAGTGTGTGTGTGAAGTGTCACGTGACTGAGTATGTGTGAAGTGTCACGTGTGTTTGTTAGAAGTGTAACGTGTGTGTGAGAAGTGTCACGTGTGTGAACTGTGTGTTTGTGAAGTGTCACGTGAGTGTGTGTGAAGTGTCACGTGTGTAGAAAATGTCACGTGTCTGTGAGTGAAGTGTCGTGTGTGTGAAGTGTCACGTGTATGTGAGGTGTCATGTGTGTATGTGTGTGAAGTGTTGTGTGTGTGCGAAATGTCACGTGTGTGAGAAGTGTCACCTGTATGTGTGTGACTGAATTATCACGTATGTGTATGTCTGTGACATGTCACGTGTGTGAAGTGTCACAAGTGTGTGTGAATTGGTGTTTGAGGAGTGTAATGTGCATGCTCGTGAAGTTTAACGTCTGCGTGATCGTGAAGTGTAGCCTGTGCGTGAATGTCACGTGAGTGTGTCTGTGTGAAATGTCACGTGTGTGTCGTGTGTGTGAGAAGTGTCACCTGAGTGTGTGTGAAGTGTCACGTGTGTGTAGTGTCACGTGTGTGTATGTGAGTGTGTGTGAAGTGTCACGTGTGTGTATGAGGTGTCACATGTGTATATGTGTGTGAAGTGCCATGTGTGTGAGTGTTTGTGAAGTGTCATGTGTGTGTCACGTGTGTGTTTGAAGTGTCACGTGAGTGTGTGTAAGTGAAGTGTCACGTGAGTGAAGTGTGTGTGTGAAGTGTCACGTGTGTGAGAAGTGTCACGTGTATGTAAACTGTGTTTTTGTGAAGAGTCACGCGAGTGTGTGTGAAGTGTCACGTGAGTGTGTTGAAGTGTCACCTGTGTGTGTGAATTGTCAGTTGTATGTGAGTGTGAAGTGTTACGTTTGTGAACTGTGTGTGTTAACGTGTGTGAGATGTTATGTGTATGTACGTTTGTGTGAAATGTAACGTGTGTGTGTCTGAAGTGTAACTTGTGTGTGTGAGGAGTATAATGTGCATGCTCGTGAAGTGTAACGTCTGCGTGTTCGTGATGTGTATCGTGTGCGTGAATGTCTCTTGAGTGTGTTTGTGTGAAATGTCACGTGTGTCATGTGTGAGAGAAGTGTCACCTGAGTGTGTGTGAAGTGTCACGTGTGTGTGAGAAGTGTCACGTGTGTGAAGTGCGTGTATGTACGTTTGTGTGAAGTGTAACGTGTCTGTGTGTGAAATGTGTCGTGTGTGTGTCTGAAGTGTAACTTGTGTGTGAGGAGTGTAATGTGCATGCTCGTGAAGTGTAACGTCTGCGTGTTCGTGAAGTGTAGCGTGTGCATGAATGTCACGTGAGTGTGTCTGTGTGAAATGTCACGTGTGTGTCGTGTGTGAGAGAAGTGTCACCAGGGTGTGTGTGAAGTGTCTCACAAGTGTGAAGTGTCACGTGTGTGTGAAGTGTCACGTGTGTGTATGAGGTGTCACATGTGTATGTGTGTGTGAAGTGTCACTTGTGTGTGTGAGTGAAGTGTCACCTGAGTGTGTGTGCAGTGTTACGTGAGTGTGTGAAATGCCATGTCTGTGAGTGTTTGTGAAGTGTCATGTGTGTGTTTGAAGTGTCACTTGAGTGTGTGTGAAATGTCACGTGACTAAGTATGTGTGAAGTGTCACGTGTGTTTGTTAGAAGTGTAACGTGTGTGTGAGAAGTGTCACGTGAGTGTGTTTGAAGTGTCACGTGTGTGTAGAAAATGTCACGTGTCTGTGTGAAGTGTCGTGTGTGTGAAGTGTCACGTGTGTGTTTGAAGTGTCACTTGAGTGTGTGTGTGAAGTGTCACGTGACTGAATATGTGTGAAGTGTCACGTGACTGAATATGTGTGAAGTGTCACGTGTGTTTGTTAGAAGTGTAACGTGTGTGTGAGAAGTTTCACGTGAGTTGGTTTGAAGTGTCACGTGTGTGTATGAGGTGTCAAATGTGTATGTGTGTGTGAAGTGTCACTTGTGTGTGTGAGAAAAGTGTCACCTTAGTGTGTGTGCAGTGTTACGTGAGTGTGTGAAGTGCCGTGTGTCACGTGTATGTGTGAATTGTCAGTTGTGTGTGTGTGAAGTGTCACGTTTGTGAAATGTGTGTGTGAACGTTTGTGTGAGATGTAATGTGTATGTACGTTTGTGTGAAGTGTAACGTGTCTGTGTGTGAAATGTAACGTGTGTGTGTCTGAAGTGTAACTTGTGTGTGTGAGGAGTGTAATGTGCATGCTCGTGAAGTGTAACGTCTGCGTGTTCGTGAAGCGTAGCGTGTGCGTGAATGTCACGTGAGTGTGTCTGTATGAAATGTCACGTGTGTGTCGTGTGTGAAAGAAGTGTCACCTGAGTGTGTGTGAAGTGTCTCACGTGTGTGAAGTGTCACGTGTGTGTATGTGAGTGTGTGTGAAGTGTCACGTATGTGTATGAGATGTCACAATGGTATGTGTGTGTGAAGTGTCACTTGTGTGTGTGAGAGAAGTGTCACCTGAGTGTGTGCAGTGTTACGTGAGTGTGTGAAGTGCCATGTGTGTGAGTGTTTGTGAAGTGTCACGTGTGTGTCACGTGTGTGTTTGAAGTGTCACGTGAGTGTGTGTGTGTGAAGTGTCACTTGTCTGAGTATGTGTGAAGTGTCACGTGTGTTTGTTAGAAGTGTAACGTGTGTGTGAGGAGTGTCACGTGTGTGAACTGTCTGTTTGTGAAGTGTCACGTGAGTGTGTGTGAAGTGTCACGTGTGTAGGAAATGTCACGTGTCTGTGACTGAATTGCCAGGTGTGTGTCACGTGAGTGTTTGTGAAGTGTCACGTGTGTTTCTTGTGAGAGTTTGTGAATTGTCACGTGTGTGTCATGTGAGTGTTTGTGAAGTGTCACGTGTGTGTCGTGTGAGTGTTTGTGAAGTGTCACGTGTGTGTCGTGTGAGTGTTTGTGAAGTGTCACGTGTGTGTCGTGTGAGTGTTTGTGAAGTGTCACGTGTGTGTCGTGTGAGTGTTTGTGAAGTGTCACGTGTGTGTCGTGTGAGTGTTTGTGAAGTGTCACGTGTGTGTCACGTGTGTGTTTGTGAAGTGTCAAGTGTGAGTCACGTGTGTGTTTGAAGTGTCACTTGAGTATGTTTGTGTGAAATGTCACGTGAGTGTGTGTGAAGTATCACGTGTGTGTAGCAAATGTCACGTGTCTGTGACTGAAGTGTCACGCGTGTGTCACGTGAGTGTTTGTGAAGTGTCACGTGTGTGTCATGTAAGTGTTTGTGAAGTGTCACGTGTGTGTCATGTGAGTGTTTGTGAAGTGTCACGTGTGTGTCACGTGTGTGTTTGAAGTGTCACGTGAGTGTGGGAAATGTCACGTGTCTGTGACTGAAGTGTCACGTGTGTGTCACGTGAGTGTTTGTGAAGTGTCACGTGTGTGTCATGTGAGTGTTTGTGAAGTGTCACGTGTGTGTCATGTGAGTGTTTGTGAAGTGTCAGGTGTGTGTCACGTGTGTGTTTGAAGTGTCACGTGAGTGTGTGTGAAGTGTCACGTGTGTGTCAGAAGTGTCACGTATGTGAAGTGTCACGTGTGTGTGAAGTGTAACATGTGGGTGTGAAGTATCACGTGTGTAGCAAATGTCACGTGAGTGTTTGTGAAGTGTCACGTGTGTCACGTGAGTGTTTGTGAAGTGTCACGTGTGTCACGTGAGTGTTTGTGAAGTGTCACGTGTGTCACGTGAGTGTTTGTGAAGTGTCACGTGTGTGTCACGTGAGTGTTTGTGAAGTGTCACGTGTGTGTCATGTGAGTGTTTGTGAAGTGTCACGTGTGTGTCATGTGAGTGTTCGTGAAGTGTCACATGTGTGTCACCTGTGTGATTGAAGTGTCACGTGAGTGTGTGTGTGAAGTGTCACGTGTCTGAGTATATGTGAAGTGTCACGTGTGTTTGTTAGAAGTGTAACGTGTGTGAAGAGTGTCACGTGTGTGAACTGTGTGTTTGTGAAGTGTCACGTGAGTGTGTGTGAAGTGTCACGTGTGTGAAGGAAATGTCACGTGTCTGGGAGTGAAGTGTCACGTGTGTGTCATGTGAGTGTTTGTGAAGTGTCACGTGTGTGTTTGAAGTGTCACTTGAGTGTGTGTGTGAAGTGTTACGTGAGTGTGTGTGAAGTTTCACGTGTGTGTAGGAAATGTCACGTGTCTGTGACTGAAGTGTCACGTGTGTCACGTGATTGTTAGTGAAGTGTCACGTGTGTGTCACGTGTGTGTTTGAAGTGTCACGTGAGTGTGTGTGAAGTATCACGTGTGTGTATCAAATGTCACGTGTCTGTGACTGAAGTGTCACGCGTGTGTCACGTAATGGTTGTGAAGTATCACGTGTGTGTCATGTGAGTGTTTGTGAAGTGTCACGTGTGTGTCACGTGTGTGTTTGAAGTGTCACGTGAGTGTGTGTGAATTGTCACGTGAGTGTGTAGGCAATGTCACGTGTCTGTTACTGAAGTGTCACGTGTTTGTCACGTGAGTGTTTGTGAAGTGTCACGTGTGTCATGTGAGTGTTTGTGAAGTGTCACGTGTGTTTCATGTGAGAGTTTGTGAAGTGTCACGTGTGTGTCATGTGAGTGTTTGTGAAGTGTCACGTGTGTGTCGTGTGAGTGTTTGTGAAGTGTCACGTGTGTGTCACGTGTGTGTTTGAAGTGTCACGTGAGTGTGTGAAGTGTCACGTGAGTGTGTAGGAAATGTCACGTGTCTGTGACTGAAGTGTCACGTGTGTTACGTGAGTGTTTGTGAAGTGTCATGTGTGTGTCATGTGAGTGTTTGTGAAGTGTCACGTGTGTGTCATGTGAGTGTTTGTGAAGTGTCACGTGTGTGTCACGTGTGTGTTTGAAGTGTCACGTGAGTGTGTGAAGTGTCACGTGAGTGTGTAGGAAATGTCACGTGTCTGTGACTGAAGTGTCACGTGTGTTACGTGAGTGTTTGTGAAGTGTCACGTGTGTGTCATGTGAGTGTTTGTGAAGTGTCACGTGTGTGTCATGTGAGTGTTTGTGAAGTGTCACGTGTGTTTCATGTGAGAGTTTGTGAAGTGTCACGTGTGTGTCACGTGTGTTTGAAGTGTCACGTGAGTGTGTGTGAAGTGTCACGTGTGTGTAGGAAATGTCATGTTTCTGTGAGTGAAGTGTCACGTGTGTGTCACGTGAGTTTTTGTGAAGTGTCACGTGTGTTTCATGTGAGAGTTTGTGAAGTGTCACGTGTGTGTCACGTGTGTGTTTGAAGTGTCACGTGAGTGTTTGTGAATTGTCACGTGAGTGTGTAGGAAATGTCAAGTGTATGTGACTGAAGTGTCACGTGTGTGTCACATGAGTGTTTGTGAAGTGTCACGTGTGTGTCATGTGAGTGTTTGTGAAGTGTCACGTGTGTGTCATGTGAGTGTTTGTGAAGTGTCACGTGTGTGAAGTGTCACGTGAGTGTGTAGGAAATGTCACGTGTCTGTGACTGAAGTGTCACGTGTGTGTCACGTGAGTGTTTGTGAAGTGTCACGTGTGTGTTTGAAGTGTCACGTGAGTGTGTGTGAATTGTCACGTGAGTGTGTAGGAAATGTCAAGTGTCTGTGACTGAAGTGTCACGTGTTTGTCACGTGAGTGTTTGTGAAGTGTCACGTGTGTGTCATGTGAGTGTTTGTGAAGTGTCACGTGTGTTTCATGTGAGAGTTTGTGAAGTGTCACGTGTGTGTCATGTGAGTGTTTGTGAAGTGTCACGTGTGTGTCGTGTGAGTGTTTGTGAAGTGTCACGTGTGTGTCACGTGTGTGTTTGAAGTGTCACGTGAGTGTGTGAAGTGTCACGTGAGTGTGTGGGAAATGTCACGTGTCTGTGACTGAAGTGTCACGTGTGTGTCATGTGAGTGGTTGTGAAGTGTCACGTGAGTGTGTGTGAAGTGTCACGTGTGTGTAGGAAATGTCACGTGTCTGGGAGTGAAGTGTCACGTGTGTGTCACGTGAGTGTTTGTGAAGTGTCACGTGTGTGTCACGTGAGTGTTTGTGAAGTGTCACGTGTGTGTCACGTGAGTGTTTGTGAAGTTTCACGTGTGTGTCACGTGTGTGTTTGAAGTGTCACTTGAGTGTGTGTGTGTGAAGTGTTACGTGAGTGTGTGTGAAGTTTCACGTGTGTGTAGGAAATGTCACGTGTCGGTGACTGAAGTGTTACGTGTGTGTCATGTGAGTGTTTGTGAAGTGTCACGTGTGTTTCATGTGAGAGTTTGTGAAGTGTCACGTGTGTGTCACGTGTGTGTTTGAAGTGTCACGTGAGTGTGTGTGAATTGTCACGTGACTGTGTAGGAAATGTCAAGTGTATGTGACTGAAGTGTCACGTGTGTGTCACGTGAGTGTTTGTGAAGTGTCACGTGTGTGTCGTGTGAGTGTTTGTGAAGTGTCACGTGTGTGTCGTGTGAGTGTTTGTGAAGTGTCACGTGTGTGTCGTGTGAGTGTTTGTGAAGTGTCACGTGTGTGTCGCGTGTGTGTTTGAAGTGTCACGTGAGTGTGTGTGAAGTGTCACGTGAGTGTGTAGGAAATGTCACGTGTCTGTGACTGAAGTGTCACGTGTGTGTCACGTGACTGTGAAGAGTCACGTGTGTGTCACGTGTGTGTTTGAAGTGTCACGTGAGTGTGTGTGAATTGTCACGTGAGTGTGTAGGCAATGTCACGTGTCTGTGACTGAAGTGTCACGTGTTTGTCACGTGAGTGTTTGTGAAGTGTCACGTGTGTCATGTGAGTGTTTGTGAAGTGTCACGTGTGTTTCATGTGAGAGATTGTGAAGTGTCACGTGTGTGTCATGTGAGTGTTTGTGAAGTGTCACGTGTGTGTCGTGTGAGTGTTTGTGAAGTGTCACGTGTGTGTCATGTGAGTGTTTGTGAAGTGTCACGTGTGTGTCATGTGAGTGTTTGTGAAGTGTCACGTGTGTGTCACGTGTGTGTTTGAAGTGTCACATGAGTGTGTGTGAGAAGTGTCACGTGTCTGAGTATGTGTGAAGTGTCACGTGTGTTTGTTAGAAGTGTAACGTGTGTGTGAGGAGTGTCACGTGTGTGAACTGTGTGTTTGTGAAGTGTCACGTGAGTGTGTGTGAAGTGTCACGTGTGTAGGAAATGTCACGTGTGTAAGAAGTGTCACGTGTGTTTGTGTGTGTGAAGTGTCACGTGTGTGAGGTGTCACGTTTGTTTGTGTGTGAAGTGTGTGTGTGCGAAATGTCACGTGTGTGAAGTTTCACGTGTGTGTGTGAGAAGTGTCACGTGTGTGTGAAGTGTCACGTGTGTGTATGTGAGTGTGTGTGAAGTGTCACGTGTGTGTATGAGGTGTCACGTGTGTATGTGAGTGTGAAGTGTCCCGAATGTGTGAGAGAAGTGTCACCTGAGTGTGTGTACAGTGTTACGTGAGTGTGTGTAGTGTCGTGTGTGAGTGTTTGTGAAGTGTCAAGTGTGTGTCACGTGTGTGTTTGAAGTGTCACGTGAGTGTGTGTGAGTTAAGTATCACGTGTGTGTATGTGTTTGTGAAGTGTCACGTGTGTGAGAAGTGTCACGTGTATGTAAACTGTGTGTTTGTGAAGAGTCACGCGAGTGTATGTGAAGTATCACGTGTGAGTGTGTGTGAAGTGTCACGTGTGTCTCACGTGTATGTTTGAAGTGTCACGTGAGTGTGTGTGTGTGAAGTGTCACATGTGTGAGAAGTGTCACGTGTATGTAAACTGTGTGTTTGTGAAGAGTCACGCGAGTGTATGTGAAGTGTCACGTGTGTGTCGTGTGTGTTTGAAGTGTCACGTGAGTGTGTGTGTGAAGTGTCACGTGACTGAGTATGTGTGAAGTGTCACGTGTGTTTGTTAGAAGTGTAACGTGTGTGTGAGAAGTGTCACGTGTGTGAACTGTGTGTTTGTGAAGTGTCACGTGAGTGTGTGTGAAGTGTCACGTGTGTAGAAAATGTCACGTGTCTGTGAGTGAAGTGTCGTGTGTGTGAAGTGTCACGTGTATGTGAGGTGTCATGTGTGTATGTGTGTGAAGTGTTGTGTGTGTGCGAAATGTCACGTGTGTGAGAAGTGTCACCTGTATGTGTGTGACTGAATTATCACGTATGTGTATGTCTGTGACATGTCACGTGTGTGAAGTGTCACAAGTGTGTGTGAATTGGTGTTTGAGGAGTGTAATGTGCATGCTCGTGAAGTTTAACGTCTGCGTGATCGTGAAGTGTAGCCTGTGCGTGAATGTCACGTGAGTGTGTCTGTGTGAAATGTCACGTGTGTGTCGTGTGTGTGAGAAGTGTCACCTGAGTGTGTGTGAAGTGTCACGTGTGTGTAGTGTCACGTGTGTGTATGTGAGTGTGTGTGAAGTGTCACGTGTGTGTATGAGGTGTCACATGTGTATATGTGTGTGAAGTGCCATGTGTGTGAGTGTTTGTGAAGTGTCATGTGTGTGTCACGTGTGTGTTTGAAGTGTCACGTGAGTGTGTGTAAGTGAAGTGTCACGTGAGTGAAGTGTGTGTGTGAAGTGTCGTGTGTGAGAAGTGTCACGTGTATGTAAACTGTGTTTTTGTGAAGAGTCACGCGAGTGTGTGTGAAGTGTCACGTGAGTGTGTTGAAGTGTCACCTGTGTGTGTGAATTGTCAGTTGTATGTGAGTGTGAAGTGTTACGTTTGTGAACTGTGTGTGTTAACGTGTGTGAGATGTTATGTGTATGTACGTTTGTGTGAAATGTAACGTGTGTGTGTCTGAAGTGTAACTTGTGTGTGTGAGGAGTATAATGTGCATGCTCGTGAAGTGTAACGTCTGCGTGTTCGTGATGTGTATCGTGTGCGTGAATGTCTCTTGAGTGTGTTTGTGTGAAATGTCACGTGTGTCATGTGTGAGAGAAGTGTCACCTGAGTGTGTGTGAAGTGTCACGTGTGTGTGAGAAGTGTCACGTGTGTGAAGTGCGTGTATGTACGTTTGTGTGAAGTGTAACGTGTCTGTGTGTGAAATGTGTCGTGTGTGTGTCTGAAGTGTAACTTGTGTGTGAGGAGTGTAATGTGCATGCTCGTGAAGTGTAACGTCTGCGTGTTCGTGAAGTGTAGCGTGTGCATGAATGTCACGTGAGTGTGTCTGTGTGAAATGTCACGTGTGTGTCGTGTGTGAGAGAAGTGTCACCAGGGTGTGTGTGAAGTGTCTCACAAGTGTGAAGTGTCACGTGTGTGTGAAGTGTCACGTGTGTGTATGAGGTGTCACATGTGTATGTGTGTGTGAAGTGTCACTTGTGTGTGTGAGTGAAGTGTCACCTGAGTGTGTGTGCAGTGTTACGTGAGTGTGTGAAATGCCATGTCTGTGAGTGTTTGTGAAGTGTCATGTGTGTGTTTGAAGTGTCACTTGAGTGTGTGTGAAATGTCACGTGACTAAGTATGTGTGAAGTGTCACGTGTGTTTGTTAGAAGTGTAACGTGTGTGTGAGAAGTGTCACGTGAGTGTGTTTGAAGTGTCACGTGTGTGTAGAAAATGTCACGTGTCTGTGTGAAGTGTCGTGTGTGTGAAGTGTCACGTGTGTGTTTGAAGTGTCACTTGAGTGTGTGTGTGAAGTGTCACGTGACTGAATATGTGTGAAGTGTCACGTGACTGAATATGTGTGAAGTGTCACGTGTGTTTGTTAGAAGTGTAACGTGTGTGTGAGAAGTTTCACGTGAGTTGGTTTGAAGTGTCACGTGTGTGTATGAGGTGTCAAATGTGTATGTGTGTGTGAAGTGTCACTTGTGTGTGTGAGAAAAGTGTCACCTTAGTGTGTGTGCAGTGTTACGTGAGTGTGTGAAGTGCCGTGTGTCACGTGTATGTGTGAATTGTCAGTTGTGTGTGTGTGAAGTGTCACGTTTGTGAAATGTGTGTGTGAACGTTTGTGTGAGATGTAATGTGTATGTACGTTTGTGTGAAGTGTAACGTGTCTGTGTGTGAAATGTAACGTGTGTGTGTCTGAAGTGTAACTTGTGTGTGTGAGGAGTGTAATGTGCATGCTCGTGAAGTGTAACGTCTGCGTGTTCGTGAAGCGTAGCGTGTGCGTGAATGTCACGTGAGTGTGTCTGTATGAAATGTCACGTGTGTGTCGTGTGTGAAAGAAGTGTCACCTGAGTGTGTGTGAAGTGTCTCACGTGTGTGAAGTGTCACGTGTGTGTATGTGAGTGTGTGTGAAGTGTCACGTATGTGTATGAGATGTCACAATGGTATGTGTGTGTGAAGTGTCACTTGTGTGTGTGAGAGAAGTGTCACCTGAGTGTGTGCAGTGTTACGTGAGTGTGTGAAGTGCCATGTGTGTGAGTGTTTGTGAAGTGTCACGTGTGTGTCACGTGTGTGTTTGAAGTGTCACGTGAGTGTGTGTGTGTGAAGTGTCACTTGTCTGAGTATGTGTGAAGTGTCACGTGTGTTTGTTAGAAGTGTAACGTGTGTGTGAGGAGTGTCACGTGTGTGAACTGTCTGTTTGTGAAGTGTCACGTGAGTGTGTGTGAAGTGTCACGTGTGTAGGAAATGTCACGTGTCTGTGACTGAATTGCCAGGTGTGTGTCACGTGAGTGTTTGTGAAGTGTCACGTGTGTTTCTTGTGAGAGTTTGTGAATTGTCACGTGTGTGTCATGTGAGTGTTTGTGAAGTGTCACGTGTGTGTCGTGTGAGTGTTTGTGAAGTGTCACGTGTGTGTCGTGTGAGTGTTTGTGAAGTGTCACGTGTGTGTCGTGTGAGTGTTTGTGAAGTGTCACGTGTGTGTCGTGTGAGTGTTTGTGAAGTGTCACGTGTGTGTCGTGTGAGTGTTTGTGAAGTGTCACGTGTGTGTCACGTGTGTGTTTGAGAAGTGTCAAGTGTGAGTCACGTGTGTGTTTGAAGTGTCACTTGAGTATGTTTGTGTGAAATGTCACGTGAGTGTGTGTGAAGTATCACGTGTGTGTAGCAAATGTCACGTGTCTGTGACTGAAGTGTCACGCGTGTGTCACGTGAGTGTTTGTGAAGTGTCACGTGTGTGTCATGTAAGTGTTTGTGAAGTGTCACGTGTGTGTCATGTGAGTGTTTGTGAAGTGTCACGTGTGTGTCACGTGTGTGTTTGAAGTGTCACGTGAGTGTGGGAAATGTCACGTGTCTGTGACTGAAGTGTCACGTGTGTGTCACGTGAGTGTTTGTGAAGTGTCACGTGTGTGTCATGTGAGTGTTTGTGAAGTGTCACGTGTGTGTCATGTGAGTGTTTGTGAAGTGTCAGGTGTGTGTCACGTGTGTGTTTGAAGTGTCACGTGAGTGTGTGTGAAGTGTCACGTGTGTGTCAGAAGTGTCACGTATGTGAAGTGTCACGTGTGTGAAGTGTAACATGTGGGTGTGAAGTATCACGTGTGTAGCAAATGTCACGTGAGTGTTTGTGAAGTGTCACGTGTGTCACGTGAGTGTTTGTGAAGTGTCACGTGTGTCACGTGAGTGTTTGTGAAGTGTCACGTGTGTCACGTGAGTGTTTGTGAAGTGTCACGTGTGTCACGTGAGTGTTTGTGAAGTGTCACGTGTGTCACGTGAGTGTTTGTGAAGTGTCACGTGTGTCACGTGAGTGTTTGTGAAGTGTCACGTGTGTGTCACGTGAGTGTTTGTGAAGTGTCACGTGTGTGTCACGTGAGTGTTTGTGAAGTGTCACGTGTGTGTCATGTGAGTGTTTGTGAAGTGTCACGTGTGTGTCATGTGAGTGTTCGTGAAGTGTCACATGTGTGTCACCTGTGTGATTGAAGTGTCACGTGAGTGTGTGTGTGAAGTGTCACGTGTCTGAGTATATGTGAAGTGTCACGTGTGTTTGTTAGAAGTGTAACGTGTGTGTGAGGAGTGTCACGTGTGTGAACTGTGTGTTTGTGAAGTGTCACGTGAGTGTGTGTGAAGTGTCACGTGTGTGAAGGAAATGTCATGTGTCTGGGAGTGAAGTGTCACGTGTGTGTCATGTGAGTGTTTGTGAAGTGTCACGTGTTTGTTTGAAGTGTCACTTGAGTGTGTGTGTGAAGTGTTACGTGAGTGTGTGTGAAGTTTCACGTGTGTGTAGGAAATGTCACGTGTCTGTGACTGAAGTGTCACGTGTGTCACGTGATTGTTAGTGAAGTGTCACGTGTGTGTCACGTGTGTGTTTGAAGTGTCACGTGAGTGTGTGTGAAGTATCACGTGTGTGTATCAAATGTCACGTGTCTGTGACTGAAGTGTCACGCGTGTGTCACGTAATGGTTGTGAAGTATCACGTGTGTGTCATGTGAGTGTTTGTGAAGTGTCACGTGTGTGTCACGTGTGTGTTTGAAGTGTCACGTGAGTGTGTGTGAATTGTCACGTGTGTAGGCAATGTCACGTGTCTGTTACTGAAGTGTCACGTGTTTGTCACGTGAGTGTTTGTGAAGTGTCACGTGTGTCATGTGAGTGTTTGTGAAGTGTCACGTGTGTTTCATGTGAGAGTTTGTGAAGTGTCACGTGTGTGTCATGTGAGTGTTTGTGAAGTGTCACGTGTGTGTCGTGTGAGTGTTTGTGAAGTGTCACGTGTGTGTCACGTGTGTGTTTGAAGTGTCACGTGAGTGTGTGAAGTGTCACGTGAGTGTGTAGGAAATGTCACGTGTCTGTGACTGAAGTGTCACGTGTGTTACGTGAGTGTTTGTGAAGTGTCATGTGTGTGTCATGTGAGTGTTTGTGAAGTGTCACGTGTGTGTCATGTGAGTGTTTGTGAAGTGTCACGTGTGTGTCACGTGTGTGTTTGAAGTGTCACGTGAGTGTGTGAAGTGTCACGTGAGTGTGTAGGAAATGTCACGTGTCTGTGACTGAAGTGTCACGTGTGTTACGTGAGTGTTTGTGAAGTGTCACGTGTGTGTCATGTGAGTGTTTGTGAAGTGTCACGTGTGTGTCATGTGAGTGTTTGTGAAGTGTCACGTGTGTTTCATGTGAGAGTTTGTGAAGTGTCACGTGTGTGTCACGTGTGTGTTTGAAGTGTCACGTGAGTGTGTGTGAAGTGTCACGTGTGTGTAGGAAATGTCATGTTTCTGTGAGTGAAGTGTCACGTGTGTGTCACGTGAGTGTTTGTGAAGTGTCACGTGTGTTTCATGTGAGAGTTTGTGAAGTGTCACGTGTGTGTCACGTGTGTGTTTGAAGTGTCACGTGAGTGTGTGTGAATTGTCACGTGAGTGTGTAGGAAATGTCAAGTGTATGTGACTGAAGTGTCACGTGTGTGAACTGTGTGTTTGTGAAGTGTCACGTGAGTGTGTGTGAAGTGTCACGTGTGTGAAGGAAATGTCACGTGTCTGGGAGTGAAGTGTCACGTGTGTGTCATGTGAGTGTTTGTGAAGTGTCACGTGTGTGTTTGAAGTGTCACTTGAGTGTTTGTGAAGTGTTACGTGAGTGTGTGTGAAGTTTCACGTGTGTGTAGGAAATGTCACGTGTCTGTGACTGAAGTGTCACGTGTGTCACGTGATTGTTAGTGAAGTGTCACGTGTGTGTCACGTGTGTGTTTGAAGTGTCACGTGAGTGTGTGTGAAGTATCACGTGTGTGTATCAAATGTCACGTGTCTGTGACTGAAGTGTCACGCGTGTGTCACGTAATGGTTGTGAAGTATCACGTGTGTGTCATGTGAGTGTTTGTGAAGTGTCACGTGTGTGTCACGTGTGTGTTTGAAGTGTCACGTGAGTGTGTGTGAATTGTCACGTGAGTGTGTAGGCAATGTCACGTGTCTGTTACTGAAGTGTCACGTGTTTGTCACGTGAGTGTTTGTGAAGTGTCACGTGTGTCATGTGAGTGTTTGTGAAGTGTCACGTGTGTTTCATGTGAGAGTTTGTGAAGTGTCACGTGTGTGTCGTGTGAGTGTTTGTGAAGTGTCACGTGTGTGTCGTGTGAGTGTTTGTGAAGTGTCACGTGTGTGTCGTGTGAGTGTTTGTGAAGTGTCACGTGTGTCACGTGAGTGTTTGTGAAGTGTCACGTGTGTCACGTGAGTGTTTGTGAAGTGTCACGTGTGTGTCACGTGAGTGTTTGTGAAGTGTCACGTGTGTGTCACGTGAGTGTTTGTGAAGTGTCACGTGTGTGTCATGTGAGTGTTCGTGAAGTGTCACATGTGTGTCACCTGTGTGATTGAAGTGTCACGTGAGTGTGTGTGTGAAGTGTCACGTGTCTGAGTATATGTGAAGTGTCACGTGTGTTTGTTAGAAGTGTAACGTGTGTGTGAGGAGTGTCACGTGTGTGAACTGTGTGTTTGTGAAGTGTCACGTGAGTGTGTGTGAAGTGTCACGTGTGTGAAGGAAATGTCACGTGTCTGGGAGTGAAGTGTCACGTGTGTGTCATGTGAGTGTTTGTGAAGTGTCACGTGTGTGTTTGAAGTGTCACTTGAGTGTGTGTGTGAAGTGTTACGTGAGTGTGTGTGAAGTTTCACGTGTGTGTAGGAAATGTCACGTGTCTGTGACTGAAGTGTCACGTGTGTCACGTGATTGTTAGTGAAGTGTCACGTGTGTGTCACGTGTGTGTTTGAAGTGTCACGTGAGTGTGTGTGAAGTATCACGTGTGTGTATCAAATGTCACGTGTCTGTGACTGAAGTGTCACGCGTGTGTCACGTAATGGTTGTGAAGTATCACGTGTGTGTCATGTGAGTGTTTGTGAAGTGTCACGTGTGTGTCACGTGTGTGTTTGAAGTGTCACGTGAGTGTGTGTGAATTGTCACGTGTGTAGGCAATGTCACGTGTCTGTTACTGAAGTGTCACGTGTTTGTCACGTGAGTGTTTGTGAAGTGTCACGTGTGTCATGTGAGTGTTTGTGAAGTGTCACGTGTGTTTCATGTGAGAGTTTGTGAAGTGTCACGTGTGTGTCATGTGAGTGTTTGTGAAGTGTCACGTGTGTGTCGTGTGAGTGTTTGTGAAGTGTCACGTGTGTGTCACGTGTGTGTTTGAAGTGTCACGTGAGTGTGTGAAGTGTCACGTGAGTGTGTAGGAAATGTCACGTGTCTGTGACTGAAGTGTCACGTGTGTTACGTGAGTGTTTGTGAAGTGTCATGTGTGTGTCATGTGAGTGTTTGTGAAGTGTCACGTGTGTGTCATGTGAGTGTTTGTGAAGTGTCACGTGTGTGTCACGTGTGTGTTTGAAGTGTCACGTGAGTGTGTGAAGTGTCACGTGAGTGTGTAGGAAATGTCACGTGTCTGTGACTGAAGTGTCACGTGTGTTACGTGAGTGTTTGTGAAGTGTCACGTGTGTGTCATGTGAGTGTTTGTGAAGTGTCACGTGTGTGTCATGTGAGTGTTTGTGAAGTGTCACGTGTGTTTCATGTGAGAGTTTGTGAAGTGTCACGTGTGTGTCACGTGTGTGTTTGAAGTGTCACGTGAGTGTGTGTGAAGTGTCACGTGTGTGTAGGAAATGTCATGTTTCTGTGAGTGAAGTGTCACGTGTGTGTCACGTGAGTGTTTGTGAAGTGTCACGTGTGTTTCATGTGAGAGTTTGTGAAGTGTCACGTGTGTGTCACGTGTGTGTTTGAAGTGTCACGTGAGTGTGTGTGAATTGTCACGTGAGTGTGTAGGAAATGTCAAGTGTATGTGACTGAAGTGTCACGTGTGTGTCACATGAGTGTTTGTGAAGTGTCACGTGTGTGTCATGTGAGTGTTTGTGAAGTGTCACGTGTGTGTCATGTGAGTGTTTGTGAAGTGTCACGTGTGTGTCACGTGTGTGAAGTGTCACGTGAATGTGTAGGAAATGTCACGTGTCTGTGACTGAAGTGTCACGTGTGTGTCACGTGAGTGTTTGTGAAGTGTCACGTGTGTGTCACGTGTGTGTTTGAAGTGTCACGTGAGTGTGTGTGAATTGTCACGTGAGTGTGTAGGAAATGTCAAGTGTCTGTGACTGAAGTGTCACGTGTTTGTCACGTGAGTGTTTGTGAAGTGTCACGTGTGTGTCATGTGAGTGTTTGTGAAGTGTCACGTGTGTTTCATGTGAGAGTTTGTGAAGTGTCACGTGTGTTTCATGTGAGAGTTTGTGAAGTGTCACGTGTGTGTCATGTGAGTGTTTGTGAAGTGTCACGTGTGTGTCGTGTGAGTGTTTGTGAAGTGTCACGTGTGTGTCACGTGTGTGTTTGAAGTGTCACGTGAGTGTGTGAAGTGTCACGTGAGTGTGTGGGAAATGTCACGTGTCTGTGACTGAAGTGTCACGTGTGTGTCATGTGAGTGGTTGTGAAGTGTCACGTGTGTGTCATGTGAGTGGTTGTGAAGTGTCACGTGAGTGTGTGTGAAGTGTCACGTGTGTGTAGGAAATGTCACGTGTCTGGGAGTGAAGTGTCACGTGTGTGTCACGTGAGTGTTTGTGAAGTGTCACGTGTGTGTCACGTGAGTGTTTGTGAAGTGTCACGTGTGTGTCACGTGAGTGTTTGTGAAGTGTCACGTGTGTGTCACGTGTGTGTTTGAAGTGTCACTTCAGTGTGTGTGTGTGAAGTGTTACGTGAGTGTGTGTGAAGTTTCACGTGTGTGTAGGAAATGTCACGTGTCGGTGACTGAAGTGTTACGTGTGTGTCACGTGAGTGTTTGTGAAGGGTCACGTGTGTGTCATGTGAGTGTTCGTCAAGTGTCACGTGTGTGTCACGTGTGTGTTTGAAGTGTCACGTGAGTGTGTGAAGTGTCACGTGTGTGTAGGAAATGTCATGTCTCTGTGAGTGAAGTGTCACGTGTGTCACGTGAGTGTTTGTGAAGGGTCACGTGTGTGTCATGTGAGTGTTTGTGAAGTGTCACGTGTGTTTCATGTGAGAGTTTGTGAAGTGTCACGTGTGTGTCACGTGTGTGTTTGAAGTGTCACGTGAGTGTGTGTGAATTGTCACGTGACTGTGTAGGAAATGTCAAGTGTATGTGACTGAAGTGTCACGTGTGTGTCACGTGAGTGTTTGTGAAGTGTCACGTGTGTGTCGTGTGAGTGTTTGTGAAGTGTCACGTGTGTGTCGTGTGAGTGTTTGTGAAGTGTCACGTGTGTGTCGTGTGAGTGTTTGTGAAGTGTCACGTGTGTGTCGCGTGTGTGTTTGAAGTGTCACGTGAGTGTGTGTGAAGTGTCACGTGAGTGTGTAGGAAATGTCACGTGTCTGTGACTGAAGTGTCACGTGTGTGTCACGTGACTGTTTGTGAAGTGTCACGTGTGTGTCACGTGTGTGTTTGAAGTGTCACGTGAGTGTGTGTGAATTGTCACGTGAGTGTGTAGGCAATGTCACGTGTCTGTGACTGAAGTGTCACGTGTTTGTCACGTGAGTGTTTGTGAAGTGTCACGTGTGTCATGTGAGTGTTTGTGAAGTGTCACGTGTGTTTCATGTGAGAGATTGTGAAGTGTCACGTGTGTGTCATGTGAGTGTTTGTGAAGTGTCACGTGTGTGTCGTGTGAGTGTTTGTGAAGTGTCACGTGTGTGTCATGTGAGTGTTTGTGAAGTGTCACGTGTGTGTCATGTGAGTGTTTGTGAAGTGTCACGTGTGTGTCACGTGTGTGTTTGAAGTGTCACATGAGTGTGTGTGAGAAGTGTCACGTGTCTGAGTATGTGTGAAGTGTCACGTGTGTTTGTTAGAAGTGTAACGTGTGTGTGAGGAGTGTCACGTGTGTGAACTGTGTGTTTGTGAAGTGTCACGTGAGTGTGTGTGAAGTGTCACGTGTGTAGGAAATGTCACGTGTGTAAGAAGTGTCACGTGTGTTTGTGTGTGTGAAGTGTCACGTGTGTGAGGTGTCACGTTTGTTTGTGTGTGAAGTGTGTGTGTGCGAAATGTCACGTGTGTGAAGTTTCACGTGTGTGTGTGAGAAGTGTCACGTGTGTGTGAAGTGTCACGTGTGTGTATGTGAGTGTGTGTGAAGTGTCACGTGTGTGTATGAGGTGTCACGTGTGTATGTGAGTGTGAAGTGTCCCGAATGTGTGAGAGAAGTGTCACCTGAGTGTGTGTACAGTGTTACGTGAGTGTGTGTAGTGTCGTGTGTGAGTGTTTGTGAAGTGTCACGTGTGTGTCACGTGTGTGTTTGAAGTGTCACGTGAGTGTGTGTGAGTTAAGTATCACGTGTGTGTATGTGTTTGTGAAGTGTCACGTGTGTGAGAAGTGTCACGTGTATGTAAACTGTGTGTTTGTGAAGAGTCACGCGAGTGTATGTGAAGTATCACGTGTGAGTGTGTGTGAAGTGTCACGTGTGTCTCACGTGTATGTTTGAAGTGTCACGTGAGTGTGTGTGTGTGAAGTGTCACATGTGTGAGAAGTGTCACGTGTATGTAAACTGTGTGTTTGTGAAGAGTCACGCGAGTGTATGTGAAGTATCACGTGTGTGTGTGTGAAGTGTCATGTGTGTCTCACGTGTATGTTTGAAGTGTCACGTTTGTGAACTGTGTGTGTGAACCTGTGTGTGAGATGTAATGTGTATGTACGTTTGTGTGAAGTGTAACTTGTGTGTGTGAGGAGTGTAATGTGCATGCTCGTGAAGTGTAACCTTTGCATGTTCGTGAAGTGTAGCGTGTGCGTGAATGTCATGCGAGTGTGTCTGTGTGAAATGTCACGTTTGTGTCGTGTGTGAGAGAAGTGTCACCTGAGTGTGTGTGAAGTGTCTCACAAGTGTGAAGTGTCACGTGTGTGTGAAGTTTCAATTGTGTGTGTGAGAGAAGTGTCACCTGAGTGTGTGTGCAGTGTTACGTGAGTGTGTGAAATGCCATGTCTGTGAGTGTTTGTGAAGTGTCACGTGTGTGTCGTGTGTGTTTGAAGTGTCACGTGAGTGTGTGTGTGAAGTGTCACGTGACTGAGTATGTGTGAAGTGTCACGTGTGTTTGTTAGAAGTGTAACGTGTGTGTGAGAAGTGTCACGTGTGTGAACTGTGTGTTTGTGAAGTGTCACGTGAGTGTGTGTGAAGTGTCACGTGTGTAGAAAATGTCACGTGTCTGTGAGTGAAGTGTCGTGTGTGTGAAGTGTCACGTGTATGTGAGGTGTCATGTGTGTATGTGTGTGAAGTGTTGTGTGTGTGCGAAATGTCACGTGTGTGAGAAGTGTCACCTGTATGTGTGTGACTGAATTATCACGTATGTGTATGTCTGTGACATGTCACGTGTGTGAAGTGTCACAAGTGTGTGTGAATTGGTGTTTGAGGAGTGTAATGTGCATGCTCGTGAAGTTTAACGTCTGCGTGATCGTGAAGTGTAGCCTGTGCGTGAATGTCACGTGAGTGTGTCTGTGTGAAATGTCACGTGTGTGTCGTGTGTGTGAGAAGTGTCACCTGAGTGTGTGTGAAGTATCACGTGTGTGTAGTGTCACGTGTGTGTATGTGAGTGTGTGTGAAGTGTCACGTGTGTGTATGAGGTGTCACATGTGTATATGTGTGTGAAGTGCCATGTGTGTGAGTGTTTGTGAAGTGTCATGTGTGTGTCACGTGTGTGTTTGAAGTGTCACGTGAGTGTGTGTAAGTGAAGTGTCACGTGAGTGAAGTGTGTGTGTGGTGTCACGTGTGTGAGAAGTGTCACGTGTATGTAAACTGTGTTTTTGTGAAGAGTCACGCGAGTGTGTGTGAAGTGTCACGTGAGTGTGTTGAAGTGTCACCTGTGTGTGTGAATTGTCAGTTGTGTGTGAGTGTGAAGTGTTACGTTTGTGAACTGTGTGTGTTAACGTGTGTGAGATGTTATGTGTATGTACGTTTGTGTGAAATGTAACGTGTGTGTGTCTGAAGTGTAACTTGTGTGTGTGAGGAGTATAATGTGCATGCTCGTGAAGTGTAACGTCTGCGTGTTCGTGATGTGTATCGTGTGCGTGAATGTCTCTTGAGTGTGTTTGTGTGAAATGTCACGTGTGTCATGTGTGAGAGAAGTGTCACCTGAGTGTGTGTGAAGTGTCACGTGTGTGTGAGAAGTGTCACGTGTGTGAAGTGCGTGTATGTACGTTTGTGTGAAGTGTAACGTGTCTGTGTGTGAAATGTGTCGTGTGTGTGTCTGAAGTGTAACTTGTGTGTGAGGAGTGTAATGTGCATGCTCGTGAAGTGTAACGTCTGCGTGTTCGTGAAGTGTAGCGTGTGCATGAATGTCACGTGAGTGTGTCTGTGTGAAATGTCACGTGTGTGTCGTGTGTGAGAGAAGTGTCACCAGGGTGTGTGTGAAGTGTCTCACAAGTGTGAAGTGTCACGTGTGTGTGAAGTGTCACGTGTGTGTATGAGGTGTCACATGTGTATGTGTGTGTGAAGTGTCACTTGTGTGTGTGAGTGAAGTGTCACCTGAGTGTGTGTGCAGTGTTACGTGAGTGTGTGAAATGCCATGTCTGTGAGTGTTTGTGAAGTGTCATGTGTGTGTTTGAAGTGTCACTTGAGTGTGTGTGAAATGTCACGTGACTAAGTATGTGTGAAGTGTCACGTGTGTTTGTTAGAAGTGTAACGTGTGTGTGAGAAGTGTCACGTGAGTGTGTTTGAAGTGTCACGTGTGTGTAGAAAATGTCACGTGTCTGTGTGAAGTGTCGTGTGTGTGAAGTGTCACGTGTGTGTTTGAAGTGTCACTTGAGTGTGTGTGTGAAGTGTCACGTGACTGAATATGTGTGAAGTGTCACGTGACTGAATATGTGTGAAGTGTCACGTGTGTTTGTTAGAAGTGTAACGTGTGTGTGAGAAGTTTCACGTGAGTTGGTTTGAAGTGTCACGTGTGTGTATGAGGTGTCAAATGTGTATGTGTGTGTGAAGTGTCACTTGTGTGTGTGAGAAAAGTGTCACCTTAGTGTGTGTGCAGTGTTACGTGAGTGTGTGAAGTGCCGTGTGTCACGTGTATGTGTGAATTGTCAGTTGTGTGTGTGTGAAGTGTCACGTTTGTGAAATGTGTGTGTGAACGTTTGTGTGAGATGTAATGTGTATGTACGTTTGTGTGAAGTGTAA
Organism: Lateolabrax maculatus; assembly: GCA_031216445.1. Taxonomy (NCBI): domain Eukaryota; kingdom Metazoa; phylum Chordata; class Actinopteri; order Acropomatiformes; family Lateolabracidae; genus Lateolabrax; species Lateolabrax maculatus. Next base: position 1,008,905 of record JAUTWU010000025.1, read on the forward strand.
CGTGTCTGTGTGTGAAATGTAACGTGTGTGTGTCTGAAGTGTAACTTGTGTGTGTGAGGAGTGTAATGTGCATGCTCGTGAAGTGTAACGTCTGCGTGTTCGTGAAGCGTAGCGTGTGCGTGAATGTCACGTGAGTGTGTCTGTATGAAATGTCACGTGTGTGTCGTGTGTGAAAGAAGTGTCACCTGAGTGTGTGTGAAGTGTCTCACGTGTGTGAAGTGTCACGTGTGTGTATGTGAGTGTGTGTGAAGTGTCACGTATGTGTATGAGATGTCACAATGGTATGTGTGTGTGAAGTGTCACTTGTGTGTGTGAGAGAAGTGTCACCTGAGTGTGTGCAGTGTTACGTGAGTGTGTGAAGTGCCATGTGTGTGAGTGTTTGTGAAGTGTCACGTGTGTGTCACGTGTGTGTTTGAAGTGTCACGTGAGTGTGTGTGTGAAGTGTCACTTGTCTGAGTATGTGTGAAGTGTCACGTGTGTTTGTTAGAAGTGTAACGTGTGTGTGAGGAGTGTCACGTGTGTGAACTGTCTGTTTGTGAAGTGTCACGTGAGTGTGTGTGAAGTGTCACGTGTGTAGGAAATGTCACGTGTCTGTGACTGAATTGCCACGTGTGTGTCACGTGAGTGTTTGTGAAGTGTCACGTGTGTTTCTTGTGAGAGTTTGTGAATTGTCACGTGTGTGTCGTGTGAGTGTTTGTGAAGTGTCACGTGTGTGTCGTGTGAGTGTTTGTGAAGTGTCACGTGTGTGTCGTGTGAGTGTTTGTGAAGTGTCACGTGTGTGTCACGTGTGTGTTTGTGAAGTGTCAAGTGTGAGTCACGTGTGTGTTTGAAGTGTCACTTGAGTATGTTTGTGTGAAATGTCACGTGAGTGTGTGTGAAGTATCACGTGTGTGTAGCAAATGTCACGTGTCTGTGACTGAAGTGTCACGCGTGTGTCACGTGAGTGTTTGTGAAGTGTCACGTGTGTGTCATGTAAGTGTTTGTGAAGTGTCACGTGTGTGTCATGTGAGTGTTTGTGAAGTGTCACGTGTGTGTCACGTGAGTGTGGGAAATGTCACGTGTCTGTGACTGAAGTGTCACGTGTGTGTCACGTGAGTGTTTGTGAAGTGTCACGTGTGTGTCACGTGAGTGTTTGTGAAGTGTCACGTGTGTGTCATGTGAGTGTTTGTGAAGTGTCAGGTGTGTGTCACGTGTGTGTTTGAAGTGTCACGTGAGTGTGTGTGAAGTGTCACGTGTGTGTCAGAAGTGTCACGTATGTGAAGTGTCACGTGTGTGTCAGAAGTGTCACGTATGTGAAGTGTCACGTGTGTGTCAGAAGTGTCACGTATGTGTGAAGTGTAACATGTGGGTGTGAAGTATCACGTGTGTAGCAAATGTCACGTGAGTGTTTGTGAAGTGTCACGTGTGTCACGTGAGTGTTTGTGAAGTGTCACGTGTGTCACGTGAGTGTTTGTGAAGTGTCACGTGTGTCACGTGAGTGTTTGTGAAGTGTCACGTGTGTGTCACGTGAGTGTTTGTGAAGTGTCACGTGTGTGTCACGTGAGTGTTTGTGAAGTGTCACGTGTGTGTCACGTGAGTGTTTGTGAAGTGTCACGTGTGTGTCACGTGAGTGTTTGTGAAGTGTCACGTGTGTGTCATGTGAGTGTTCGTGAAGTGTCACATGTGTGTCACCTGTGTGATTAAAGTGTCACGTGAGTGTGTGTGTGAAGTGTCACGTGTCTGAGTATATGTGAAGTGTCACGTGTGTTTGTTAGAAGTGTAACGTGTGTGTGAGGAGTGTCACGTGTGTGAACTGTGTGTTTGTGAAGTGTCACGTGAGTGTGTGTGAAGTGTCACGTGTGTGAAGGAAATGTCACGTGTCTGGGAGTGAAGTGTCACGTGTGTGTCATGTGAGTGTTTGTGAAGTGTCACGTGTGTGTTTGAAGTGTCACTTGAGTGTGTGTGTGAAGTGTTACGTGAGTGTGTGTGAAGTTTCACGTGTGTGTAGGAAATGTCACGTGTCTGTGACTGAAGTGTCACGTGTGTCACGTGATTGTTAGTGAAGTGTCACGTGTGTGTCACGTGTGTGTTTGAAGTGTCACGTGAGTGTGTGTGAAGTATCACGTGTGTGTATCAAATGTCACGTGTCTGTGACTGAAGTGTCACGCGTGTGTCACGTAATGGTTGTGAAGTATCACGTGTGTGTCATGTGAGTGTTTGTGAAGTGTCACGTGTGTGTCATGTGAGTGTTTGTGAAGTGTCACGTGTGTGTCACGTGTGTGTTTGAAGTGTCACGTGAGTGTGTGTGAAGTGTCACGTGAGTGTGTAGGAAATGTCATGTGTGTGTAGGAAATGTCACGTGTCTGTGACTGAAGATTAACGTGTATGTCACGTGAGCGTTTGTGAAGTGTCACGTGTGTCACTTGAGTGTGTGTGTGAAGTGTCACGTGAGTGTGTGTGAAGTGTCACGTGTGTGTAGGAAATGTCACGTGTCTGTGACTGAAGTTTAACGTGTATGTCACGTGAGCGTTTGTGAAGTGTCACGTGTGTGTCATGTGAGTGTTTGTGAAGTGTCACGTCTGTGTCATGTGAGTGTTTGCGAAGTGTCACGTGTGTGTCACGTGTGTTTCAAGTGTCACTTGAGTGTGGGTGTGTGAAGTGTTACGTGAGTGTGTGTGAAGTTTCACGTGTGTAGGAAATGTCACGTGTCTGTGACTGAAGTGTCACGTGTGTGTCACGTGAGTGTTTGTGAAGTGTCACGTGTGTTATGTGAGTGTTTGTGAAGTGTCACGTGTGTTTCATGTGAGAGTTTGTGAAGTGTCACGTGTGTGTCATGTGATTGTTTGTGAAGTGTCACGTGTGTCACGTGAGTGTTTGCGAAGTGTCACGTGTGTCACTTGAGTGTTTGTGAAGTGTCACGTGTGTGTCACGTGTGTGTTTGAAGTGTCACATGAGTGTGTGTGAGAAGTGTCACGTGTCTGAGTATGTGTGAAGTGTCACGTGTGTTTGTTAGAAGTGTAACGTGTGTGAGGAGTGTCACGTGTGTGAACTGTGTGTTTGTGAAGTGTCACGTGATTGTGTGGGAAGTGTCACGTGTGTGTAGGAAATGTCACGTGTCTGTGTGTGAAGTGTTACGTGTGTGACGTGTGTGTGAAGTGTCACGTGTGTGTTTGAAGTGTCACTTGAGTGTGTGTGTGAAGTGTCACGTGACTGAATATGTGTGAAGTGTCACGTGACTGAATATGTGTGAAGTGTCACGTGTGTTTGTTAGAAGTGTAACGTGTGTGAGAAGTTTCACGTGAGTTGGTTTGAAGTGTCACGTGTGTGTATGAGGTGTCAAATGTGTATGTGTGTGTGAAGTGTCACTTGTGTGTGTGAGAAAAGTGTCACCTTAGTGTGTGTGCAGTGTTACGTGAGTGTGTGAAGTGCCGTGTGTCACGTGTATGTGAATTGTCACGTGTCTGTGTGTGAAGTGTTACGTGTGTGACGTGTGTGTGAAGTGTCACGTGTGTGTTTGAAGTGTCACTTGAGTGTGTGTGTGAAGTGTCACGTGACTGAATATGTGTGAAGTGTCACGTGACTGAATATGTGTGAAGTGTCACGTGTGTTTGTTAGAAGTGTAACGTGTGTGTGAAGTTTCACGTGTGTGTAGGAAATGTCACGTGTCTGTGACTGAAGTGTCACGTGTGTCACGTGATTGTTAGTGAAGTGTCACGTGTGTGTCACGTGTGTGTTTGAAGTGTCACGTGAGTGTGTGTGAAGTATCACGTGTGTGTATCAAATGTCACGTGTCTGTGACTGAAGTGTCACGCGTGTGTCACGTAATGGTTGTGAAGTATCACGTGTGTGTCATGTGAGTGTTTGTGAAGTGTCACGTGTGTGTCATGTGAGTGTTTGTGAAGTGTCACGTGTGTGTCACGTGTGTGTTTGAAGTGTCACGTGAGTGTGTGTGAAGTGTCACGTGAGTGTGTAGGAAATGTCATGTGTGTGTAGGAAATGTCACGTGTCTGTGACTGAAGATTAACGTGTATGTCACGTGAGCGTTTGTGAAGTGTCACGTGTGTCACTTGAGTGTGTGTGTGAAGTGTCACGTGAGTGTGTGTGAAGTGTCACGTGTGTGTAGGAAATGTCACGTGTCTGTGACTGAAGTTTAACGTGTATGTCACGTGAGCGTTTGTGAAGTGTCACGTGTGTGTCATGTGAGTGTTTGTGAAGTGTCACGTCTGTGTCATGTGAGTGTTTGCGAAGTGTCACGTGTGTGTCACGTGTGTTTCAAGTGTCACTTGAGTGTGGGTGTGTGAAGTGTTACGTGAGTGTGTGTGAAGTTTCACGTGTGTAGGAAATGTCACGTGTCTGTGACTGAAGTGTCACGTGTGTGTCACGTGAGTGTTTGTGAAGTGTCACGTGTGTTATGTGAGTGTTTGTGAAGTGTCACGTGTGTTTCATGTGAGAGTTTGTGAAGTGTCACGTGTGTGTCATGTGATTGTTTGTGAAGTGTCACGTGTGTCACGTGAGTGTTTGCGAAGTGTCACGTGTGTCACTTGAGTGTTTGTGAAGTGTCACGTGTGTGTCACGTGTGTGTTTGAAGTGTCACATGAGTGTGTGTGAGAAGTGTCACGTGTCTGAGTATGTGTGAAGTGTCACGTGTGTTTGTTAGAAGTGTAACGTGTGTGAGGAGTGTCACGTGTGTGAACTGTGTGTTTGTGAAGTGTCACGTGATTGTGTGGGAAGTGTCACGTGTGTGTAGGAAATGTCACGTGTCTGTGTGTGAAGTGTTACGTGTGTGACGTGTGTGTGAAGTGTCACGTGTGTGTTTGAAGTGTCACTTGAGTGTGTGTGTGAAGTGTCACGTGACTGAATATGTGTGAAGTGTCACGTGACTGAATATGTGTGAAGTGTCACGTGTGTTTGTTAGAAGTGTAACGTGTGTGAGAAGTTTCACGTGAGTTGGTTTGAAGTGTCACGTGTGTGTATGAGGTGTCAAATGTGTATGTGTGTGTGAAGTGTCACTTGTGTGTGTGAGAAAAGTGTCACCTTAGTGTGTGTGCAGTGTTACGTGAGTGTGTGAAGTGCCGTGTGTCACGTGTATGTGAATTGTCAGTTGTGTGTGTGTGAAGTGTCACGTTTGTGAAATGTGTGTGTGAACGTTTGTGTGAGATGTAATGTGTATGTACGTTTGTGTGAAGTGTAACGTGTCTGTGTGTGAAATGTAACGTGTGTGTGTCTGAAGTGTAACTTGTGTGTGTGAGGAGTGTAATGTGCATGCTCGTGAAGTGTAACGTCTGCGTGTTCGTGAAGCGTAGCGTGTGCGTGAATGTCACGTGAGTGTGTCTGTATGAAATGTCACGTGTGTGTCGTGTGTGAAAGAAGTGTCACCTGAGTGTGTGTGAAGTGTCTCACGTGTGTGAAGTGTCACGTGTGTGTATGTGAGTGTGTGTGAAGTGTCACGTATGTGTATGAGATGTCACAATGGTATGTGTGTGTGAAGTGTCACTTGTGTGTGTGAGAGAAGTGTCACCTGAGTGTGTGCAGTGTTACGTGAGTGTGTGAAGTGCCATGTGTGTGAGTGTTTGTGAAGTGTCACGTGTGTGTCATGTGAGTGTTTGTGAAGTGTCACGTGTGTGTCACGTGTGTGTTTGAAGTGTCACGTGAGTGTGTGTGTGTGAAGTGTCACTTGTCTGAGTATGTGTGAAGTGTCACGTGTGTTTGTTAGAAGTGTAACGTGTGTGAGGAGTGTCACGTGTGTGAACTGTCTGTTTGTGAAGTGTCACGTGAGTGTGTGTGAAGTGTCACGTGTGTAGGAAATGTCACGTGTCTGTGACTGAATTGCCACGTGTGTGTCACGTGAGTGTTTGTGAAGTGTCACGTGTGTTTCTTGTGAGAGTTTGTGAATTGTCACGTGTGTGTCGTGTGAGTGTTTGTGAAGTGTCACGTGTGTGTCGTGTGAGTGTTTGTGAAGTGTCACGTGTGTGTCGTGTGAGTGTTTGTGAAGTGTCACGTGTGTGTCGTGTGAGTGTTTGTGAAGTGTCACGTGTGTGTCGTGTGAGTGTTTGTGAAGTGTCACGTGTGTGTCGTGTGAGTGTTTGTGAAGTGTCACGTGTGTGTCGTGTGAGTGTTTGTGAAGTGTCACGTGTGTGTCACGTGTGTGTTTGTGAAGTGTCAAGTGTGAGTCACGTGTGTGTTTGAAGTGTCACTTGAGTATGTTTGTGTGAAATGTCACGTGAGTGTGTGTGAAGTATCACGTGTGTGTAGCAAATGTCACGTGTCTGTGACTGAAGTGTCATGCGTGTGTCACGTGAGTGTTTGTGAAGTGTCACGTGTGTGTCATGTAAGTGTTTGTGAAGTGTCACGTGTGTGTCATGTGAGTGTTTGTGAAGTGTCACGTGTGTGTCATGTGAGTGTTTGTGAAGTGTCACGTGTGTGTCACGTGTGTGTTTGAAGTGTCACGTGTGTGTCACGTGAGTGTTTGTGAAGTGTCACGTGTGTGTCATGTGAGTGTTTGTGAAGTGTCAGGTGTGTGTCACGTGTGTGTTTGAAGTGTCACGTGAGTGTGTGTGAAGTGTCACGTGTGTGTCAGAAGTGTCACGTATGTGAAGTGTCACGTGTGTGTGAAGTGTAACATGTGGGTGTGAAGTATCACGTGTGTAGCAAATGTCACGTGAGTGTTTGTGAAGTGTCACGTGTGTCACGTGAGTGTTTGTGAAGTGTCACGTGTGTCACGTGAGTGTTTGTGAAGTGTCACGTGTGTCACGTGAGTGTTTGTGAAGTGTCACGTGTGTGTCATGTGAGTGTTCGTGAAGTGTCACATGTGTGTCACCTGTGTGATTGAAGTGTCACGTGAGTGTGTGTGTGAAGTGTCACGTGTCTGAGTATATGTGAAGTGTCACGTGTGTTTGTTAGAAGTGTAACGTGTGTGTGAGGAGTGTCACGTGTGTGAACTGTGTGTTTGTGAAGTGTCACGTGAGTGTGTGTGAAGTGTCACGTGTGTGAAGGAAATGTCACGTGTCTGGGAGTGAAGTGTCACGTGTGTGTCATGTGAGTGTTTGTGAAGTGTCACGTGTGTGTTTGAAGTGTCACTTGAGTGTGTGTGTGAAGTGTTACGTGAGTGTGTGTGAAGTTTCACGTGTGTGTAGGAAATGTCACGTGTCTGTGACTGAAGTGTCACGTGTGTCACGTGATTGTTAGTGAAGTGTCACGTGTGTGTCACGTGTGTGTTTGAAGTGTCACGTGAGTGTGTGTGAAGTATCACGTGTGTGTATCAAATGTCACGTGTCTGTGACTGAAGTGTCACGCGTGTGTCACGTAATGGTTGTGAAGTATCACGTGTGTGTCATGTGAGTGTTTCTGAAGTGTCACGTGTGTGTCATGTGAGTGTTTGTGAAGTGTCACGTGTGTGTCACGTGTGTGTTTGAAGTGTCACGTGAGTGTGTGTGAAGTGTCACGTGAGTGTGTAGGAAATGTCATGTGTGTGTAGGAAATGTCACGTGTCTGTGACTGAAGATTAACGTGTATGTCACGTGAGCGTTTGTGAAGTGTCACGTGTGTCACTTGAGTGTGTTTGTGAAGTGTCACGTGAGTGTGTGTGAAGTGTCACGTGTGTGTAGGAAATGTCACGTGTCTGTGACTGAAGTTTAACGTGTATGTCACGTGAGCGTTTGTGAAGTGTCACGTGTGTGTCATGTGAGTGTTTGTGAAGTGTCACGTCTGTGTCATGTGAGTGTTTGCGAAGTGTCACGTGTGTGTCACGTGTGTTTCAAGTGTCACTTGAGTGTGTGTGTGAAGTGTTACGTGAGTGTGTGTGAAGTTTCACGTGTGTAGGAAATGTCACGTGTCTGTGACTGAAGTGTCACGTGTGTGTCACGTGAGTGTTTGTGAAGTGTCACGTGTGTTATGTGAGTGTTTGTGAAGTGTCACGTGTGTTTCATGTGAGAGTTTGTGAAGTGTCACGTGTGTGTCATGTGATTGTTTGTGAAGTGTCACGTGTGTCACGTGAGTGTTTGCGAAGTGTCACGTGTGTCACTTGAGTGTTTGTGAAGTGTCACGTGTGTGTCACGTGTGTGTTTGAAGTGTCACATGAGTGTGTGTGAGAAGTGTCACGTGTCTGAGTATGTGTGAAGTGTCACGTGTGTTTGTTAGAAGTGTAACGTGTGTGAGGAGTGTCACGTGTGTGAACTGTGTGTTTGTGAAGTGTCACGTGAGTGTGTGGGAAGTGTCACGTGTGTGTAGGAAATGTCACGTGTCTGTGTGTGAAGTGTTACGTGTGTGACGTGTGTGTGAAGTGTCACGTGTGTGTAAGAAGTGTCACGTGTGTTTGTGTGTGTGAAGTGTCACGTGTGTGAGGTGTCACGTGTGTTTGTGTGTGAAGTGTTGTGTGTGCGAAATGTCACGTGTGTGAAGTTTCACGTGTGTGAGAAGTGTCACGTGTGTGAAGTGTCACGTGTGTGTATGTGAGTGTGTGTGAAGTGTCACATGTGTCTCACGTGTATGTTTGACGTTTCACGTGTGTGTATGTGAGTGTGTGAAGTGTCACGTGTGTGAGAAGTGTCACGTGTATGTAAACTGTGTGTTTGTGAAGAGTCATGTGTGTGTATGTGAAGTGTCACGTGAGTGTGTGAAGTGTCACGTGTGTGAGTGTGTGTGAAGTGTCACGTGTGTGAGTGTGTGTGAAGTGTCACGTGTGTGAGAAGTGTCACGTGTATGTAAACTGTGTGTTTGTGAAGAGTCACGCGAGTGTATGTGAAGTGTCACGTGAGTGTGTGAAGTTTCACGTGTGTGTCAGAAGTGTCACGTGTGTTTGAAGTGTAACATGTGGGTGTGAAGTGTCACGTGTGTGTTTGTGTGTGAAGTGTCACGTATGTGAAGTGTGTGTGAAGTGTCTCACGTGTGTGAAGTGTCACGTGTGTGTATGAGGTGTCACATGTGTATGTGTGTGTGAAGTGTCACTTGTGTGTGTGAGGGAAGTGTCACCTGAGTGTGTGTGCAGTGTCACCTGAGTGTGTGTGAAGTACCATGTGTGTGAGTGTTTGTGAAGTGTCACGTGTGTGTCATGCGAGTGTTTGTGAAGTGTCACGTGTGTGTCACGTGTGTGTTTGAAGTGTCACGTGAGTGTGTGTGAAGTGGCACGTGTGTTTATGAAGTGTCACGTGTCTGGGAGTGAAGTGTCACCTGTGTGCAGTGTGTGTGTGTGAAGTGTCACGTGAGTGTGTGTGTGAAGTGTCACGTGTCTGAGTATGTGTGAAGTGTCACGTGTGTTTGTTAGAAGTGTCACGTGTGTGAGGAGTGTCACGTGTGTGAACTGTGTGTTTGTGAAGTGTCACGTGTGTGAAGTGTCACGTTTGTGTGAATTGTCAGTTGTGTGTGCGTGTGAAGTGTCACGTTTGTGAACTGTGTGTGTGAGATGTAATGTGTATGTACGTTTGTGTGAAGAGTTACGTGTCTGTGTGTGAAATGTAACGTGTGTGTGTCTGAAGTGTAACTTGTGTGTGAGGAGTGTAATGTGCATGCTCGTGAAGTGTAACGTCTGCGTGTTCGTGAACTGTAGCGTGTGTGTGTTTGAAGTGTAGCGTGTGTGTTACATGTGAAGTGTAACGTGACTGCGTGAAGTGTCACATTTGTTTGAATTGTAAGGTGTGTGAAGTGTGACGTATGTGAAGTGTGTGAGTGTGTGAAGCGTCAAGTGTGTGAAGTGTAACGTGTGTGTGAATATCACGTGAGCGTATCTGTGTGAAATGTCACGTGTGTCGTGTGTGAGAGAAGTGTCACGTGTGTAAGAAGTGTCACGTGTGTCAAGTGTGTGTGTGTGATGTGTCACGTGTGTGTGTGAAGTGTGTGTGTGTGATGTGTCACGTGTGTGTGAGAAGTGTCACCTGTGTGAAGTGTGTGTGTGTGAAGTGTCAAGTGTGTGTATGAGGTGTCACATGTGTATGTGTGTGTGAAATGCCATGTGTGTGAGTGTTTGTGAAGTTACACGTGTGTGTCACGTATGTGTTTGAAGTGTCACGTGTGTGTGAGAAGTGCCACGTGTGTGAACTCTGTGTGTGAAGTGTCACGTGTGTGTGAGAAGTGTCACGTGTCACGTGTGTGTGAGGTATCACGTGTGTATGTGTGTGTGAAGTGTTGTTTGTGTGCGAAATGTCGTGTGTGTATGTGTGTGACATGTCACGTGTGTGTGTAAAGTGTCACGTGTGTGTGAATTGTCAGATGTGTGTGCGTGTGAAGTGTCACGTTTGTGAACTGTGTGTGTGAACGTGTGTGTGAGATGTAATGTGTATGTACGTTTGTGTGAAGTGTAACGTGTCTGTGTGTGAAATGTAACGTGTGTGTGTTACTGAAGTGTAACTTGTGTGTGTGAGGAGTGTAATGTGCATGCTCGTGGAGTGTAACGTCTGCGTGTTCGTGAAGTGTAGCGTGTGTGTGTTTGAAGTGTAGCGTGTGTGTTACGTGTGAAGTGTAACGTGACTGCGTGAAGTGTCACATTTGTTTGAATTGTCAGGTATGTGAAGTGTGATGTATGTGAAGTGTGTGAGTGTGTGAAGCGTCACGTGTGTGAAGTGTCACGTATGTGAATGTCACGTGAGTGTATCTGTGTGAAATGTCACGTGTGTCGTGTGTGAGAGACGTGTCACCTGAGTGTGTGTGAAGTGTTACGTGAGTGTGTGAAGTGTCACGTGTGTGTGAGTGTGTGCGAAGTGTCACGTGTGTGTGAGAAGTGTCACGTGTGTGAAGTGTCTCAAGTGTGTGTGAAGTGTCAAGTGTGTGTCTGTGTGGGTGAAGTATCATGTGTGTGAGGTGTCACCTGTGTATGTGTGTGTGAAGTGTCACATGTGTGTGAGTGTGTGTGAAGGGTCACGTGTGTGAGTGTGTGTGAAGGGTCACGTGTGTGTAAGAAGTGTCACGTGTATGTAAACTGTGTGTTAGTGAAGAGTCACGCGAGTGTGTGTGAAGTGTCACGTGAGTGTGTGTGAAGTGTCACGTGTGTGTCAGAAGGGTCACGTGTGTGTGAAGTGTCACGTGTATGTGTGAAGTGTCACGTTTGTGAACTGTGTGTGAACGTGTGTGTGAGATGTAATGTGTATGTACGTTTGTGTGAAGTGTAACGTGTCTCTGTGATATGTAACGTGTGTGTGTCTGAAGTGTAACTTGTGTGTTTGAGGAGTGTAATGTGCATGCTCGTGAAGTGTAACGTCTGCGTGTTCGTGAAGTGTAGCGTGTGCGTGAATGTCACGTGAGTGTGTCTGTGTGAAATGTCACGTGTGTGTCGTGTGTGAGAGAAGTGTCACCTGAGTGTGTGTGAAGTGTCTCACGTGTGTGAAGTGCCATGTGTGTGATTGTTTGTGAAGTGTCACGTGTGTGTCATGTGAGTGTTTGTGAAGTGTCACGTGTGTGTTTGAAGTGTCACTTGATGTGTGTGTGTGAAGTGTCACGTGTCTGAGTATGTGTGTTTGTGAAGTGTCACGCGAGTGTGTGTGAAGTGTCACGTGAGTGTGTGTGAAGTGTCACGTGTGTGTCAGAAGGGTCACGTGTGTGTGAAGTGTCACGTGTATGTGTGAAGTGTCACGTTTGTGAACTGTGTGTGAACGTGTGTGTGAGATGTAATGTGTATGTACGTTTGTGTGAAGTGTAACGTGTCTCTGTGATATGTAACGTGTGTGTGTCTGAAGTGTAACTTGTGTGTTTGAGGAGTGTAATGTGCATGCTCGTGAAGTGTAACGTCTGCGTGTTCGTGAAGTGTAGCGTGTGCGTGAATGTCACGTGAGTGTGTCTGTGTGAAATGTCACGTGTGTGTCGTGTGTGAGAGAAGTGTCACCTGAGTGTGTGTGAAGTGTCTCACGTGTGTGAAGTGCCATGTGTGTGATTGTTTGTGAAGTGTCACGTGTGTGTCATGTGAGTGTTTGTGAAGTGTCACGTGTGTGTTTGAAGTGTCACTTGATGTGTGTGTGTGAAGTGTCACGTGTCTGAGTATGTGTGTTTGTGAAGTGTCACATGTGTGAAGTGTGTGAAGTGTCACGTGTGTGTGAGGTGTCACGTGTGTATGTGTGTGAAGTGTGTGTGTGAAATGTAACATGTGTGTGTCTGAAGTGTAATTTGTGTGTGTGTTCGTGAAGTGTAGCGTGTGCGTGAATGTCACGTGAGTGTGTCTGTGTGACATGTCACGTGTGTGTCGTGTGAGAGAAGTGTCACCTGAGTGTGTGTGAAGTGTTACGTGAATGTGTGAAGTGTCAAATGTGTGTGTGTGTGAAGTGTCACGTGTGTGTGTGAGAAGTGTCACGTGTGTGAAGTGTGTGTGAAGTGTCACGTGTGTGTCTGTGTGGGTGAATTGTCACGTGTGTGAGAGAAGTGTCACCTAATTGTGTGTGCAGTGTTACGTAAGTTTGTGAAGTGCCATGTGTGTGAGTGTTTGTGAAGTGTCACGTGTGTGTGTGCGAAATGTCACGTGTCTGTGAGTGAAGTATCACGTGTGTGTCTGTGTGGGTGAATTCTCACGTGTGTGAGAGAAGTGTCACCTGATTGTTTGTGAAGTGTTACGTGAGTGTGTGTGAAGTGTCACGTGAGTGTGTGTGAAGTGTCACGTGTGTGTCAGAAGTGTCACTTGTGTGAGAAGTGTCACGTGTATGTGTGTGTGACTGAATTGTCACGTATGTGTATGTGTGTGACATGTCACTTGTGTGTGAAGTGTCACATGTGTGTGAATTGTCAGTTGTGTGTGCGTATGAAGTGTCACATTTGTGTGAATTGTCAGGTGTGTGAAGTGTGACGTATGTGAAGTGTGTGAGTGTGTGAAGCGTCACGTGTGTGAAGTGTTGTGTGTGTGAATGTCACGTGAGTGTCTCTGTGTGAAATGTCGTGTGTCGTGTGTGAGAGAAGTGTCAACTGAGTGTGTGTGAAGTGTCTCTGTGTGTGAAGTGTCACGTGTGTGTGAGAAGTGTCACGTGTGTGTGAGAAGTGTCACGTGTGTGTATGTGAGTGTGTGAAGTGTCACGTGTGTGTGAGAGAAGTGTCACCTGAGTGTGTGTGCAGTGTTACGTGAGTGTGTGAAGTGTCGTGTGTTTGCGAAATGTCACGTGTGTGAGAAGTGTCACGTGTATGTGTGTGACTGAATTGTCACGTATGTGTATGTGTGACATGTCACGTGTGTGTGAAGTGTCACATGTGTGTGTGAATTGTCAGTTGTGTGTGTGTGTGAAGTGTCACGTTTGTGAACTGTGTGTCTGAACGTGTGTGTGAGATGTAATGTGTATGTACGTTTGTGTGAAGTGTAACGTGTCTGCGTGTGAAATGTAACGTATGTGTGTCTGAAGTGTAACTTGTGTGTGTGAGGAGTGTAATGTGCATGCTCGTGAAGTGTGACGTCTGCGTTTTCGTGAAGTGTAGCGTGTGTGTTTTTGAAGAGTAGCGTGTGTGTTACGTGTCACGTGTGTGTGAATGTCACGTGAGTGTGTCTGTGTGAAATGTCAGGTGTGTGTCGTGTGTGAGAGAAGTGTCACCTGACTGTGTGTGAAGTGTTACGTGAGTGTGTGAAGTGTCACGTGTGTGTGAGTGTGTGAAGTGTCTCAAGTGTGTGTGAAGTGTCACGTGTGTGTATGAGGTGTCACGTGTGTATGTGTGTGTGAAGTGTCACTTGTGTGTGAGAGAAGTGTCACCTGGTGTGTGTGCAGTGTCACCTGAGTGTTTGTGAAGTGTCACGTGTGTGTCACGTGAGTGTGTGTGAAGTGTCACGTGTCTGAGTATGTGTGAAGTGTCACGTGTGCTTGTGCGAAATGTCACGTGTCTGTGATTTCATTCACGTGTTTTCATGCTTCTGTGATGAAAATCTACATCAGCAGTCACAAAAAACCTTATTTCATCAAAAGATGTTAAAAGACGAAGAAACTTGCTCAAAATGCTGTAATTCACCAAGTTTCATGCTTTGCCAAGAGCAGAAATGAGTGTTTTCATGATTCTGTGAAGACAATCTACATCAGCAGTCACAAAACACCTTATTTCATCAAAATAAGTTAAAGGACGACGAAACTTGCTTGAAATGCTCTAATTCACCAAGTTTCATGCTTTGCAGTGTTACAACAGCAGAAATGAGTGTTTTCATGCTTCTGTGAAGAAAATCTACATCGGCAGTTATGAAAAGAAGTTCAAGGATGAAGAAATTTGCTCTAAATGCTGTAATTCATCAAGTTTCATGCTTTGCAGTGTTACAACAGCAGAAATGAGTGTTTTCATGCTTCTGTGAAGAAAATCTACATTAACAGTCACAAAAGAAGTTAAAAGACGAAAAAACTTGCTCTAAATGCTGTAATTCATCAAGTTTCATGCTTTGCAGTGTTACAACAGCAGAAATGAGTGTTTTCATGCTTCTGTGAAGAAAATTTACATCGGCAGTTCATCAAAAGAAGTTAATGGACGAAGAAACTTGCTCTAAATGCTGTAATTCATCAAGTTTCATGCTTTGCAGTGTTACAACAGCAGAAATGAGTGTTTTCATGCTTCTGTGAAGAAAATCTACATCGGCAGTTCATCTAAAGAATTTAAAAGACGAAGAAACTTGCTCTAAATGATGTAATTCATCAAGTTTCATGCTTTGCATTGTTACAACAGCAGAAATGAGTGTTTTCATGCTTCTGTGAAGAAAATCTACATCGGCAGTCACAATACACCTTATTTCATCTAAAGAAGTTAAAAGACGAAGAAACTTGCTCTAAATGCTGTAATTCATCAAGTTTCATGCTTTGCAGTGTTACAACAGCAGAAATTAGTGTTTTCATGCTTCTTTGACCAAGATGGCGGCGTGAGCAGATCGCGAGGCCCGGCGTCTCCCCAGTTTTCGCAACTTTGTAGTACTTTTACTGCTCATTTCGGGTCTGTTTGTTCAATACAGTAGTGGTTTCACATCATACACCCGACTGGAGCTTTTGGACATTGGACTACGTTTTTCGGACACTTTTATCACCGATCTGCCACTCATCCCTGAGATCTCCAGAACACCGGAGGCTTCGCACTCTACCCGGCCGGGCGGAAGTGAACGAAGTCGGCGCCGAGATCGCAAACAAAGGCGGGGGAAGCGCGGAGGACTGAGAGCTAAGCTAAGGCTAACACCACACCGGCTCTCTCTGCCCAGTATCTTCCTCGCTAATGTGAGATCTCTGGTGAACAAAATGGACGAGATACGACTCCGCTTCACCAACAGCAAGAGACTTCTGGACTGCAATGTCATGATTTTCACCGAAACATGGCTACACGGAGGCATACCGGACAGTGCTATCGAGCTAGCCGGACGCTACACACACCGGGCAGATAGATCAGCTGATGACTCCGGTAAGACCAGAGGGGGAGGACTGTGCATTTATGTCAACAAAGCTTGGTGTACGGACTCTGTTACTCTTCGAAGTCACTGCTCAGCTAACCTAGAGTTCATCATGGTTAAGTGTAGACCCTTCTATCTGCCACGGGAGTTCACATCCAACATCATCACCGCTGCCTATATTCCACCGGATGCTAATGCCAAGCTAGCAATGAAGGAACTTCATGCAGCCATTAGCAAACAACAGACTGATCACCCGGAGGCTGCTTTTATTGTTGCGGGTGATTTTAATCATTCCAACTTAAAGACAGTGCTCCCCAAATTCCACCAGCATGTTTCCTGCCACACCAGAGGAAACAAAACTTTGGACCATGTTTACACAAACATGGCTGCTGCCTACACTGCGACCCCCCTCCCCCACCTCGGGCAGTCGGATCACCTCTCTCTGTTCCTCACCCCCAAATATTCACCCCTCATCAATCGTGTGAAGCCATCAGTGAGGACCATCAAGGTGTGGCCAGCGGGGACAGACTCTGTACTCCAGGACAGGTTTCAACACACGGACTGGAGTATGTTTGCTTCTCAGGCCACCTCTGGCTCACACACAGACATTAGCATCTATGCTTCCTCTGTCATGGATTACATCACCACTATCATCGATGGCGTCACGACAGAGAAGAAGATCACCACATACCCCAACCAGAAGCCATGGATGAGCAAGGAGGTGCGGCTCCTGCTAAAGGCCCGCAACACGGCCTTCAGATCAGGGGATGCACAGGCCTACAGCACATCCAGGACTAACCTGAGGAGGGGCATCAAGAAGGCCAAGAACTGCTACAAGCAAAAAATAGAGGGTCACTTCTCCAACTCCGACCCCAGACGCATGTGGCAGGGCATCCAGGCCATCACCGACTACAAACCCAGACATCTCCTTCCTGAACGAGCTTAACAACTTCTATGCTCGCTTCGAGAGGGAAAACAGAGACAGAGCCACCAAGACGACACTCCCAGCAGATCACCAGCCCACCACACTCTCCTCCACTGTTGTCCACACGGCACTGAGCCGGATCAACGCACGCAAGGCTGCTGGACCTGACGGCATTCCTGGACGTGTGCTCAGGGCATGTGCGGAACAGCTCACTGGGATCTTCACGGACATTTTCAACCTGTCCCTTGCCCAAGAAGCTGTGCCAACATGCTTTAAAGCTACATCCATCGTGCCAGTGCCGAAACATTCCAAGCCGACGTGCCTCAATGACTACCGCCCTGTAGCACTCACACCCATCATCATGAAGTGCTTTGAGCGGCTGGTCCTGGCACGCCTGAAGGACTCCCTCCCACCCACACTGGACCCACACCAGTTTGCCTACCGCAGCAATAGGAGCATAGACGATGCAGTCTCCTCAGCACTGCACTCTGTGCTCACACACCTGGACAACACCAACACCTATGCGCGATTGCTGCTTGCTGACTTCAGCTCAGCTTTCAACACTGTCATCCCCTCCAAGTTAATCACTAAACTTGGAGACCTGGGCACCAACACCTCCCTCTGCAACTGGATCATGGACTTTCTGACTAACAGACCACAACATGTTAGGTCAGGTCACACCTGCTCCACCACTGTCTCACTCAGCACTGGTGTGCCACAGGGCTGTGTGCTCAGCCCATTCCTCTACTCCCTCTTCACTTACGACTGGAGACCTATGCATGGATCCAACTCCATCATCAAGTTCGCAGACGACACCACGGTGATTGGTCTCATCAGCAACAACGATGAGACAGCCTACAGGGGAGAGGTACAGCACCTGGCCACATGGTGCACCGAAAATAACCTGCTCCTAAACACCAGCAAAACCAAGGAGCTCATCGTGGACTTCAGGAAGAAGAAAAGAAGCATGCATTCGCCCATCCAAATCAATGGGATGGATGTTGAGCGTGTCTCCAGCTTCAAGTTCCTGGGGACCCACATCTCGGAAGACCTGTCTTGGACCACCAACACCTCCAGCCTTGTCAAGAAAGCTCACCAGCGCCTCTTCTTCCTGAGGACACTGAAGAAAAACCATCTGTCTTCAGCCATCCTGGTGAACTTTTACCGCTGTGTGATCGAGAGCATCCTAACCAACTGTGTCACAGTCTGGTATGGGAGCTGCTCTGTTGCGGAGCGCAAGGGACTGCAGCGGGTGGTGAAAACTGCCCAACGCATCATAGGAACTCCACTTCCAGCCATTGAGGAAATCCAGAGAAAACGCTGTCTGCGTCGAGCTCGCAGCATTCTCAAGGACGCCTCCCACCCTGCACACAGACTGTTCTCCCTCCTGCCCTCAGGCAGGCGCTTCAGGTGCTTCCGGACAAGGACGAGCAGACTGAGGAACAGTTTCTTCCCCAGAGCTGTGTCCTTATTGAACTCTGCCGATGTAGACGGGGTTCCGTCAGCATGGGGCAGTCACAAAACACCTTATTTCATCAAAAGAAGTTAAAAGACGAAGAAACTTGCTCTAAATGCTGTAATTCATCAAGTTTCATGCTTTGCAGTGTTACAACAGCAGAAATGAGTGTTTTCATGCTTCTGTGAAGAAAACCTACATCGGCAGTCACAAAACACCTTATTTCATCAAAAGAAGTTAAAAGGCGAAGAAATTTGCTCTAAATGCTGTAATTCATCAAGTTTCATGCTTTGCAGTGTTACAACAGCAGAAATGAGTGTTTTCATGCTTCTGTGAAGAAAATCTACATTGGCAGTCACAAAACACCTTATTTCATCAAAAGAAGTTAAAAGACGAAGAAACTTGCTCTAAATGCTGTAATTCATCAAGTTTCATGCTTTGCACTGTTACAACAGCAGAAATGAGTGTTTTCATGCTTCTGTGATAAAATCTACATCGGCAGTCACAATACACCTTATTTCATCAAAAGAAGTTAAAAGACGACGAAACTTGCTATAAATGCTGTAATTCATCAAGTTTCATGCTTTGCAGTGAGGTGTCTGAGCTGAGAGATGTCTCTCCCATGTGTGTCCAATGTTTAGATACTTGTGTGTATCCAATGTTTAGATACTTGTGTGTGAAATTTTTAGATAAGCCTATGTCCAAGGTCTGGCTACTTTATAGATGGGTGCCCCTTGGGGGTCGTTTTCCTAAAGTTCCAAAGAGATGAGATCAGTTTCAACATGAACTATATGTTCCACCTTCCCTTTCTGTAAAATAGCCATGTATGGTTATGAGGTTGGCTCTGAGCCTATCTTGTCACCACACATTAGCTATACCATGAATATGTAGGAATGTTTTAAAACAGGCCTTAAGAAGTGTAGTTTGGGTGGAAAACGGGGGAGATTCACATTGGCTTCGGATCTTCTCACAGGCAATCCATGGTGCTTGTTTTGACGCTGTACTTTTTGTAATAAACCTTTTTATACAACTAAGTCGGTGTCAGCGGAGATTCCTTCATCATCACATCATCGCTACAGAAGATACAACAGAAATTGGCGTCACGAACTCCAGACGTGTTGTGACCTGCAGCGTCGCCGACAGCTTCAGCGCACCTACTCCCGCTCCTGGTCGACCAATACGGTGAGCATTTCTCACATGATGGAGTGCTGGTGTGTTCGTTGAATTTGTTCTGTGGCTGCTGTAGTCGCACCGTAAAGGATCATGTGTGTGTGTGCCATGCTGTGTTGATGTTGGGGGGAGACTCTGTTCTAAATTTGGGTTTTATTGCGTAGTGCGCAACGCAAAAGGGGGGGAGTGTGATAGAAAAAATAGAAAAGAATAGCAGTAATAAAGTAATAAAAAAAAGTTAAAATAGGCTAAAAAGAAGAGGGCTAGACATAAAGTATTGTACCGTCATTGTATTGGTAGCCAAAGGACAGTGAAATGTGTGTAATTGGAAATATTACAATGACCGAGGACAAAAGTGAATGGGGGAAAAATTAAGAAGCATTAAGGGTGCTAAAGAATGAATGTGCATTAAAAAGCATAAAGAATTGCTTGATGAATGCAAAGGAATAAGCATAAAGAATTGCTTAAGTACGAATGAAGAGGGATGGATGAAAAAACACACATTTCCTGAGTAATGCATGCGGACTGTGACGGTGCATGTGGGGGACGCTTTCTGTAAGTCACTGAAGAACTCAAGCATGCATGAAAGGAATAGGCTGTCGATAAAGTGAAGATAAAGAAATGAAGGGAATAAAAAAGGTTGAAGTAAATGTGTAGAATAGCCTAATTAGTAACGATAAGGTGAGCTAAATAACATCATGCAAGAGTAATGAAGGTGGGCCCTCAACTTCTTAACGGTAAGACATGTGTAGATTAGACACTGCGTGAAGGTTGGCTTTGAGAAATAGTCAGAGGAATTAGAGAATAAAAAGAGGAAAGTAACAACCCTGGGCCCAGGGCAATTAGATCATTTTAAAAGTAAAATAGAGTGAAGAAGTGAAATAGAGATAAAGAGATAAAGAGTAAAGAGTAAAGCCTAAATGCCGAAAGCCTAAATGAGTAAAAAGAGAAGAAATTAGATTACAGTAAAATAAAAATAAGGAGAAGCTTCAAATTAGGATTATATTTTGTGTTTTTGATTGTTGAAGTGATTGTTCTCTGGGGGTGAGTAGAGCTGGACTCTGCTGCTGTGGTTGCTGTGTGTGTAGAGAACGCTGTCTCTGTGGTTTGGCTGTGAGTGAAAAGTTGCTGTGGTTTATGTGATTTATATTAATGTGGTAGATTTTATATTGAATAAGCATATATAGGTTATGATCAACAATAGGAGGTTAATTAAAATACAGGGAAGGATATTCTGTTTTTAATTCTAAAACTTATGAGCCTCTAAAGAGGACATTCTTGAGTTTGCTAAAATTTATGAGCCTCTAAAGAGGACATTCCTGAATCTGTTAAAACTTATGAGCCTTTTCTACAAAGGACATTCTTTAGTTTGTTAAAACATATGAGCCTTTTCTATAGAGGATGTTTTTGAATCTGCTAAAACATATGAGCCTTTTTGGGGGATATTTCAGAATTGGTAATAACTTATGAGCCTCTTTCAGAGGACATTTTAATTGATTAAATATGAGCTCCCAATAAGGACATTTGTGATCTTGAAGTAGAAAGATCGGTAGGGATATTTGTAGGTTAGGTTTAATTTTGTTAATATAGGTGTGGGTAATAATCCTATATTATTGAGGAATTTAAGGGGTTAATAGAGTTAAATAAGTTAGAATAGAAAAATAGAAATGTATGATGTGTGGTTGTAACTTAGTGTTTGAAAAAGGAGTACGCATGTTTATAGTGCAGTTAAAATGGTCTAGTAGAATTATGGGACGTTGAATTTCTTTTCTGTTTCTCTCTTTGTTCTCCTATATTGTGAGAGAGCTGAAGGGGAGGAAAAAGAGGAGGAGGTGCAGGCAGGAATTTGGCTGGCCCATATATCATACGGATTGAGGGTTGCTGACAACAGCATGTGCAGCTCCTGAATCCAGTCTAAATAAGGCCAGTACAGTTTTTATCCACAAACTCTTTTTCCAAACACCTGCTTTACAAATGTTTTTTATGTGAATTCATTCATAGCTATTATGGATGACATACATTTGATTTGATTCCATATATGGTGCTATATGAACATTTCTCAATTTGGGGTTAATAGAGTGCATTTATTTGCTTGCGCATTTATGAGCAATACTTGCTGTAGTTATTTCAAAGTGACGCTTGGCAACGGACTGACCAGTTAATGTATTTGACTAATTATTGGAGTATTGTGGTTGACCTCTGTTGAGAGTTGTTTGTGTGTGTAGTCAATATTGTTTGCGGATTTGGTGATGTGGGTGTTGCTACCATAATAAGTAAGCTGTTGATTCCTTTGAAGTTGACAATCCTCATACATTCTTTTTCGCATTGACTGTGGCAAAATAGTGGCGTATGTGGCGTATGTAATCAAAACAATGCAGGTGCTTGTGTCCACCTATAAGGCGGGCCAAAAGAAGGGCAAAAAGGGGGAACAACGTAAAGAAAAGAGAAACAGAGCTTGGCGTTCTCCAATTGTTTGAAAATGAGGGACAGAAACGGTTAAAAGCTGCGAAAGATAAAAACGATAGAGGCGCAGAAAAAATCCGAAAAATGCAAAAGAAATAGAAAAACTAATGGCGGAAATTAATACACCTTTTTCGCATACGGAGCCAATCAAGAACCCTCCACCTTATGAGGATGAGGTGCAGTTTAAGGAAGCCTATCCAATCCAACTTCCAGTTCTGAGTCATGATGGTGCATACCATATTGAAGATGATGACAGAAGAGTGATTGAAGAAGGGAAAGCTACAACTACCATCGTGATTCGTCCTTTCGTCAAGTCTAAGAAGCCAGGGATGTTAAGGAGGAAGTCAAGTGAACTCGGACCAGGAAAAGCAACCTCCAGGAGATATGAGTATGATAGTGATGATGATGATGATGATACCAGGTCAATTGGAGGATACGATCCCTCAGTGAAGGAAATATTGGTCAGAGCTGAAAGAAGAGGAAGACAACCTTTGGAAAAACCAGACGCAAAATATGTTATTACCAGTGATAGTGTCACTAGGGATGATGACAATGATTGGGAGCGTGAGTATACTCCCTACTCAAGACGACACTCAACACAGCTTAGAAGGGACTTGGAAGAGGAAGAAGAGTGGCGAATGCATAAGGAGCTTGAAGAGCAAGCTCGGAGAGTCTCGCTGGATGAAATACATCGAAGATCACCAGATGATCTAACCCCAGCCCCCACAGGGCCAGAGATGGCAACAAGAAAAAGGAGCAGAGAAGGATCCTTAGGTAAAGGAAAGACTGATCCTCCCAGATATTATCTGCGTGATAAGGATGATAAGATGCTTCCAGTGTTCGTCAGAGGACAAAATTTGGAGTATAAGCCTTGGCAGAATACAGATATGTCAGATATGATGGAGAAGCTACCTATTCTTCAGGATGGAGCACATCCTTGGACTTCAAAGATGGATGAGCTCATGGTGGGAACACAATTTGCCATGGGAGACATCAAGAGACTTTTGGCTAACCTCCTTGGAGTTTCCGCTATGGAAGAGATTCTACAGAGAGCTGGACTCATTCGGTATATGGGAACTGCTGTGAATGATTCAGAGCTGTTTTCTGCAAATAGAGCTCGAGTGTGGAGGCCACTGAAAGATACATTTCCAATAAATGTACATCCCGATAGTGTTCTCATTGAGCCACTGGGACCAGAAGAAAACCCAAGGGCCTATGTATCAAGAGCCTTTCAAAAGTGGAGAAACGTGACTTGAATCAAATGGAGCAGTCAATTTTGCGAGCCAAAATACAGAAGGGGCTGCCCCAACCAGTGAGAAGTAAACTGGCTGAGGTGGTTGGACTTGGAAGCATGATGAAGAGTGTTTATACGGATCATATAGCCCATCAAGTGGATCTATATAGGAAAAAGGAACAGGACCAGAAATAGCAAGATCAAGAGATCCTCAGAAAACTCAATCAAGTACAGCTAGTGGATAACAAGAAAGAGAAGAAACAGGCTCTGGTCATACAGAGTCAGTCTCCGATGGATCAAATGTTACCACAACTGCTGCCGGATCAAGATCAGTTCCAGTCAGCCCAGCCACCAGTAGTGGTTCCAGTTGCTTCCTACCCGCAGCCTGCTTTTGGTCAAGCACAGACCTGGAGAGGAAGAGGTCGAGGAAATTTTGGAAGAGGAAGATTTGAGCCGTATTTCCAGCAATCTTCGGAAGTATGTTATAATTGTGGACAGTGTGGCCATTTTGCTCGGGAGTGCAATAGGCCAGGAGGAAATTTTGGAGGAAATTTCAGAGGACGATTTAGGGGCCAACTAAGACCATCAGAGGGACCGGTGAACCCTTATAGGGGTCCGGAACCAGGATTCTAGAGGTGCCCAGAAGACTCGAAAGGGGGTGTCAGCTGGTAGTATCAGGGCCGGAAAGAGATCCAACAATAGAAGTGAAAGTAAATAATCGACCATTGGAAGCATTGGTGGATAGCGGAGCTGCTTTCACCTGTATTCGGCCTGAAGATGCTATACATCTCCCCATGTCTGGTCAATTGATTCGGACAATTGGGTTTGAGGGAGTTAAACAGCTGGTTCCTCTCACGAAACCAATTGAGCTCTGCTACAAACACCTGAAGACTACAATACCTATACTGGTATCGGAGCATACACCTATGGCTCTTTTGGGAAGAGATGCTTCGTGTAGGTTGAACTGTACAATAAAGTGTACACCAGACGGCTGTCTGGTGGAAGTGCCAAGTGATGTTGTTAATCAATTTTTAATGAAGACAGAAACTGAAGCTTCTTCAGTATATTGGATTGGAAATCTTGGTGCAGAATTTTTGAAGTCAGCTAAATTGTGGGAGAAGTTCATTGTAGCTAACATGCCCAATGCGAAACTTCCAGAGTATCCATTGCACTGCACGCTCAAGTATTTCAAGAATGCTGTTCAATCAAACCCAGAGGAATGGGTAAGTCGTCAACCAAATCAAGTTCAATTTAGTTCAGGTTGCATAATTTTGGGACCACAAGAAAGAAGCCAAGAAGAAAGTAGAGCAAAGGGATGAGGAGACAGGGAAAAACGACGAGGAAAAAAAAAAGGAAAGAGGAGCAAAAGGAAGAAGAAGAAAAGAAGGAGACTGTTGAAGTTAAAGACAAGGGGGCAGAAGCCAGAGAGAAGGAGACTAAAGAGGAGGAAAACACTGACAAGAGGGTTGCAAAGGAAAAAGAAAAGAAGAAAGGGTAAAGAAGAGAGAAGAAGAGAAAGCCATGAAGATAGACAGAGATGATTATTTGAATGGAGAATTCGATATCAAGAAGTGTGCGCCACATGTGACTTTGTTGGTGTCGGAAGAATATGAGCAAAATCACTTAGGAGAAATGATGGCGGAAGCAGAGGAAGCTGTTTTTGTACTGGTGAAAGATAATCTTGCCATTTTGAGGAGTGAAGATCAGCAATTTATCAAAATTATGATTTCTGCTCAAGGATGGGGACAGCCACAAGTTGTGCGGATGACACAGGAATCAATCTGTAGTGCAAAAATGGATTCAGACTCTATGAAAGAAGAGATGCTGCGACAAGTTCCAGAATGTTTGTGGGCTCAGTATAGCACGGATATTGGACTGGTGAAGTCAGCCCAACCAGTGAAAGTTGAACTCCAACCAGGAGTCAGACCTCCGTGGAAGAACCAGTATCCATTGAAAGAAGAAGCAAGTCAAGGAATTGAGTCACAAATTGAAGGACTTTTGAGAGCAGATGTTTTGAAGATGACACAGAATCCTCAAAGTAATACACCTTTGTTGCCTCTGAAGAAGCCAGATGATTCTTACCGCATGGTACATGACTTGAGAGCGGTGAACCGCCGATGGTGGCCGATTTTCTAGCAGAGGTGCCAGATCCGCATACTTTGTTGGCACACATTCCGCCAGAAGCGACGCATTTTATGGTGTTAGATTTATGTGGTGCATTTTTCAGTGTTCCACTTAGTACTGAAAGTCAGGGTTTATTTGGGTTTACATACAAGGGACAGTTTTATGAGTATAAGAGATTGCCACAAGGGTTCAAACATAGTCCACACATTTTCAATAAAGTATGGAAGGAGGATTTGACAGGGATAGATAAGATGCTAAAAAGCACTGTTGTTCATTATTATTTGTTCACCAAATGAGGAAACATGTCATCAGGACTCAATTAAATTACTGGCTGAAAAGGGGCATAAGGCCTCTCAGAAGAAGCTGCAAAAGTAGTCACGGGTGCTGACAAATTGGGCAAAGTACTTCTGGTTACACATGAAGTGAATTTGGAAGACAAAAATATGCTCAGGGATGTGATTCTGATGCAGGAAGCTGCATCTGCAGTGGATAAACAGTTGTGGCAAGAGCGTGGTGCTACACAAGATTCTACTGGACTTTGGAGAAATCATGAGGGGCTGATAATAGCACCCCCAGACCTGTGGGGTCTGATGATTCAAGAAGCACATGGGTGAGCTCATGTTGCAAGGGGGGAAGTTAGAAGAAAGATCACAAAGGAGGCTTGAGCAGATTGACTATGTCATAGGCAGATGCACTGTCTGAAAAACAATGTTCGGAGAGTTTGTGATGGTTCCTCCTGGTTACATTCCAACTCCGAGAGGTCCAATGCGTGAGGTAGTTGTTGACTATGTTGATATGATAAAACCAGTTGACGGAAAGAGGTATATGTTAGTCGTTGTGGACAGATTTTCGCGATGGCCTGAAGCTTGTCCAACTAAGCGAAAGGATGCTCAGTCAGTTGCCAAGTTTTTGTGTAGAGAGGTCATAAGCAGGTGGGGACTTCCGGATCGGATATCCTCAGACAATGGAAAAGAGTTTGTTGATAAAGACTGTGAAATTGATTTTGCAAAAACTGGGAATTAAACAACGTCTTGGTGCTGTATATCATCCACAAAGTCAAGGGATTTGTGAGAAAATGAATGGTATTTTGAAAAATCGCATTGTGAAAATTTGTCAACACATGGGCTTAAATTGGGTAGCAGCACTTCCATTGGCATTAATGGTGTGTCGCTCAAGTAAGTTGGTGGAAAAGTATCCATATTGAATGTTTAATCTTGATATAATAACATCTATTTATATTATTGTGTTGGTATCTAGTAGTTATACTGGATGATATGATTAAAGGGGGAAATGGGAAAATGTGAATCATAAAATGGAATGATATGATGTTGTGACTATTCACATTCACTTCTGTATGTGGTTTTTGATTTGCATTTGTTGTTTTGCAAAAGATACTGGTTGTTTTTTCTTTCCTTCCAGAAGGACATTGGGGGAAAGATATACTAAAGGGATTCAGACACTCAAAAATGGACAATCACAATGGACTGAAGGATTCTGAACAAGGACACTGACGAAATGTTCAGATTCAATACATCGACACTACGTTGAGAGTCGACGCTGTTGAGGAGTTGCAGTGTGATATACATTTTTATGTTTCCTTGATATGCTATTGCATGAATGATACTAAACTTTTATAATATTTTCTTTTCTTACTAATTGTTTGGAGAAAGATGTTTTCTGATATTGAGACCTCAGATGTTTTCTTTTTTTTCCTTAATGCTTAGGGAAATTGGGTTTAGGCAGGGAAAGGTCCATTGGAAGGTGCGACTGGCCTGAATTTGGACATTGTTTTGATTTTATTTCTGAGGTTTTCACATGTATTTGCTTAAGTTATATCCCTATACAAATTATTAAAGTTCCTCCTTTTAATTGGTTTGGAGTGCTATGTGTGGTTGCCTGAGGCAGAGGGACCGTGAGAGAATTTTCCTGTCTAGATTGTTTGATGGATATTTTAGGGAAGATGGCTGCCGGACAGGTTTTTCACTCTCACACTCCATAAAGCTGTAGAATGGTAAAAGTTATGCTCTAAAAAGCAGATGTAGGGGGAATTGTTATTTCTATCACGATTATATTTATGCATGTTTTATTCTTTTGTTTTTCAAGACTGTGTAGTCTCGAAGGGGGGGAATATGAGGTGTCTGAGCTGAGAGATGTCTCTCCCATGTGTGTCCAATGTTTAGATACTTGTGTGTGAAATGTTTGTTGTTTAAGAAGTGTAGTTTGGGTGGAAAACGGGGGAGATTCACATTGGCTTCGGATCGTCTCACAGGCAATCCATGGTGCTTGTTTTGACGCTGTACTTTTTGTAATAAACCTTTTTATACAACTAAGTCGGTGTCAGCGGAGATTCCTTCATCATCATTACATCATCGCTACAGAAGATACAACAGCAGTGTTACAACAGCAGAAATGAGTGTTTTCATGCTTCTGTGAAGAAAATCTACATCGGCTGTAGCGGGTGGTGTAAGGACCCAAATGCAGCACACAAGACCCAGGGATCGGTACGTGAAGACTCTTTATTTTCCGTTCAGCAGGTATAACAAGCGGCACACAGAAAGACCGTCGGGCAAGCTGCGGTTTGTCACAGAGTCTCTTAGCCCCCTTGTTAGCTGAGCTGTAGCAACAGACAGAGTCACTCCGAAACCGGAACAGAAAGCAGGTGTATTTACCGGGGTTCAGGCAGGGGGGAGAGGTCCAAGGCTGGCGGGGTCGGAAACAGGAAGACAGTCCGTGGGTAAGGCAGGTCGGTTCACCGGGATTCAGACAGAGGGGAAAAGTCCAGGGCAGGCAGAGTCGGCA
Source organism: Lateolabrax maculatus (assembly GCA_031216445.1). NCBI lineage: Eukaryota > Metazoa > Chordata > Actinopteri > Acropomatiformes > Lateolabracidae > Lateolabrax > Lateolabrax maculatus. The sequence goes on from JAUTWU010000025.1 coordinate 1,036,350, forward strand.
ACGGGAAAGCAGTCCGGGGAATATCGCTGGAAAGTCTAGCATACGTAAGGAACAATCTGGTACTGAGTGTGTGTAAGGGAGGAGTATAAATAGGGGATTGATTAATGATTGCCGGCAGGTGAGTGGGCAGGTGAAATGAGTGAGGCTGATGAGGAGGGAGTGGCTGACAGGTAGAGTGGAAGGTGTCGCTGAACTGTGACATCGGCAGTTCATCAAAAGAAGTTAAAAGTCAAAGAAACTTGCTCTAAATGCTGTAATTCATCAAGTTTCATGCTTTGCAGTGTTAAAACAGCAGAAATGAGTGTTTTCATGCTTCTGTGAAGAAAATCTACATCGGCAGTCACAAGACACCTTATTTCATCAAAAGAAGTTAGAGCAAGTTTCTTTGCCTTTTAAGTGCTGTAATTCATCAAATTTCATGCTTTGCAGATTGTTACAAAAGCAGAAATGAGTGTTTTCATGCTTCTGTGAAGAAAATCTACATCGGCAGTCACAAAACACCTTATTTCATCAAAAGAAGTTAAAACCACGAAAAACTGCGTTGACGGGAAGAAGGCGAAAGAATGCGAAAGCGCTTGAGTTCGCTCGCTTTCTGCCTTCTTCCAGTACATTTCGTGCCCCTGGTACTCCGTCGTCAATTTTTTCGTGCCCCTGGTAATCCCACAATTAGTTTCGTACCTCTGGTAGTTCATCCACTCTCCGTACCCCTGGTAGCCTGTCCACTCTTCGTGCCCCTGGTAGTCCGTCCATGGTTTCGTGCCCCTGGTAGACCGTCCATGGTTTTGTGCCCGTCCATGGTTTTGTGCCCCTGGTAGTCTGGCTCCAGCAGTGGCTCCAGCAGGCCCTGGCAGGGCTGTGCTCCATCCCCCTTCCCCAGAGCCACCTCCAGCCACCCCCCTGAGCCCAACACCCGCCAGGGGCTCCAGCAGGCTCTAGAAGAGCCATGCTCCATCCCCCTTCTCCACAGCCACCTCCAGGGGCTCCAGCAGGGCCATGCTCCATCCCTCTTACCCACAGCCACCTCCAGCACACCCCACTTTCAACCCAACTCTGTCGAGTCAGATGACTGCCCACCCAGAGCCTGGTTCAGCTTGAGGTTTTTACCTGTTAAAAGGGAGTTTTTCCTCACCAAGTGCTACTCATGGTGGAAATTGTTGGGTCTCTGTAAATATTTTAAAGAGTATGGTCTAGACCAGGGGTCTCAAACTCAATTTACCTGGGGGCCGCTGGAGGCAGAGTCTGGGTGAGGCTGGGCCGCATCAGGTTTTCCACAAGAAAAGCTTTGTTTAAAAAATTCCAATCTTCTCAAATCTCTTTATTTTTTAACACAAAATAAGTTGAAAAAATAAATAAACAAATTAAGAATCAATGAAAAAATAAATAAAGAAATTAAGAATCAATAAGAAAATAAATCAATCACTAATAAATAAATAAAATAATAATAATAATCATGAAAATAATAATAATAATTAGATTTCTCTAGTTAGCGACTATATGTGGTTTCTTCAGTCTTCTATATCTGCTGTATTCAGATTCAAATGTCTGTATTTACAGTTCTTTAACCTTTAACCTTCTTCTGAACATAGACCAAATGGACAGGTGTCGCTATGTGACTGCAGACTACATTAGGCTGCATTGAGCTCCTTACTTTTCTTTTATGCCGCCGCGTATGCATCACTTTGATTTATTTTGTCAGAGAGAGAGACCTCATATTAACTTTCTAGGTGCCATTGACGTGTGTGTATAAATATATATATATATATATATATATATATATATATACATTTAGATACGTCTATATATGTATAATGACCCGCTGGGCAGCAACTTAAGAAAACTTTTTTTTAAGTGTTGTGAACGCAGCGCGCTGGGGCGAATGTCCGCGTGTGCCCAATAGAAACGAGGCAGCCAGCCAGGCCCGGAAGAAAACACAGCATGGCACCGCTGCTGTATCTGTTCTCTTTATACATCCATGTGCTGTATCTTTCACTCACTGAGAAATGTTTCTCTGCTTACATCAAGCCCGGCCGATGTCCCGCCCCCGCGAGCCATATACCCCACCGTGATTGGTAGGTTCGTTCAGCTCCGCACACAACACTGTAAAATTGCCATACATATCAAACTCGCGGGCCGCACTAACATTAAACTTTCATATTAAGGCGGGGGCCACAAACTATCATCCCGCGGGCCGCAATTGGCCCCCGGGCCGCGAGTTTGAGGCCCCTGGTCTAGACCTAGCCTGGCTTCGCCAGACTAATTCGCAAATGAGTATAAGTCTGGAACCTTTCAGTTAATTTTTGAGTTCCAAGTGACGCTATCAATGGGCAGAGAGAACCAATCAGAGCAACAGAGGGCTGTCCTGTCGGATGGTACGTCCTGTCAGAACTACAGCAAACATATTTCTTATCAACATAAAGTTTAAGTGCAGTTGTTTGTTCTTCTTTGAGAGAAAATTTACTGTCCAGTTCATGTAATATTGCCACTGTAGCCAGCCGCTGAACATTCCTTATCGGTAGCGCCATCTTGGATATTTATAAAGATACCTGAATGGTGCTTCTCTCTGTCAGTCATCGTTTTAAACCCGCTTCGTACTAAATAAACGCTTGTGATTGGTTATCCCGATAAATCGGCAGAGAAATCAATTTGAATGGGAGAAGGGCCAGATGTATCTGCCAGAGCAAATGAAACATTAGCTCACAGATTCACCTGGTTCCCAGGCTAGTCTAGACATACTCTGAGAAAAGTGTCTTGAGATAACTTTTGTTATGATTTGGCGCTATATAAATAAAATTGACTTGACGTGACTTGGTTCAACATACATAAGGCCTATGTCATCCCAGAGGTCAACAATGCCTGGACGGTACACAATGAGGCTGTACATGATGAGCCGCTCACTGTGTCAGAAGACCCCAAATATGACACTGGTCAAATAATGTGTAAACCTGTTTTTTTCCATTGCCGTTCTTATTTCCTACAGTCTCTCTTTAATTCCTGTGTGAACTGATTTAGCCAGGGCTTCAGTGTACTGTTTGCCTTTTTGTCTCTTTAGGGTGTGACAGAGTTATGGAAGCCCATTTGCGCCACAGTGATGAAAAAAAAAAGCCTGGCATCACCAGACGAATCCACAAATGCGTACTAGTCTGGAACCTCTCATTTTTTGATTTCCACGGGGCGTTATCAACGAGCGGAGAGAACCAATCAAAGCAAGGAAGCACCGTCCTGTCAGACAGTAGGTCCTGTCAGAACTACAGCAATCATATCATATTTATCATGCGGCATTTCTCTTCCATCCACTGTTGTTTCTCCTTTGCATATTGCTTGTAACAGAGACGACTGGCTCTTCCCCTAAGGCGTGCTGATACTCTCTTGCGCAGGGCACGGATATATGCAACCTCCGCAGGCTTTTTGTTGCCAAGGAGGGCCTTGAAACGCTGCAGGGGCAAGGTGGCCAATGTTTGTGTGTGTTTGAGTGATTATAGGCCCCACCTCCCTAGGTGTGGTCAGTTTCTTCTGGACGTAGAATCCTGGATCCATCGTATTGCGGCCACTCTGGGTTGGGGGCTGCACCGGCCCCCCTGGCTGAGTTTGAGGCAGATCTGATGTAGATGCTTGGACTGCCATATCCATGTTTCCAGTAATGCTGTCATCCAGTCCTCATTCTTCGTCCTGTGAGCAGATTGGACTCATCTATTCCTCCATCAGTCCTGGTGGTGGTGGTGGTTGAGGGTATCTCGGGAGGCACACCCAGTTTCCTCGGAGCCCTGTGGTGGAAGGTGCTGGTTGGACCGCCAGTTGGTGCGTGCACGTAGCCCTGGGACCTGTAGTCATCATCTGAGCTGGCCACCCAGGTGGATAAGGCTGAGCCTGGTGTATAGGTCCCATTGGTGCATGCAGGTCATACTGCCAACCAGTCCCTGGACGTTCAGCCATGTCTCTATCAGAAGGGTGATACGAGAGGATTAATACACCAACAGGCCCTAAGCTAATTTCTAGCTCCTCCATACTACGTAGAAATGTCTACCTACTGTAAAGATCGATTTGTATTCACACACATACTGTTGCTCATAACATCTTGACTTCTGCTCTACTCCTGTCCTACCATTCTTTTGCAGTAACATATGTGTGCTAAATAATAAGAGTTGTGATGGAAATCTTAGAGCTGGTTCACTCTAACAAGAAGTTTCAGGAGACCTGGATGTCCTACACAGGAATATTTATTGAAGCTCGATCGAGGAGAAAAGGGAAACACCGAGTGTGAATCACAGCGTACTGCTACCCAAATCTGAAGATGGTGTCCTGAAACTCAGTATTTAACCTTCCCCAGAACTGATAAGTCCCGCTATATCCAAATAGGGTTATTCCTAACTCAGCCTGGCATGTGTGATGACTCTATTGGATATCAGATCTAAACAAGGAAAGACATCAATATTTGCTGTCCTAGCAACAGCATAGCCTCTGTACAGTATGTCTTATCCAGCGTCAACAACCAGGCACCAGCCTGTTGTGTCTAAACCCGAAAACAGAAGATATCTAGCAGACCTTGGTTTACCAGAGGCCAGAGCCAACTCGGCCTTGTCAGGCACACAGAGTGAGACAGGCGAACAGAGACAGGCAGTTGACCTGACCTGTGAAGCACTGTCTTAAGTTACCTTTAACGTACAAGAGAGAAGTTTAACATACAAGAAGGAAAATTCCCTCACAAGAGTGACCCACAATATAATGAGATCATATTTAGTGTGTACTTAGTGCATAGGGGTATACGTCGAGGAGTTCCGGGAGTCACTAAATCATATTTGTATTTTAAAGTGATTCTAGGACAGGCTGCTATGATACCTTGTCGTAGATTATAAGTTTTAGTTGACCATGACCAGGTTTCTATGGATTCAATTCGGATTTCTTGGGGCAGGGGCGGTAATGGAAAGTCTTCGGAAGTGCACATAAGAGTTTAAATACTGTACGTGAGTTTTTAATTGTGCTATTGGTATTGGGCCAAACTATAACTATATTGGGTAACACATCCAATATTCTTTGCAGATCTTTATGATACTCATGCGACATTTTTGATTTAGGTTTACGTCTTCGTTGTCTGCGCTTCATCATTTTTACTTAGGTATTTATTTTTATTTTGGAGTCGTCATGCTTTCATACAATGGTTCCTTGTCATCTTCTCTTATTGTTACCTCCAGATTTATGCCGTTTTGGATTTAAAGCGGGAATTGTCCTGGAAGACATCTCGTTGCTTTCTTTATCATTGCTGAGGTCATTGGAAGTATGCAACACCCAGGAGCATTCCAATTACCTGTAGGATTTTGCGCCATGACAGATTATTCAAACACTCCCAAACCTTAGAGAGAGCTTGATTTTTAGTGCTCCAATTTGAGCTTGCTACGTGTTTGCCTCTCAGGTTTTTTTTATTTATCAAAGAGCCTACCAATGGTATCCATCCTGTCCCTTGTCCTGATTTTATCCAATCTTCCCCTAGAGCCTGGTGCTCATCAGGTAATCCTATGGGCTCTTGGTTCCATGCTACATATACTTTATCATCGGGCTTCCACAGTTTCAACGTGTCAAGTCAAGTCAAGTCAATTTTATTTGTATAGCGCCAAATCATAACAAAAGTTATCTCAAGACGCTTTCACATAGAGTAGGTCTAGACCATACTCTTTAAAATATTATTTACAGAGACCCAACAGTTCCCACCATGAGCAAGCACTTGGCGACAGTGGCGAGGAAAAACTCCCTTTTAACAGGTAGAAACCTCGAGCAGAACCAGGCTCTGGGTGGGCGGCCATCTGCATCGACCGAGTTGGGTTGAAAGGGGAGGAGAGAGGGGGAGAGGGGAGACAGAACAGGAGGAGAGACAACAAATCAGACTAATAATAATAACAACTGCAGCAGTGAGTGTGGAGCAGGAACATGGGGGCAGTAGACGGCCGGCAATCACAGATCCAGACTCTACAGCTCCAGAGGCAGAAATACCTGCAGAAAGTGAGAAGGCGAAAAAACACAGAAAGCACAAGGACTACCAGGAAGAAATGGAGTTGGTAGCCTGTATTAGTGGGATAGGAATGCGTACAGATAGAGAGGGAGAGGAGGAGAGAGAAGCTCAGTGCGTCCTAGGAAGTCCCCCAGCAGTCTTAAGCCTATAACAGCATAACTAAGGGATGGTTCAGGACTCACCTGAGCCAGCCCTAACTATAGGCTTTATCAAAAAGGAACGTTTTTAGCATACTCTTAAACGAAGAGAGGGTGTCTGCCTCCCGAACCCAAATTGGGAGCTGATTCCACAGAAGAGGAGCTTGATAACTAAAGGCTCTGGCTCCCATTCTACTTTTAGAAACTTTAGGTACCACAAGTAACCCTGCATTCTGTGAGCGTAGTGCTCTAGTGGGGTAATACGGTACTATCAGCTCTTTAAGATATGATGGTGCCTGACCAATAAGAGCTTTGTAAGTGAGGAGGACGACCTTAAATTCTATTCTAGATTTCACAGGGAGCCAGTGCAGAGAAGCTAATATCGGAGAAATATGTTCTCTTTTGCTAGTTCCTGTCAGTACACGTGCAGCCGCATTCTGGATCAGCTGAAGAGTCTTTAGAGACTTATCGGGGCAACCCGATAATAAAGAATTACAGTAATCTAACCTAGAAGTAACAAATGCATGAACTAGTTTTTCTGCATCTTTTTGAGACAGGATATGCCTGATTTTTATAATGTTACGTAAATGGAAGAAGGCAGTCCTTGAAGTCTGTTTTATATGGGTATTAAAGGACATGTCCTGATCAAAGATTACTCCTAGACTCCTTACAGCGGTGCTAGAGGCCAGGGCAATGCCATCTAGAGTAACTATATCTATACATAGTGCGTCTCGCAGGTGTTTAGGACCCAGAACAATAACTTCAGTTTTGTCTGAGTTTAACAGCAAGAAATTGCAGGTCATCCAGTCTTTTATGTCCTTAATACATGCCTGAAGCTTGGCTAACTTACCGGTTTCATCTGGCTTTATCGATAAGTATAACTGAGTATCATCTGCATAGCAGTGAAAGTTTATGGAGTGTTTCCTGATAATATTGCCTAAAGGAAGCATATACAAGGTAAATAAAAGTGGTCCGAGCACTGAACCTTGTGGAACTCCATGACTAACTTCCGTGTGCACGGAGGATTCATCATTTACGTGGACAAACTGAAATCTATCCGATAAATACGACTGAAACCAGCTTAGTGCGGGTCCTTTGACACCAATCAAATGCTCCAGTCTCTGTAATAGGATACAATGGTCAATGGTATCGAAAGCGGCACTGAGATCTAACAGAACAAGTACAGAGACAAATCCTTTATCTGACGCAATCAAAAGGTCGTTTGTCACTTTCACCAGTGCTGTCTCTGTGCTGTGAAATTCCCTAAATCCTGACTGAAAATCCTCAAATAAACTATTGCTGTTTAGAAAGTCACATAACTGATTAACGACCACTTTCTCAAGGATTTTGGAGAGAAAGGGAAGGTTAGATATAGGTCTATAATTGGCTAAAACCCCTGGATCAAGCGTAGGCTTTTTAAGAAGAGGTTTAATTACAGCTACTTTGAAGGACTGTGGTACATAGCCTGTTAATAAAGACAGATTGATCATGTCTAGTAAAGAAGTGCTAACTAAGGGTAAAACTTCTTTAAGCAGCCTGGTTGGGATGGGGTCTAAGAGGCAGGTTGTTGGTTTAGACGAAGAAATCATTGAAGTTAGTTGGTGAAGGTCAATTGGAGAAAAACAGTCTAAATATAAATCTGGTTCTACAGCTGCTTCTGAGGTTCCTGAAATTCCTGTACTCGAAGATATATCTGAACTAGCTGAGAGCACAAGATGATGAATTTTTTCTCTAATAGTTAGAATTTTATCATCAAAGAAGCTCATGAAGTTATTACTACTGAGAGCTCTGGGAATACATGGCTCAACAGAGCTCTGACTCTGTGTCAGCCTGGCTACAGTGCTGAAAAGAAACCTGGGGTTGTTCTTATGTTCCTCTATTAGTGAGGAGTAATAGGCTCCTCTGGCATTACGGAGGGCCTTCCTGTATATTTTAAGACTATCTTGCCAAACTAAATGAGTTTCCTCCAGTTTGGTGGAACGCCATTTCCTTTCTAATTTTCGCGATGTTTCTTTTAACTTGCGGGTTAAGGAGTTATACCATGGAGCTAACCTCTTTTGTTTTATTATTTTCTTTTTAATAGGAGCAATACAATCAAGAGTCGTTCGCAGCGAGCCTGCAGCACTATCAACCAGATGATCAATTTGGGAGGGACTAAAGTTAGCACAGGAGTCCTCCGTTACATTGAGACATGGCATTGAATTAAATGCCGATGGAATCACTTCTTTAAATTTAGCTACAGCACTATCAGACAGGCATCTACTAAAGGAATGTTTGCCTAATGGCCTATAGTCCAGTAATATAAATTCAAAAGTTATTAAATAATGGTCTGATAAGACAGAATTTTGTGGGAAGACTTTTAAATCTTCAATTTCGATTCCATATGACAGAACAAGATCGAGGGTATGGTTAAAACAATGAGTGGGTTTGTTTACACTCTGACAGAAACCAATCGAATCTAATAGTGAGATAAACGCAGAACTAAGGCTATCATTATCTACGTCCACGTGAATATTGAAATCACCTACAATAATGACTTTATCTGTTTTGAGGACTAAACTTGTTAAAAACTCTGAGAATTCTGCTAAAAATTCAGAATACGGACCAGGAGCACGGTACACTATGACAAATAGAATTGGCTGTACAGTTTTCCACATTGAGTGTGAAAGACTAAGAACAAGACTTTCGAATGAGTTAAAACTAAGTTTAGGTTTAGGATTGATTAATAAGCTAGAGTCGAAGATGGCTGCAACTCCACCTCCTCGGCCAGTGCCTCGAGGAATGTGAGTATTACTATGACTAGGAGGAGTGGACTCATTCAGGCTAACATATTCTTCCTGACACAGCCAAGTTTCAGTTAGGCAAAATATATCCATATGATAGTCAGATATTAAATCATTGACTAACACAGCTTTAGACGACAGAGATCTAATGTTTAACAGTCCACATTTAATCCTCTTATTTGGTTGTACCACTACACTGGTAGTTTTAATTTTTATTAAGTTTTTACGAGTAACCCCTCTTCTGTTTGAATTTGAATTAATTAAATGAAGTGGTCGGGGGACAGACACAGTCTCTATGGGATTTTTTACGGGGTTTTGGGTGGGTAACCGCTCTAATGGAAGCGCAGAGAAGCGTGTAGGACTGCAGCTCTGCTTCCTGGTCTGAACTCTGTATTGTCACGGTGTGGGTCCACTAGTAAACTTGGTCAGATTTCTGGCTATGAGAGCTGCACCATCCAAAGTAGGATGGATGCCGTCTCTCCTCATCAGACCAGGTCTCCCCCAGAATGTGGTCCAATTATCTACGAAACCCACATCGTTTGCTGGACACCACCTTGACAACCAGCGGTTGAATGATGACATGCGGCTATACATGTCATCACTGGTCAGATTTGGCAGGGGTCCAGAGAAAACTACGGAGTCCGACATTGTCTTTGCGTAGTTACACACCGACTCCACATTAATTTTGGTGACTTCCGATTGGCGTAATCGGGAGTCATTACCGCCGACGTGAATTACGATCTTACAGTATTTACGTTTACTTTTTGCCAGCAGTTTTAGGTTTGACTCAACGTCGCCCGCTCTGGCCCCGGGGATACACCTAACTATGGCCGCTGGTGTCGCTAATTTCACGTTTCTGAGGATTGAACTGCCAATTACCAGAGTGTGTTTCTCAGCGGGTGAGTCGCTGAGGGGGGAGAATCTGTTTGAAACGTGAAGGGGTTGGTGGTGAACCGTGGGTCTCTGCCTGGGACTATGCCTCCTTCGGACAGTCACCCAGCCGCCCTGACTTCCCGGCTGCTCGGGAGCTGCCGGGGGACAGCTAACAGGAGCTGCACTGGGTCGGTCCGCACCGACTACAGGGGGCTGGCTATCTACAGCTAAAGGCTGGCTATCTATGGTGCGGAGCCGGGCTTCTAGTCTGCTAAGCCTCTCCTCCAATGCTACAAATAAACTACATTTAATACACAAACCTTTATCGCTAAAGGAGGCAGAGGAGTAGCTAAACATGTGACACACCGAGCAGGACAGAGCAGGAGAGGAAGAGGGAGAGAGAGAAGCCATCGCTAGCAAAGGAGCTACAAGAGGCTACAGAAGCTAACAAAACTGAGCAGCGAACAGAAGCTATGAAATTAACGAAAAGTCACTAAAAAAAGGGAGAAAGCTGTGTGTGTTTTAAGACTATTTGTTTAAATAAACAGCGGGTAATTAGTCGCTGTGGTGAAGAATATAACCAGGTTAACTCTTTTGAGTGAGAGCAGCAAAAACACACAGTACAGAGACACCGGCAACCGGAAATGATACGATACGCTCACCGCAGCACGTCAGCACGTCAGCACGTCACCGTCAACGTGTCTCAACTGACCCTGGCCGTTTTGCTTGTTCGTCCACCAATCACAGTTATCTGTCCTGTTAGCACAACTGGTAAGGTCACTTTCACCTGTTGATTGTCATCACACAGCCAAAATACATCTGCCAGTGGTCGTGTGCCATTTTTTAGTGAAGGGAGTAGAAATTGGACATAGAACGTGTTGTTTTTTTATGATATGCAATGTTGTTTTGTCGTCTAATATAATCTGTTCAAATCGCATTGCCGCACTACTCGTTGTAGCGTTACTCTGTCCTCAGACACAGCTTTTACCTGTTGGAGCACAGCTTTGTGTATTTGCGTTAGGTGTCGTAGGTAGCATGTTAGTTCTCGTTCACATTGCTCGCATACGGCCCTCTATAAAAGGGAACCGGCATCGGTCTCCCTGTAAGTGCCTCGTGTGGTATTAGATGTGTTAGTCTCTTAGCTTAGTGTTAGTGTTAGTTAGTGTTCGTATAGCCATCAAAGCAAGTGGCAATGCATCTACCCAATTGATTTTATACTGACTGTCTGCTCTAATTTTTGCAAGTTTTGCTTTTAGCATGCCATTTGCCCTTTCCACTACTCTCTGTGACTGTGGGTGATACACACATCTGAACTTCTGTTTGATTCCTAGCATTTTTAGGGCTTTTTTTATTGTCTCAGCTACAAACGCAGGTCGGAAAAATGGTGACCACCAGACTGCTTGAAGGCGTCTCAACACCTCCCCACTTGTGCAATGGTCCTGACCATGCGCACTACGTGTAGCAACCTGTACCAAAGATGTTGGGAGGACAATATGTCCATGTGCACTTCGCCATAGCCCATGTGATGGGCCTTCTTCAGTGATTATACTTGCCCCCCTTTTTGCCCATACAGAATGTGCATATGGACTTGCCTGATGTTGTGCTGCTATTATATAGCAGCACATATATATAGCTCATATATATATATATATATATAAGTTTGTTAGTGGTTCACAATCTCCAGCTACTAGCAGTGGTCCTATACAGGTGGGTGTAGCTATGCGTTTTGCGGCTTCATCTGCTAAGTTGTTGCCTTTAGCTATCAGGGAATTCGTTTTTTGATGAGCTACGCATTTAATGATGGCTAACACTTTTGGATGGTGTATGGCTTCTAGTAAAGCTGAGATGGCAGAAATGACGACATGTGTCTCACCGTTTGTGGTTTGGGAGCTTTCGATACTGCCTCAATTTGTGAGGGCGCTATAGCTCATTTAGTGCCACAGAGTTGTCTACCTAAGTATTCAACCTGTGTCTGGCAAAACTGTAATTTATTTTTACTCACCTTGTGAGCCCCCTTTTCTAAAGCCATCAGGGCTGAGACTGAGTCTTGTGCACATTGAGCTTTGGAGGTGCTACATATCAAGAGATCATCTACATATTGTAGTACTGTACTGGACACGTCTAGGTGTTGCAGGTCATTAGCCAATACTCGACTGAATATTGAGGGACTTTCAACATAGCTCTGCGGGAGACGTGTGTACGTATACTCACTGTAAAATCTAATTAGTTGACCTTACTTAAAAAAAGTATGCAAACTCGTTGCAAATTAAGCAAAGTAATCTTAAGAATAGTGAGTTAGAAAAGCTTGTTTATTTTAAGTGTGCAGTACTAAATCAAGTAGTACAACTAAAAAAAAAAAAAGTTCATGTAACTTAATAGCCATTGAAGAAGAATACACATTGGGGCCCTTCAATACACATTGGGGCCATCTCCAGACTTGTTAATTGACTATCTTTGGAGCCCCCCTTGATCCCCCTTCAGACTGATCAACAACACACAGTGGGGCTCCCCCCCCCTCAGACCAGGAGCCACTTCCCCTCTGCCACTCTTGACCCTTTGATCTTGCCAACTTGGTGTCCCCTGCAAGTCTGATAGCAAATGTCCCCGTCCTACCTTTTGTCTCCTGTTGTTCTTACGTCACTGCTTTGTTCTTACTGTATAAAACTGTATCTCTGTCTTGACTCTTGGTCCATTCACCGACTCAGATCCGCTCTGTGTCTGTCAGTGCACCAGTGTGCTGGCATGCTTGAATAAACTCACACCACCACAGCAAACCTCTAACCTGGACTTGGATTTTTCCTCAACAATTTGGTGCCGTGACCCGGATGGCAACATACTTCCACGGAGACTCCTTTTCCAGACCAAGGACACACCAGTGACTTCAGATCCAAATTACAGAGGTAAAGGGTCCTTTTGAAAACCCAATTTTTCTTGCTGTGTGTGTTGGAGGTCTGTGAAACTGGAGTCCCAAAGAAGTTGATGCCATCCGCATTTTTATGTAAGTTTGCTGTGTGGTTGTGAAAAGTGATTAATTTGGTTTTCTCTGTAGAGATGGTAGGAATGCTTGTGTTAAAGAGTTTACACTGTAGAGATGGTAGGAATGCTTGTGCTGTTTAAACCTTGGAAATTTGACTCGGTTATAGAGTTGCTTGCCTCTTCCTAACCTAAGAATCTGACTTGCTCTTCTTAAGGTCCAAACATTTCGGATTACAGAGTAAATTTGCATGCCTCTTCCTAGCCTTAGAATTTGACTTACTCTTCTTAAGGTTAAACATTTCAGATTACAGAGAAAGGAAATTTATGGAAATGGCCAATTGGAATAGATCATAGGATCGGACCGAGTGTTTCGGGGAAACACGGCTATCTACTGAGAGATAGAAGAAGGTCACAGTGTTTGGAACACTGCCAGTGTTGGGAACACTGAGGTAATAGTCCAGAGAGACTTGTAAGAAGGGAGGCCTACGCAGGATCGGTAGTTTGGGGTAATTTGCTCTTGGGATTAATTCATTCTGTAGGGATCTGATTTTTTCTCCGTACATTAAGGAATGGATTGTATCTTCTGAGTAGTATTATGATGAAGGGAATAATTTGCTTTTGGGTTTAATTCATTCTGTAGGGATCTGATTTTTTCTCCGTACATTAAGGAATGGATTGTACCTTCTAAGTAGTATTATAATGAATGTGATTTGTTGGCAAAAGCAAGAGTAAATGAAAGTTTTAGAAGGGATTTTATAAGAAAGAAAATGGGAAGTTATTTTAGTAGAAGGTCAGAGAAAGAGTTCACCGGTCCTGCAAAAGTACATGTACGATAGTTATGGTACCAATAGTGTTAAATTTGTTGCAACATTGATTAGAATAACTGCAGATGATGGTCTTCTCAAATTTCCCCAGAATGGGACTTTTGACCGGACCAGATTAGAAAATCTTAATGATAAATCGAGCTCGCACATAGATATAAACCAACACTTCTACTTCCTTAAAACAGTAGAAGGATGAAAGTAGTCGCCGTAATGCAGAATCTTAAATAATTTTGCTTACAGATCAAAATAAAAAGTTAGTAGACCAACTGGAATACGAAAACAAAAACACAACGCAGACAAAAATTAATTTGAGTAACCAGTTGGCCTACAGAACCACTAAAACAAATGAAAACGATCACATCCAGAACTTTTATCCTGGGAAAGAGATAAAAGAATATAGTTTAAAGTGAAGTTTGAAATTCATGAAGATGAAGAAGGGTGGACTCCAAACCTTGGAGTCACAGAGAGCTAAAGGCAATAGTGGGAGATTTTCCCAAGGATGTCAGGAAATATACCAAATCCCATCCCAAATGCCTGACATAATGCAATTTTTTAAAAAACTAACTTTGCCATCCGATTCGAAAGACAAAGTTACTGATGTCTGTGAAATTGCCTACAATCCCACAGACTCCAAAATCACACCAGATAAAGCAGATATTTTACAGTGTCATAGCTTTATCAATTTAACAGGAGTTAATATAACAGATTAACTTAACTCCTCTCAAAAAGAAATTTAAGGAAAAGAGCAATCGACAGTTGGATGGACAGGAAAACCAATAACTGAACTGGTAAAGATAACTCAACACAATTGGGGTAACACAGAACAAAGGGAATACAAAATGCATGAAATGTTAATTCTTGTTCAAGTGTCTCACTATACAGGCGGAGCACCCAGAGGAGATCGCAGTGGCAGAGGAACCTTGAAAAGTGAGAACTAAGGACAAGGACGTGAGAAATATGTCACCTTTTCTCAAACAATGACCAAGGGAACTGCTTCTATTGTGGTGAGCCAAATCATTGGGTAAGAAACTGACCATATAGAAGCATCCCAATCTACCCTGCCTACGGCACCTCCAGTGAGTGGACAAATGGAAGACCAACAAACCCCAAAGCCCTACTAATAGAGCTGTACCAAATTGAAACAGAAGGAAATGTGACCCAAGCTTTGTTTTTTTAAATTTTAAATTAAGAACCTTATTTAATCGTAGATGTTAATGGAAAATCAACATCATTTCTGGTTCTCTTTCAACTCTTAAAGCAACAAAAACCATACATTTCAAAACAGCCAAAGAAACAGCAAGGGCTGTGGGGGTTGGAGGCATTCCTATGAATCTACCTGTATCTGAGCCTATTGTAGTATCCATAGGTACTTTTACTGAGAGCATGTCATGTTTTACAACTTCACACCCCTTTCTTCTTTCAGACACCACACCCATGAAGCTATTAAGGCGAGATTTGTTAGGTTAACTAAACTGCAGCATCTATTCCACACCAGATGGCATCTTTTTACAGAATAAAAGATAACGCAACAGCTGTACTAACAGCTCTGATAGACCAAAATCAAACTATGAGTGAAGGAAAAGTGAAATTATATGATAGAATTGTGTCCAGTGTGACCTTGTCAGTATGGGCCTCCTCCTCTAATGATGTTTGTTTAATCAGAACTGTTAAGCCAGTACAGATATTACTAAAACATAACACCTCCCTGCCAAGGATTTCACAGTATCCTCTTTATCAAGAGTACTGACACTCACTGCTCCACACATTACAGATGTTCCATTCCTAACCCTGCTACTATATCACCTACAGAAGATGATGGTGATCCCCCATAACTGTGGATGTTGTTTCATGTTCATCTAAACCTAGTCCAGATCTTTTAGAAATGAATTTCTCTAACTCTGAACTTCTTTTCTACACTGATGGCTCTGCTTATAGAGAAAATGGTGTGCTGTACGCAGGGTATGCAATTTGTGATAACTTTTCTATTATTGAAAGTGCCGCCCTGCCACCCTCAAGCTCCGCCCAAGTAGCTGAGTTGATGAGAGCATGTCACCAAACAAAAGGTAAAACTGTTATCATTTTCACAGACTCCAGATACACTTTTGGATGTTTGTATGCCTTTGGTAAACTGTGGGCAAACTGAGGATTCATTACATCCTCAGGGACATCTGTTAAACAGGGGAAACTGATTGGAAAACTGCTAGATGCATGTTAACTACCTTCATCTATTGCCGTTTTAATGTGAAGCCCACACCAAATCTAAAGATCCGGTTTTACAAATCTAAAGATCCAGTTTTACGAAGCAATGCTTTGGCCGATCATGCCGCCAAAGCAGCTGCCAAAATTGGTATTCCTGTCCATGTAAAGCTCTGTCTTGCCATACCTGCTAACAACCTTGCTTCTCCTAATGATGTGGGTCTCTTACAGGAGACCACTGATGTGAGAGAGCATAGTTTGTGGCTTTCCCATGGATGTAAATATGTAAACAATTTGTGGGTCCACAATGACGGCCGCGTTGTGGGCTCCCGTGTCTCTGTACCCGTGGCTAACACGCAAGTCACATGACTTGTCACATGTGAGCAAAGGGGGGATGTGTCAGATAGTGTTGGAAGACTGGTTTGCTCCGGGATTTACATCCTATGCACAAAATGAAAAACAGTACAGACAATAATGTTGACACATCCTTCCCCTCGGGTATTTTTTTGAAGCTTTTGAAATTGATTTTATTCATAAGGCATGTTCTCAAACTGGCCTGAAGCATGGCCATGTAAGAAGGCGGACTCCACGTCCATTCCAAATGCCTGTTAAAAGACATTGTGCCAAGATTTGGTATTCCTCAGACCATCAATTCAGACAGAGGTACCCATTTCACTGGACAAATAATGACTGAACTCTGTAAATCACTAGGGATTAAACAAAGGCTACATTGTCCATATCATCCACAGTCTTCAGGGCTAGTTGAAAAACAAACTAGCCAAACTGTGTGCTGAAACAGGCCTGAGATGGACAATGCTGCTGCCTCTAGCCCTAATGTCAATGAGGTCCACACCCATCAGGAAACACAAACTCACACCTCATGAAATTATCACTGGTAGACCAATGACTATACCAAGTTATTCGGTATTATGCACGAAAAAGATGGATCTCCATGCTATGGATGAATCCATCAGATCATTTTGTTCTGCTCTAACCTCTGCCGTTCAGTCAATCCACGGACAAGTGAAAGCTGTCCAGTCTTTTCCTAGTGACAAACCCTGCCACAACATCCAACCAGGAGATTGGGTTTGCGTCAGAGAGTTCGGGCGGAAAAACCCCCTGAAACCCCGCTGGTCCAAACCACAACACGTCCTGCTCACCACCAACACAGCAGTCAAGTGTGAGGGTCGTCCCACTTGGATTCACGCATCCCACTGTAAGAAGACACCGCCTCCACCATGCACCGGAACCCAGCAGAATCCTTCTTCATCCTGAGGGTCCTCTTCCTTACCAACTGCGGAGCCATAGAAGGATGGCTACATCCCTGGGAAAGATCGATTCCCCTGAAGGGACAACGCAGGCATCGGAGTCCCAGAAGAAGCTGCAGGACAACCACAGCCATCAAGGGAACAGAGAAACAACATAGACACCAGAGTCTCAAGCAAAGCCACTGCACACCAGACACTGATTATAGCATTAAGAAACAACACCAGACAGAGAAAAGGACCAACAGTAAGCCTAAATGAGTTATGCATGACAAAGAGAAACATCTACAGATACCACAAACGGGACATTCCACAATACCAACAGAGAAAGACACTTGCACATGAACCTCTGCTTTCAACAAACACATACCTCCAATTGGCAAAAATGGTAGCCGATAACAGCCCAAATCCTAAGAACTGTTATGTTTGTGGGTTTATCCCACACAGTACAAGAGAAGGACTCCCACTGAAGGCCGTGCCTATAACCCCCTGTGACACCTGTCACGTGTTACACTTTAATTCCACCTATGAACAGTGTGCCTGTCCAAATCCATCACAAACACGACAATTATACTGCAATCAACGTTATACCAACTGTTATTCCTGCAACACTCCTAACCCTCTCACCCTCACAATGGTTCCAAAGGCATTTGAATGGTGTGTTGAAGGTAAAGGAAACATTCACTTAGGAATATCCAACTGTGACTCTACATACACTCCATCAGAAGAACGAAGACAACATTCATCATCTGATTCTATTAATGATTATGCCTAGTCACCTGTCTCAGATGTATTTGCAATCCTGATTTTTTGTTTGAAATTGAAGTTGATTATGACTAAGCAGAGTCGTTTTGTATTTTTCACTTGGTTTCAGCATTTTTTGTTTTCAATTAAGTTTTCAAGTTTTCAAGTTTCCAGAGTGGAATTGCTCCTGTGTTATGTTTAAAAAAAAAAAAAAAAAAAAAAAAAGTGTGGATTGAAGAAGAATACACATTGGGGCCCTTCAATACACATTGGGGCCATCTCCAGACTTGTTAATTGACTATCTTTGGAGCCCCCCTTGATCCCCCTTCAGACTGATCAACAATACACAGTGGGGCTCCCCCCCCTCAGACCAGGAGCCACTTCCCCTCTGCCACTCTTGACCCTTTGATCTTGCCAACTTGGTGTCCCCTGCAAGTCTGATAGCAAATGTCCCCGTCCTACCTTTTGTCTCCTGTTGTTCTTACGTCACTGCTTTGTTCTTACTGTATAAAACTGTATCTCTGTCTTGACTCTTGGTCCATTCACCGACTCAGATCCGCTCTGTGTCTGTCAGTGCACCAGTGTGCTGGCATGCTTGAATAAACTCACACCACCACAGCAAACCTCTAACCTGGACTTGGATTTTTCCTCAACACCATGCTTAGTGTTAACTTAATTTTTTCATTTTGTGTGGACTGCTTGATACAAATTTAACCCCACTTAGAATTATGACTACTACTTACTACTCACTCATTTTTTTTCAGTTCATTTCAGTTCAGTTAAATTAAACAAACCAATTTCCTTGAATGGGTCCTTGTCCTTCTCCCATTTCTTATCTATTTTAGCTGTTATTACCTAATAAAGGGAAAAACACCACAAACATATACTTTAAAAGAACACTCACTGGGTTTGTTCAGCTGCATTACAACATTTATTAAAAAAATAATTGCATCATTGACAGATCTAGGCTGAACAATAAATGTTCGATATTGTTACTTTTGATTCCAATTCTCCAATATAAAATGTATGTTTTATCACTCATGTAATAACCTTACAATAAACAATAAAATTACTGTTCTCTATCCTCTTGTCATATTTAATGTATTTTAAAGCTAGTTGTAAAATTGCTCATAGTGTGATCTATGTCTGTTAGGCTATTGTAATAACAATATGCATTAAATCTATTATTCAGCCTCAAGTGTTCTGTTCCCAAGTATCACTTTCTTGTACATTCAAGTACAAAACAGCAGCTAAACAACAAACTTGTGGTTTGATTTGACTGTAGAACATGACATGGACATGGCAAAAATAAAACCACATTTTTGTGAGCTAATTCTATGCATGTAACAGTCTCACAATATTAAACAGGTAAACACCTGATAATTACAGGACTTCAGTGCATGCAAAATCATTGCATTTCTGATCAAAACTGAAAGTACAACAAATGCTTTTGTGTCCCAAAGCGAGCATCAGTCCAAGGTTTAAACCAACACAGAAAAACATCACTCCTTGGGTTTTGTATTTGTACTACATTATAACTATTAAAAGTTTTCCCAAAACACAAATGTAAACAGGTCAACCTTGCTAGGTTCCTTTCTGACAACATTATCTAACAACTCTTTGCAACACAAGGTGGCGCTATTTCCACCATTAGCATACTAGCATAACATGGTACACTTTAATAGAATTTTTTTTTTTTTTTGAGATCATAAACAAGCCAGCTCAGTTGCATGAAAGCATAAAACTTTCTCTGATAACAGGAGAACATTAACTGCTGCATAATTTACAAAGTGCTATCTGACAGCTGATGGCTCTTTACTGGTCTAACCCAGTAGACTGTTCTTCAAAGTTAACAGTTTTGGTGGGAGGTTTTCTTTCCCAGTCCAAGCATCACAGTCTGAATGAAGTTGAGTGTATTTGCCATGCATTTTGGGTAATCCAAATGCAAAGCATATGTAAGCCCAAATAACAGACAAACTGCCTGAGGCAAGTTTTTTTATATGATCCAAGATGATACCTCCCTCCAGAATGATGGCAGTGGAGATGGGCTGGAGGTCTTCTGAACTTGGACCCTCATGAGGATTATCTTCACTGACAACTGTCAGCACACCGACAGTGCATTCTAGGGCCTCGTCTCTCACTGTACCCTACAAAGACACACACACACATTCTTCAGCATGGCAATTTATGCTCTTCTAAAACATTCATTTTTAATGTTGAAAGCATTTGCTAGGGAATATGGTTTTAAATATGTGTTCACACTGGATTGTTACAATATAACCAACAAAATAAATGTGGTATGATTAAACTAAAGCTATGGTCCACAAGGTCCATATATTCTTAAACAGTGACACTGACTTTTCAGCCTGGACTCCTGCTCCTTAGATTTACAATTAATTAATGTGTACAACGTTTATGTGGCAAATTTCATTTTTATTTACTGGCTGTTTAAATACCTCTCAGATTAGCTGTGGAGGAATTGCCATACAAAATACATCAATCACTGTACAAAATGTATATTGTATATTGTGCAGATAAAATTACATCTTCTATGTCAGCACAGATATAGTTCTATTTTAATGCAGACCAAACTTTTTCTTATGTGCAAGTACTTACAGAGCATGTCTTGAAGAATTCACTGGAGTCGTCACCAAGTAAAATAGGAATGCCTTTGAGGACAACAGAGCGAAGTACTGTCACGTCTGGTGTCTAATGATACACAGAGAGAGAAAAGACCAGTTAACAGAGTAATTTGCAAGGCACAAGCACAAGTCAGACAGGAAATAGAATAGGTTGGGCTGGATCATCTCATTTAGAACTTGATTGATGAACTATCACACAGATCAAAAGCAAAATTAACCTACTTACCATCCAGCTCATGTGCTGCATCAGCTCACTGAGCTTCTGGCCAACAGTTCCCCTTCTTGTTTTGAAAAGTTCAATGAAACGTGGGGTATACTGGTCCAGAGCCTCAAAGAAGTCTCCCTCAAGATTCTTACTTGCGATTCTGTTGAACTCAGCAAACACCTGAAAAGTAGAGAGAGGGGTGGGTAGGGATGGAGAGATGGCAGAAGTGTTAACATTCCAACAAGTGTGTTTGGATTTCTAGCCACACACCTTGAATTTCTTTTTGATAGGCATTATTTTATTGGTTGAGAACAAAAATAGTTTACCTGTCTGTGAAGAGTGCTGGCCATCGTTCAACAATGTTCTGTACAGCAGGTTCCTTTTCTACAATTTCTTGTCTGCGTAGTGGGAATGATTGGTCCATCATTTGTGAGATGAGAGTGCCATTGGGTTGTTTCTTCTTCATTTCTTCCACAAGAACCTTTCTGGCATTTTCAAGGCTTGTTTCATCATGTCCTTCAGGTAAGTTAGGTAGGTAGTTTGCTTCACCTCTTTTTGGCCGTTTGATATTCTTGCTTGAGGATTCTCCTTCTGGGTTGCCTTTACTTCTTTTGCCTCCATTGATTGCTACATCCTCACATCCAGCTTTTTGAAGCTTTGTGCGATAATTTAAGGCTGTTTTTCCAGCCATACCATCTGTGTGGTCCAGGCTCAGTGAGGCAGGGGTGTTTGCTAATTAGTGCTTTTGCAACACTGCTGAAGTCATCATCTTTAGGGTAAGCCTTGAAACTGTACATCGTCTCAGCAAGCTTTTCTAGTATGTCATGCTTCATATCTCGTGGTAGAGTCATACGTGTTCCATCCTTCATAAAGGCAAGATCTGCCTGTCTGAGTCTATAGTCAACATCAACTGAGAAATTGGGTATGTCAAAGAAATCTGGCCACTGTTGTCTTAGCGATGGTGATGCTCTTCCTGTCGACAGGATCTCAGTGTCTGCTGTGCTGCACTCAGTGTCTGATGTTGTGGTGGGTGATGACAATGCGGTTAAATGGAGAGTCACAAGAGGGATGATTTTGAGCGTAGCTCTTTCAGGTAAATCAGTTATTTCAGTCAAATTGCAGAGGGCATTATGGAAGTCTTGATCTTCATACTGCAGTTTAAAGTCATACTGCAGTGACAGTTTATCTACCAGTTGCACTTTTAATTCTTCAATAGACTGTGGTCTCTCATTTAAAGTCAACTTCCTGATATCATCTTCAGCGATGATGAGTAGAGCAAGCTGAATGGAATGAAGAGAGGAGCGATATTTAGGGTGTAGATTTCCAAGTACCCAGTAGATGGCAGCTTGTGTTTCTTTCTGGAGGTTCCCAAGGGCTTAGCCACCTCAAAATCATCTATGTACAAGAAAAGAGCAATCCTGAATTCTTCCTCTGTCAAGAGAGAATTGTCTTTAAACCGGTAACCATCCCTGTGAGATCTGTATCCTTGTGACAAATTTGTCTCAGATGACATGGCCTTATCTAAAATTTCTCCATTGTTTAGTAATGTCTGCAGCATTTTTAGTATGGGGATATACACAACTGTCTGCCTGTCATTTTTTAGGACAAACTCAATAGGCGTCACCACTGAGAATTCTTTTCAAATGTATGATGTTCGCTTGCTAGTGGTTGACAATGACCCCCTAGTAGAAGTGAATTTCAGGAATACATTATTCTCAGTAAATACTTTAGCTATCTCACTCACTTAAGAGTCCTCAACATCTCCACAATGTTGATGTAGTATTTTTCCAACCGAGGTATGTAACAATGGCTGTGAAAGCACATAAATTTGGTTGATCTGCTCTATAACTTCTTGCAGGGCATTTTCAGAGATGTTAAGAATCGATGACATTTTCAGAAAAACAGCAGCTACATTATGTTCCAACTGACTCTCCAAGTCTCCCACATCTTCATTGAGCTCAGTAACCTCAAACTCAACCTGATCAGTTTCAGGGGCACTATCCTCAGGTTGAATATTTATATTAGGTGGAGGTACCTCAAGTACATTATGTGACACAATTTCAGGTTTGAATGCCATCTTATTGTGGTCTTGATGTTCTTTGCTTTTATGTGCATTAAAGGTTGAATAAACATTGCTCTGAAAGCTACAGCCTTGATATGGACAGGAAACCTTTTGCTTCAGCTTCAAATGTCTTCGTAAATGGGTAAAAAAGTCAGCTCCAGTGCAAGGCTCCACAAAGTCACACAGCTGACAATGGAAAGCAGTTTCACCCACGTTCCCCAGGTCCTTTTGAGTGTGCCATGTTGATAAGTGGACTTTGAGTGCATTGAAAGATTTAAATGTGCACAGGCACTCCTTATAAAGGCACGGTAGTGGTGATATTCGAGTGTGGCACATGTGTTTTAAGCAGTAATGCTTAAGTAAGAAGCACCTCTTTTCAGCACAAAATGTGCAGTACTTACACGACCAATGCATAGGAAGTTTTTTGTCTTCTTGAAAAATCTGAAAAGAAAAGATCATTTTAGCATCAAGCCCGGCAAAATAGAAACAAAAAACAAAAACACTAACATGCAGTATCAGACTTGAAATACCAGAGCAACAGAAAAAAACTAAATCCTTGCAAAAGTCTATCTAATTATCAAGCTTTTAATCATTTAACTTCTTTAAGACAGGAACAGCTACCAAATGAACACAGCAGTACAAAAGGTAAATGGTAAATGACTCACTTATGTGGTATCAAGGGAACTGTGGATTGATCACCATCTGCCTGAGCCTGGAAGGGGACAGTTAAGAAGAATACAACAATTTAACACAACCAAAGCTCACCACAACTCATAAACATCTTGTTTCCAGTACAAGTGAAAACTGTAACATAGGCCTATTACCCACAAAGACAGTATTGTAATGTACATATTCTAGACAACATAACCTTAAAGAATAACTTAGGCCACTGAGTATGCCAGCAATGGTAACAGGCTATGATAAAAAGACAGACAGGGAGACCCTTTTGTCTGTACCATATCTGATCTGCAGGCTCTCACTGCGCTCCTCGTGTGATCAGACAAGCACTGCGCAAGTAAACAGTGTGCGGCATAGACATATAAAGAGTAGACGCCGCATTGACCGCTACTGCCTATTGGCGCTGACGAGACGTGGGGCCGCCATCTTGGACCGGTCACCCGCTCCACTCAGTGTAATCTGTCTGCAGGTGCAATGAAGTGTCAATGCATTTAATTAATCATAACTCTGAATACTAAACTGATTTTCAAGGGATTTTTTTCTGCAAACGTCATACATGTAGGCATGATACCGGACACATGATTCGGCGTATTTTAATATACATAATAGGCATAACGGTAATAGAATATTCTGGTATGTGATATATGTGTTGAGGAAAAATCCAAGTCCAGGTTAGAGGTTTGCTGTGGGGGTGTGAGTTTATTCAAGCATGCCAGCACACTGGTGCACTGACAGACACAGAGCGGATCTGAGTCGGTGAATGGACCAAGAGTCAAGACAGAGATACAGTTTTATACAGTAAGAACAAAGCAGTGACGTAAGAACAACAGGAGACAAAAGGTAGAAAGGGGACATTTGCTATCAGACTTGCAGGGGACACCAAGTTGGCAAGATCAAAGGGTCAAGAGTGGCAGAGGGGAAGTGGCTCCTGGTCTGAGGGGGGGGGAGCCCCACTGTGTATTGTTGATCAGTCTGAAGGGGGATCAAGGGGGGCTCCAAAGATAGTCAATTAACAAGTCTGGAGAGGGCCCCAATGTGTATTCTTCTTCAACCCACACTTTTTTTTTTTTTTTTTTTAAAACATAACACAGGAGCAATTCCACTTGAAAACTTGACTGAAAACAAAAAAATGCTGAAACCAAGTGAAAAATACAAAACGACTCTCCATAGTCATAATCAACTTCAATTTCAAACAAAAAATCAGGATTACAAATACATCTGAGACAGGTGACTAGGCATAATCATTAATAGAATCAGATGATGAATGTTGTCTTCGTTCTTCTGATGGAGTGTATGTAGAGTCACAGTTGGATATTCCTAAGTGAATGTTTCCTTTACCTTCAACACACCATTCGAATGTCTTTGGAACCATTGTGAGGGTGAGAGGGTTAGGAGTGTTGCAGGAATAACAGTTGGTATAACGTTGATTGCAGTATAATTGTCGTGTTTGTGATGGATTTGGACAGGCACACTGTTCATAGGTGGAATTAAAGTGTAACACGTGGCAGGTGTCACAGGAGGTAATAGGCACGGCCATCAGTGGGAGTCCTTCTCTTGTACTGTGTGGGATAAACCCACAAACGTAACAGTTTTTAGGGTTTGGGCTGTTATCGGCTACCATTTTTGCCAATTGGAGGTATGTGTTTGTTGAAAGCTGAGGTTCATGTGCAAGTGTCTTTCTCTGTTGGTATTGTGGAATGTCCCGTTTGTGGTATCTGTAGATGTTTCTCTTTGTCATGCATAACTCATTTTGGCTTACTGTTGGTCCTTTTCTCTGTCTGATGTTGTTTCTTAATGCTATAATCAGTGTCGGGTGTGCAGTGGCTTTGCTTGAGACTCTGGTGTCTATGTTGTTTCTCTGTTCCCTTGATGGCTGTGGTTGTCCTGCAGCTTCTTCTGGGACTCCGATGCCTGCGTTGTCCTTCAGGGGAATCGATCTTTCCCAGGGATGTAGCCATCCTTCTATGGCTCCGCAGTTGGTAAGGAAGAGGACCCTCAGGATGAAGAAGGATTCTGCTGGGTTCCGGTGCATGGTGGAGGCGGTGTCTTCTTACAGTGGGATGCGTGAATCCAAGTGGGACGACCCTCACACTTGACTGCTGTGTTGGTGGTGAGCAGGACGTGTTGTGGTTTGGACCAGCGGGGTTTCAGGGCGTTTTTCCGCCAGAACTCTCTGACGCAAACCCAATCTCCTGGTTGGATGTTGTGGCAGGGTTTGTCACTAGGAAAAGACTGGACAGCTTTCACTTGTCCGTGGATTGACTGAACAGCAGAGGTTAGAGCAGAACAAAATGATCTGATGGACTCATCCATAGCATGGAGATCCATCTTTTTCATGCATAATACCGAATAACTTGGTATAGTCATTGGTCTACCAGTGATAATTTCATGAGGTGTGAGTTTGTGTTTCCTGATGGGTGTGGACCTCATTGACATTAGGGCTAGCGTCAGCAGCATTGTCCATCTCAGGCCTGTTTCAGCACACAGTTTGGCTAGGTTGATTTTCAAGACCCCCTTTTGTCTTTCAACTAGCCCTGAAGACTGTGGATGATATGGACAATGTAGCCTTTGTTTAATCCCTAGTGATTCACAGAGTTCAGTCATTATTTGTCCAGTGAAATGGGTACCTCTGTCTGAATTGATGGTCTGAGGAGTACCAAATTTTGGCGCAATGTCTTTTAACAGGCATTTGGAATGGACGTAGAGTCCGCCTTCTTACATGGCCATGCTTCAGGCCAGTTTGAGAACATGTCCATTCATACAAGGATATTTTCATATCCATCACATTTTTGCATATGAATAAAATCAATTTCAAAAGCTTCAAAAAAAAAAAATACCCGAGGGGAAGGATGTGTCGACATTATTGTCTGTACTGTTTTTCATTTTGTGCATAGGATGTAAATCCCGGAGCAAACCAGTCTTCCAACACTATCTGACACATCCCCCCTTTGCTCACACGTGACAAGTCATGTGACTTGCGTGTTAGCCATGGGTACAGAGACACGGGAGCCCACAACGCGGCCGTCATTGTGGACCCACAAATTGTTTACATATTTACATCCATGGGAAAGCCACAAACTATGCTCTCTCACATCAGTGGTCTCCTGTAAGAGACCCACATCATTAGGAGAAGCAAGGTTGTTAGCAGGTATGGCAAGACAGAGCTTTACATGGAGAGGAATACCAATTTTGGCAGCTGCTTTGGCGGCATGGTCGGCCAAAGCATTGCTTCGTAAAACTGGATCTTTAGATTTGGTGTGGGCTTCACATTAAAACGGCAATAGATGAAGGTAGTTAACATGCATCTAGCGGTTTTCCAATCAGTTTCCCCTGTTTAACAGATGTCCCTGAGGATGTAATGAATCCTCAGTTTGCCCACAGTATACCAAAGGCATACAAACATCCAAAAGTGTATCTGGAGTCTGTGATAATGGTAAGTTTTACCTTTCACTTGGTGACAGGCTCTCCTCAGGGCATACAACTCAGCTACTTAGGCGGAGCTTGAGGGTGGCAGGGCGGCACTTTCAATAATAGAAAAGTTATCACAAATTGCATACCCTGCGTACAGCACACCATTTTCTCTATAAGCAGAGCCATCAGTGTAGAAAAGAAGTTCAGAGTTAGAGAAATTAATTTCTAAAAGATCTGGACTAGGTTTAGATGAACATGAAACAACATCCACAGTTATGGGGGATCACCATCATCTTCTGTAGGTGATATAGTAGCAGGGTTAGGAATGGAACATCTGTAATGTGTGGAGCAGTGAGTGTCGAGTGTCAGTACTCTTGATAAAGAGGATACTGTGAAATCCTTGGCAGGGAGGTGTTATGTTTTAGTAATATCTGTACTGGCTTAACAGTTCTGATTAAACAAACATCATTAGAGGAGGAGGCCCATACTGACAAGGTCACACTGGACACAATTCTATCATATAATTTCACTTTTCCTTCACTCATAGTTTGATTTTGGTCTATCAGAGCTGTTAGTACAGCTGTTGTGTTATCTTTTATTCTGTAAAAAGATGCCATCTGGTGTGGAATAGATGGTGCAGTTTAGTTAACCTAACAAATCTCGCCTTAATAGCGTCATGGGTGTGGTGTCTGAAAGAAGAAAGGAGTGTGAAGTTGTAAAACATGACATGCTCTCAGTTAAAGTACCTATGGATACTACAATAGGCTCAGATACAGGTAGACTCATAGGAATGCCTCCAACCCCCACAGCCCTTGCTGTTTCTTTGGCTGTTTTGAAATGTATGGTTTTTGTTGTTTTAAGAGTTGAAAGAGAACCAGAAATGATGTTGATTTTCCATTAACATCTACGATTAAATAAGGTTCTTAATTTAAAAAATAAAAAACAAAGCTTGGGTCACATTTCCTTCTGTTTCAATTTGGTACAGCTCTATTAGTAGGGCTTTGGGGTTTGTTGGTCTTCCATTTGTCTACTCACTGGAGGTGCCGCAGGCAGGGTAGATTGGGATGCTTCTATATGGTCAGTTTCTTACCCAATGATTTGGCTCACCACAATAGAAGCAGTTCCCTTGGTCATTGTTTGAGAAAAGGTGACATTTTTCTCACGTCCTTGGCCTCAGTTCTCACTTTTCAAGGTTCCTCTGCCACTGCGATCTCCTCTGGGTGCTCCGCCTGTATAGTGAGACACTTGAACAAGAATTAACATTTCATGCATTTTGTATTCCCTTTGTTCTGTGTTACCCCCAATTGTGCTGAGTTATCTTTACCAGTTCAGTTATTGGTTTTCCTGTCCATCCAACTGTCGATTAACTCCTGTTAAATTGATAAAGCTATGACACTGTAAATTGCCTGTGCTTTATCTGGAGTGATTTTGGAGTCTGTGGGATTGTAGGCAATTTCACAGACATCAGTAACTTTGTCTTTCGAATCGGATGGCAAAGTTAGTTTTAAACAATTGCATTATGTCAGGCATTTGGGATGGGATTTGGCATATTTCCTGACATCCTTGGGAAAATCTCCCACTATTGCCTTTAGCTCTCTGTGACTCCAAGGTTTGGAGTCCACCCTTCTTCATCTTCATGAATTTCACACTTCACTTTAAACTATATTCTTTTATCTCTTTCTCAGGATAAAAGTTTTGGATGTGATCGTTTTCATTTGTTTTAGTGGTTCTGTAGGCCAACTGGTTACTCAAATTAATTTTTTTTTTTTTTGTCTGCGTTGTGTTTTTGTTTTTGTTTTCGTATTCCAGTTGGTCTACTAACTTTTTATTTTGATCTGTAAGCAAAATTATTTAAGATTCTGCATTACGGCGACTACTTTCATCCTTCCACTGTCTTAAGGAAGTAGAAGTGTTGGTTTATATCTATGTGCGAGCTCGATTTATCATTAAAATTTTCTAATCTAGTCCGGTCAAAAGTCCCATTCTGGGGAAATTTGAGAAGACCATCATCTGCAGTTATTCTAATCAATGTTGCAACAAATTTAACACTATTGGTACCATAACTATCGTACATGTACTTTTGCAGGACCGGTAAACTCTTTCTCTGACCTTCCACTATAATAACTTCCCATTGTCTTTCTGTAAAATCCCTTCTAAAACTTTCATTCTCTTACTTTTGCCAACAATTCACATCCATTATAATAGTCAAGTCAAGTCAATTTTATTTGTTTAGCGCCAAATCATAACAAAAGTTATCTCAAGACGCTTTCACATAGAGTAGGTCTAGACCATACTCTTTAAAATATTATTTACAGAGACCCAACAGTTCCCACCATGAGCAAGCACTTGGCGACAGTGGCGAGGAAAAACTCCCTTTTAACAGGTAGAAACCTCGAGCAGAACCAGGCTCTGGGTGGGCGGCCATCTGCATCGACCGAGTTGGGTTGAAAGGGGAGGAGAGAGGGGGAGAGGGGAGACAGAACAGGAGGAGAGACAACAAATCAGACTAATAATAATAATAACAACTGCAGCAGTGAGTGTGGAGCAGGAACATGGGGGCAGTAGACGGCCGGCAATCACAGATCCAGACTCTACAGCTCCAGAGGCAGAAATACCTGCAGAAAGTGAGAAGGCAAAAAAACACAGAAAGCACAAGGACTACCAGGAAGAAATGGAGTTGGTAGCCTGTATTAGTGGGATAGGAATGCGTACAGATAGAGAGGGAGAGGAGGAGAGAGAAGCTCAGTGCGTCCTAGGAAGTCCCCCAGCAGTCTTAAGCCTATAACAGCATAACTAAGGGATGGTTCAGGACTCACCTGAGCCAGCCCTAACTATAGGCTTTATCAAAAAGGAACGTTTTTAGCATACTCTTAAACGAAGAGGGTGTCTGCCTCCCGAACCCAAATTGGGAGCTGATTCCACAGAAGAGGAGCTTGATAACTGATTAGACAAAAGGAGAGAACTTTGCACTAGTCTTTTACAATGCTTTACCCTGCATCCTTCTTTCAGATGAGTTGAATTTATACATATACATCATCAAGTCATTCTTGAGGCACTGCAACCTGGGTGACAGTTTACCACTTTCTAGACCAAGTAAAATCTTTTGAGTGAATTCAAAAGTGGTGGTCAGTGATTTGGGATAGCTGAGGTGTAGTACATAGATCAGTCCAAACATTACCAGGAAGGCATCGCCAAATTTGGAGAGACTGACCACGGCATCACTTTCAATGATGACAGAGATTTTCACAAGCTGGTAGTGAACTGGACTTGTGTCATGGTCACTGATGACACTAAGGAGGGCCACTGCAACACCATTAAGCTCTGGCTCATCAGACTTGTCCTGAATGAAAAGAGATACTAATCACAGTCTAACCCATGGAATAGAACAGATGACATAATTTATCTTTATTTTACAAAGTCTTGTTGAGATCCAACACCTCTTTTACATGGGAGACCTGAGTCTCATTGTAAGAGGTGAAAAACAGAAGATCCATGTTCTGCACATATAAATTAGCCAATTTACCAGAGAATCGAAGTGGTGTGAGATAGACTGAAACTAAGCTAAAGGACATATACAGGAAAATTTTTACTGAACATCTTATCACTTTGAACAAAACGCCAATTCAGTTCCTTTGTAGTGAGGAGAAAGAAAACAGACCATACATGGAAACTGTATGGGTAGACTAAACAAAGGTAAGTCATAAAACTGAGTATATGTTAGATACTTAAGGAGACTCACTGGGCAGGTTCTGAAAAATCCGGAGACGTCCTCGCGCAGATACACAGGAAGGGCGTGGAGGACAGTAGTGCGCTTGGTGTGGATGTCATGGAGTTCCTATTTCCAGATAAAAACAGAATTGTATGATTTTAAACAGTCATATCATATGTCCACAAATAATCTGTTCACATCTTTAATGCAGTCAGACAAATAGCAAACACAAAGTGGACTAATTGCAAAATTCAAAAAGCTCATTTGAATCATTGAACCTGTCCAATGTTCCACTTGTTCAACCTATGAAATGTGTAATAATGTATTTACCTGTTCATCATGGATTTTTAAAATTTCAGCCAGGGCATCTGCTGTCTTCCCAGTTTTTGAAGCCTTCTGTCTGAAAAAGGGCATCAGTCGAGGAAGATGGCGGTCAAACTCAGCTAAGAATGTGTTGGGCAGGTTCTAAATTGTAATCCGCTGGAACTCTGCATACAACTACATTGAAATAACAGCAGGAGGACAATACAGCAAAAAACACTTAATCAGTTCAATTTGAAGAATCTCGCACACATTTATAAAGCTGCTAATAGCTGCCAAATAAGTAAGAATTCAATTTTCACTTTAAGAGAGAGCTGATCCATATTACCTCCGACTCTATTTTGAGAGCAGGCCAGAGGTCCATGATCTCGTTAACTGGTGGGCAGGACATCACTATGGTCTGTCGGTGCAGGGGAAATGTGGTCTCCATCATCTTTCTAATGAAGGGTAGGTCCTTCTCAGTCTTCTTGACTTCTTCAACAATTGTCTGCCTCAACTGCTCAAGGCTTGAAGGATCCTTTCCTTGGGGAAAGTTGGGTAGGAAGTTGACTTCTGCTTGCTTGGGTCTTTTAATGTTGGAATGTGAAGGTTCATTGTCAGGATTACTTCTACTTCTTTTTCCAGCATTAACAGTGACCTCCTGACATCCAGCCTGTCTCATCTTGTTCCTGTAGTTGCCCATCTTAAACTTGATGCTATTTCTCCAACCATTCCAGCCTGTCTCAGATCCTGCTTCCTTCAAGCAGGGATGTTTGGCTACAAGAGCCTCAGCTGCCACTGCAATCTCTTTATCACTTGGGTAAGCCATAAAACCATATAAAGTAGATGCAAGCTTTTCTAAGATGTCGTGCTTTAGGTCTCTTGTCAACAAATGCAAATGTGGGAACTGGAAAAGGACCTGGAGGCCACCTGCTGAGACGTTCTGGAGATGACACATCTGAAAGTGGATCAGTAGATACAATAGAGCTGGAGTCTTGTGAAAGTGAGATGTGCACAACAGCTTTTTGTGGCAATTCCTCACTATCTACTATTTCTTGAGTAGCTGTGTTTGAGACATGGAGGATAGCCTGCATCTTTAGGAATAAGGAAGATACGTTTTTTTTAAGTTGATTTCTTAGACTGTCAGTGTTACACTGATCATCATTCCCCACCTCTGTGCTCTGGTCTGAGCATTCTTCATGTAAATCACTAGCTACTTCAGAAATACTGGCTTGGAGATTATGGGGATCCTCACTGACAATGTCAGTTTGAAAGTCTGATGCAAGACTTGCTTGGTGTGCTCTACTTTTATGGGAATTGAATGAAGAGTACACATTTGTGCTATAGCTACAATCCTTATATGGGCATGTCACTGTTTCATGATTTTTCAAATGCTTTCTGAGATGACTGAAAAGGGCAGATTCAGAAAAGGGTTGCTGAAATGTGCATAAAGTGCATTTAAATAACACAGGCCCCTGACTCTGCTCTGCACAACTGCTAAATTGTGCTGTATATCTTGACAAATGAGTACTCAGTGCATTAAGTGTCTGAAATGTACAAATGCAATCAGTGTAGAGGCATGGAAGAGGGATGATTCTGGAGTAGTGGCTGTGCTGCAGCCTGTAGTGTCTAAATAACTGTATTCTGGAGGTGAAAGAAGCTGCGCACAACTTACACTGCCAAATCATGTTGGAAATCAGTTTCTGTTTTATTATTTGACGGACTTTTTCTGTGCTGCTGCACTCTAGCAGGCGCAACACACACTCATGTTAAACGCAGATTTGGAGTAAAAACCTGCTCAGCTTTAAGGTGTGATAGTTTAAAAACGGTAAAAGATTTTTACAAGTTGAGTACTAGGTTAAAAGTTTAATGCCGTTTGGGCATCCTCACTAATGACTGTAAAGAAAAGCAGCAGCACTTGAACTTAAACTGCGTGGTTAAATCAATGATTACGTAATTTCTAGCTAGCCCTGCTAACACAAGGTTTCCCTCGGGGAGAGCAGCAAAGCACATAAAAACAGGAAACCGCCATCTCTGCTATTCTTTTCGACACACAAAATGCAACTAAATGTTAGTATATTAACAATATACTAATATTAACATTCAAAACTTACAGTAAGTCCAGTGATGCTTTTCGGTATCCGCTACTTCGCGTCGCTCGCGCTGCTTGCTCCTGCTCGCGCCCAACCTTTTCTTCTTCTTTTATTTTTTCAAAAGAGCGGTAAGAAATCAGTGTATCATGCGCATTAGCGCCACCTTCTGCTTCGGAGGGGGAATCAGAGACTCAGAATAAAAATTGATCCCTCGACACTTAAGGGAAAAATAAAAAAATATATAGGCTACATTAAACTGATAAGACATAACGATTAAAATAAATAGGCTACATTTTGTCTTCTACTAATGTCTAATGTATTTAAGACCATTTCCCAAATCAAATTGTTGCTGGTGTTTTATTATGATTGCAATTTATTTTTTATGATCAATTTTACTGGATGAAGCACACAGATTTTATTGTATTTTAGCATGTGCTATATAAATGAAGTTTATTATTAAATCCTACCTATTTGAAACAATAGAAGACTACCATTCGTATATGTAATTACTTAATTCTATTAAGTTGTGCTTAATTTATGTTTTTAAGTTATGCTTACTTAATATACAAATAGTTCAATTTAATCAAATAATATTAGTTTAAGTTACTCAAAAAGGAAGAACATTTTACATGAACTTGACATAATTAAGTTAGTAGAACTTTATTTAAACTTTGAGTATACACTACTTAATTTATTTAATTACTTTGAACGTTCAGGTTTACAGTGTACCGTGGCAATTATGCTGGCTAGATCTGCAAAATATATTAAAATATAGTCCAGAGTGGCAGCTGTATCTTTTAACTGAATATTGCACCATAGTTGCTTAAGTTATCAAAAAAGTGTATAAGGTTGACAACCTCAGAATTTTAAAAAGCTCCTCTGGGGTCACATGATAGAAAGAAAACCTTGAGGTGTCTGAGCTGAGAGATCTCTCTCCCATGTGTGTCCAATGTTTAGATACTTGTGTGGATCCAATGTTTAGATAAGCCTATGTCAAAGGTCTGGCTACTTTCATAGATGGGTGCCCCTTGGGGGTTGTTTTTCTAAAGTTCCAAAGAGAGGAGATCAGTTTTAACATGAACCATATGTTCACACCTTCCCTTTTTGTACAAATAGCCATATATGGTTATGAGGTTGGCTCTGAGCCTATCTTGTTACCACACATTAGCTATACCATGAGGCTTTAAAAGGTGTAGTTTGAGTGGAAAACGGGGGAGATTCACATTGGCTTCGGATCTTCTCACAGGCAATCTTTGGTGCTTGTTTTGACGCTGTACTTTTTGTAATAAACCTTTTTATACAACTAAGTCAGTGTCAGCGGAGATTCCTTCATCATCATCACATCATCGCTACAGAAGATACAACAACCTCTATGTTTAAATGGATATGTAAACCATGCCCTCGGATTCACAATTTGTGCCCACGGTTTTTTAATCCATACATACCCTTGGATTTAATTTTTTTCTACACAGCTAGTGAATGACTGCGGTTAAGTGAGCCATCGTCTGTACTAAGAAAGATGTATTTCATCAATAATTTATCACATTTAATATACCAAGTAAAAATAACATTATATTGCTCATTTTATGAAACCCAATAATAAAATTAAAAGTTATTAAACTATACTGTTTTTTTTATTCAAACGTGCAGTTGGTACGATTAAGAAGAGAGTGGACTTTGGATTCTGAGAATTTGAAAGTTCACCTTCCAGGTCCCTGCCCCTGCCTTTCCACTGCGCTTCAGTTCTGCCTCCAAACCCCCCCACCTCAGAGGAGGCTGTCATGTAAGCACGGGCTAGTAACCACAGCAACAGAAGAGGCCAGGTACAGCCTACAATTTTTTCTAAATGTGAGCCTGCTGCGGGGAGAAAAGAATGGCTTTCTCAAAGAAGAATCAACAGAATCAACAGCCAGAGATGTCTGCTTCCTCTCCGACAGATCAATCCCAGCAGGCTCACTGCCACCGTACAACGATGCCACTCTGTCCCGGTGTGACCAAGTTAGAGACTCCTCCTGCTCTGTCTCATGTATTACTGTCAGGATATAGTGACAGTTTCAGCAAATGACCAAAATGACCAAATGATATACTGTATGTGATCGGCTCTTGATCATGTCTTTAATCAATATGCTGGTGAGGTGGGGAGAGGCCAGGAAACTGACAGTGAAGTGGCATTAGAGGAGCGAGTGTCAGACGCTAAAGAAAACACAGAATATGATCACATGTAGTTTTAGGTCAATGTCCTTCCCTTACTAATACAATCATACCGGTCAGTTTTGACCAGGAACACAACAGATATTATTTTGTGTTACTATTTAAAAATTAGATTTTTTTCCAAACAGCTGTCCTTTATAAATAAATAGCACAATATGTTTCATCTATCAACTTTTTGGTCAGCTCAAGCCATCCAGATTCACTATACTATGTAGTGTCAGTATTTTGTATTCAGGCTGTTAGAGTTTGAAGCTGATGGCTCCAGATTGTTAGATATATTAAATAATTACTTATGATTGTTATATGTGAAAGTTTACCTAAAAACACACCAAAAGGTTTCCTCTACCAGGAGTGTAACTGTAATTATGTTGATATGCCTAAGCACCAATAACTTGATTTGTTAAAACAGCAGTCATGATATTGCTAGACTTTTTCATGTTGCTTTATGTGAAAAAAGGTTCTTAAGACATGAATTAAGCTTATATTCAAGGTTGTTCATCTGTTTGGGGGGGCTCCAACCTGTAACTCAGGAGCTACAAGTAACTCTCAAGTAACTCAAGTAACTACTTATTTCTGAGTCCCTCACCAGGCACTAATTTACAAGACAGCAAAATGCTAGTAGAGTAGAGTAGAGTAGTCACAGACAAATGTTAGAAACTTCTGTTTAAATAATTAGAAAAAAAAAAAACTTTCAAGTTTTCAAATTAAAAAACAATAGAAATAACAATGTTTCTTTAACTTGAGATACAAAGTGGAGTAAATAGGCAAAGGAATTGATATTACAAAAGTTCTAGGTTAAATCAATTTGGCATTTAATGTATTGAACTTCAAATAACAATTTAAGAAAACTGGTTTCCTTATGTTTTTCAAAGTATTAACTTAACAGAGCATGTGGAGAAACACGTGAAACCTCTCCTTGGTATCATTGTTTTGTTTTATTAGCCTGCCAACTCATGATTTACCTCAGCTTCAATGACCACAAATTGTAACAATTTAAAGCCATTATTCATAGTAACTCCACTACCCAAGATCATATAATAAATGGGACTATATTAGGTACCATAAACATTTGGTCTATGATGTAATAATAAATGTATCACAAAAAGGTATGAAAACCTGCCGCAGGCAAATAGGGCACAGTGATGAAGAAAATGTAGCACTTTCATTAACTATGCTTATTTTATTGAGGTGAGTAGCTTTTAAACGTGCTCTTAATGCAAACATATCCACAAAATTACTGTCATAAATGTGTGAGAATATGCACCGTTATGGTTGAAGAATGGGGGTTAAATATTTTCAGATTGACAATTAAATAAAAGCATTTCTTAAACCAAGGATAAAAAAAAGCATAAATAATTGGGTTTAAAGTTGAATTGAAGTAACCCAACCAAACAAATGCTTCAAAAATGGCAGCAGGTGTGGTAAAGCCAGTGTAGGCATCAGTTATTGAATTCATAAAAAAGGGCATCCAACAAAAGATGAATGCACCGAGCACAATACCCAGAGTCTTTGCAGCCTTGTGTTCAGACTGGTTAATCAATCCACCTCTTCCTCTGTCATTTGAACAATTTCTCATATCTCCAATCTTTCTTACATGCTCTTTAGCCACAATAAATATTTTAGTGTACAGCGATACCATTACAGTGCATGGAAAGAAAAAGGCAGTAACACTGTCCAGGATTCCCCAAAGGGGGTTAAAGAGAAGGTTACAACTGCCAAGGCAGTTTATTGATACCATGTAGTCCTCTAACCCTGTTACATTGGCCTTTGAGTAAAGTAGTCCATAAGAGTAGACAGCAGCCAGTGCCCAGCTGCCACATACCATTATCCAGGCCACTGGCATTGTCATTTTCCTAGAATAATACATAGGATTGCATATTGCTTGTTGTCTGTCTACAGCAATGCAAATTAAGTGGAATATAGAGACAGTGGTAAGAAACATATCAAAACTGGAGTGCAGTAGACAGAAGGTGTCACCATAGAACCAGCAGCCATGTATGGTCCGGATGGTGCTGAATGGCATCACAGTAATTCCTACTAGTAGATCAGCAAGAGCAAGAGATAAAATAAGCACATTAGTAGGATTATGCAACTGTTTGAAATGACCTATTGACACAATGACAACAGAGTTCCCTAAAATGGTAACCAGCATGCCTAAAGCAAACAACAAATAGAGGGCAAATTTAGTCCCCACACTGAACTGTGCCCTAATACAAGAGGCATTAGAGCTTGGAAAACAGTACTGCTCTTGAGAAAGGGCAGTCATCATTAACCCAAACACATACACCAAAACCTAAACAAAGATACAGTGATACGTGCTAGAGGGAGACACATACTGGTGATCTCATTCTTATAACAAAAGACACAGCATACTGGATCCACCTACAAATATGACATACTGGGCCATTCCCTGGGCCATACTTTGAGGAGTAAAATTCTTCTGTGGTAAAGTCATAAACAGCTGTAATATGGCGCTATTACAGTAATAGTAATTAAAATACAAGAACAAATAAATCAGTGTGATTTCTGTACCATACAAAATTAAGAAGGGTGGGCAAAACAATTACCAAGATTTGTGGGTAAATATCTACCTTTGTGCAATATCCTGTAAGCACTCAGAAGTTGTATGTGTGGCTGATAATAGGTTTATAGATCATTTTCAGTACATTTGCGAGAAACAAGTATAATAATAATAATAATAATAATAATAATAATAATAATAATCATTATTATTATTATTTATATAGTACTTAATAAGGTTACTAAATGCTTTACAGAAAATAAAAGAAAATAAAGTAACAATAAAATAAAGTTTCAAAAATGTAAAATGGCAAGAGCTGTATGATAAAATCCAGCAATATATTAAATATTCATAGACCCATTCCTATAGAAAAAAAAAAAATTAAGATGGCATTTAAAAGACGCTAATATTGTAGCCTGTCTAATCTCAAGTGTTCCACAGTCTGATGGCTCTAACAGCAAAGGTCACAAGCCGGGTCCTAGGAATAGCAGTAGCCACCAATCTAAGGAAGGGCCAGGCACATTTTATGCCTTAAAAGTGAACAGAAGAGTTTTCTAAATGGGCAGCCAGTGTAAGCTGGCTAGCACAGGACTATTGTGTATTTCTCAGTGCCTGTTAAAATTCTGGCAAGAATATTCTGCACCAGTCGGAGTCGCTGAAGTAGCGTTGACTGCCTGTATCTGCAAGTGCCGGTTGTTGGGCCGTTGCTACATGCAACTTGTGCATTGGCTAGCTCCACCTTGATGTGGCCAATTAATCGTTTTTTTTTTAATCAGACCTGTTCAATTTTAGGTGCACCAGTGTGACCAATGAAAATATCAGGTTGCACTTGACAGATTTTTGGTCACACATGAAGTGCAGGCAGTCATGCAGACCAGTGCAGATTAACATCCAGGTACAAAAACTCCAAAGGAGGACAGACAACACAAGGACAGAAACCAACCACAATCTGGCAGATGACTGGAACGCAGGTGACCACAGAAGGCGGCCAAAGCACAGAGGACCAGGGAGTGACACAGGTCTAGGTGTAACACATCTGGAGGCCAGTGTCGTAATGCTAACAGAGCACAGCTCAAGCTACAGCGAGCTCAGGTTATGAACACTGGTCTAAGGTGAATCCAACAGAGCACAGTATAACAGACACTGAGCTGTGTTTAACATTATATACTTTATATCATGCATTGAAACAAAAACCACCATTTAGAGTGAATATCAATGGGTAATTTAAAAATAATAGATAAAATGACACTTTATTGCAAAACAAACTTTAGAACATATTTATTGACATCTATTTACTCATACATAATGCCAAGCATTTATTTTCCTTCAAAACTTTGGTGCAGAGCTAAGAACCTTGAGCCCATAGACAGAAGGTATTACCATAGAACCAGCAGCCATGTATGGTCTGGATGGTGCTGAATGTCATCACAGTAATTCCTACTAGTAGATCAACAAGAGCAAGAGATAAAATAAGCACATTAGTAGGATTATACAACTACTTGAAATGACCTATTGACACAATGACAACAGAGTTCCCTAAAATGGTAACCAGCATGCCTAAAGCAAACAAATAGAGGGCAGATTTAGTCCCTGTAAAGACCTTAACATTGGTCTTTACAGTTGGCCCATTGGCAAATCAATGGGAGCAAAATGATTGCCACATTTCTAGACCTGTTTTTCAACCAACCTTTTTTCTGTAAAATCCACTTATCAGAAGCTTATGGATTGCATCTATTTATCCTGGGAAAAGTGTTGTCTCGGAAATGTCAGATTTAAAGATGTTACCTGAAGTGAATAACTGAAATGCCTTTCTGAACCAACTGTAAAAGAATGCATAGATTATAGGGTTCACAGTAGAATTCAAGTAGCCCACCCATACAAATGTTTCAAACAATGCTGGTGGTGTTAAGTAACTAATAAAGGGATCAATGATGTTACAGACAAAAAAGGGAGTCCAAAAAGAAAGAAATGCCCCCATTATGATAGCAAGTGTTTTAGTGGCTTTAGTATGGCTTGTATTTGATATTCTTACTGATCTCATACAGCTTGCATTCTGTATGCTGCACAACTGTCTCCGTGCCACTAGGAAAATTTTCAGGTAAACACCAAGCATTATTATTCCTGGAATGTAAAAGGAAAGTACTGAAGAGACTGTGCTTGACATTCCACTCTGAAACAAAACACAACCTCCTTCACACGCAATGTGGTTATAGTAGAACTCCTCAATCCCCCAAATATTAAACTTCAGAAAAATCATTCCAAGGCCTATGAAAGCTGAAATACTCCAGCTGAGCAGAATCATGATCAACACAACATTGACAGATATTTTTCTTCTGTATACAAGAGGATGACAAACAGCATAGTGTCGGTCAAGTGATATGAATAACAGATTTAGAATTGATGCTGTACACAACATGACATCAGAACTCATGTAGACTTTACAGAAGAAATACCAGCAGGACTCTACACATCGAATCATACTGGGAAACATGACTAAAAACCCTAAAAGAAGATCAGACACAGCCAGAGAAACAACCAGGTAATTGGTTGGAGTTTGGAGCTGCTTAAAATAAGCAATTGAGATGATGACCAAAAGGTTTCCACACACTGTTAGGATGACTGTGACCCCTAGAATCATGTAGAGGGTGATGTGCATGGGCAAGGGATAGATGGTCCTCAGACATGAACTGTTTCTGGACTCATAGCAGAGCACTGGCTCCATCTGTTTGGAGGGAAAAGAGAATGATGAATTCGGGAATGGAATGAGATGTCCTGATGCTAGCTTTTGACCAACAGCTTTTTCGGTCAATATTTCTTAATTTCAAAGTAAATTAAACTTTCACTATGATAAACCTAATTCTAATGAGGACTGTTATATTTAACTATGAAGAGTGGGATATATCTGTCAACATTTTACCAAACAGTAAAATTTACAGTATACTGCATTTCATTTAGGGAAATATGCTAGAAGACACAATGTTCGTTTGTAAAAGGGAACCAATAAACTCAGTTTCTAGTTTATTGTAATGTGGTGTTGGTCACAATGACACCAAGGGAGGTAAGGGCAAGCTCTTTCTTGACATCAGAACATCTTCACTATGCAATAAATGTATAGATTATAAACATACTGTATACAGTATATACTGTGTATATACGGTATATATGACTGCTACAAGCTGAACCATTAACAGTAAGTAAAAATACAAATTCAGGCTTCACAAGCATATTTAAACACAGTTGCACTCCAATCCCACACTTACCTTCTATTGTCAGCTGGACAGTATGGAGTTTCTGCTGTACTGTATTTACTGTATGGAGTCAGTTTCTGTGGCCATTGAAGTCAGAGGGGTTAAATAATAGACCCTCAGGGAGTAAGGTTGGACAGTCTGTGCCAGTGGATACAGTAGGATGGTGCAGTAGGAAGTGAACATCCCTTCAAAATTCATTACATAGTATTAATGGATTTAAAAGATTAAAAGTGAATTTTTATAATTTAAAATTGACAGGATTTGAAAATGTAAAGCTAAGACTTTAAAGTGTGTGGTAACTTAATGCCTTATATTTTTAATGTTTGCAAAGGTAGAAACCTTTAACACATTAAAGGAAAAATATCAATCAGATATCATCAGACATAAACTGCAAATAAAGTCACTTTACAGGGGCCCTCCATCGGAAGAACCACAACACAAGACATAATAGAAGCAATGCAACAGCTTCTTATAGACTTCCCCTTACTGCCTTAGAAGACTTCTGCATGAATTAGCATTTTTACTGAGTTCTTATGGTTCATAGCAGGTCTAGTTCAGTGCCATTGAATGAAGTAGTCAACCATGGGCTATTTCAACCATGGGCTATACATTTATTGGAAGGTGTAGATGTTCTGATGCCATTCATAGCGAATGCCCGCTAGGAAAGTGTCCACATTCAGAACAGGATGATTTCTGCTTGCAGCATCTTCAACGAAAAAACCAAAACCAAGAATGAATTGATCCTATGTGGGAGTATCATTGTAGCAATATTATTTGGGAATACGTGTGGGGAGTTGTATCTTAATCCATATATGCAGCAATTTGAATGTGTACAAGAATCTGTAAACGTGTTCTCAGATTTGTGAATATGTACAAGAATCTGCAAATGTGCATTACATTGGTAAAGTAATTTGTAAATATGTATTTGAGCAGGAGACTGAATGGAGGTTTAACTCTTGCAGCATGGCAGAGTAACCGAGTAACCGTTTGCTTTTACTGGACTTTTTTGCAACATGCACACTGCCTAAGCAGGCCCTATCATACAATATGATAGAGAACAACTTTTGCACATGTAATCGTTGGTGGACAACACTTTCTTACTACGATCAATGAGGGCGACAATCCATGACTGGAATTACCTATTGCCGTACCTGGAAAACCGAGGGCTGTGTACACGTGCAAACAGGCCTCCTCTACCAAGTATTCTTCTAGCAATTGTCCTGTCGATGAACAATAAACTACATGAACTCAGGAGCAGGATGGCTTTTCAACATAACAATAAGAACTATAATGTTATGGCATTCACAGAGACTTGGTCGGACCCTTTGATCCCAAACTTGGCCATTGTTCCAGAGGACCTCTTCCATCACCACCTGGACCTGACAATAAAATCTGGTGTTTACTGTATGGTCAAACCTAGTGCTACTCAGATGTGGACTTTTTTATCGGCTGTTGATGATCAGATGTCATCCTTATCTCAATACCAACCAAGCACTGGACGAGTTGTATAGAGTTATCAACAGGACTGAGACCTCACGGCTGGAGTCTTCTTTTATTGTGGCCGGGGATATTAACAGCACCAACCTGAGGAAAGTCCTGCTGAGGTATCACAGAATCACAATTAAGAAATAAGAGACAACACAGGGAACATGTGGGCTGGACAAAGAACTATTACAGACTACAAAAGGAAAACTATCAGTACTGAGATAATGTCTACACCTCTCCCAGATGAACTGAACACCTTCTATGCACACTTTGGGAACATCTTCCAAGCTGACAAAGTACAAAATGATCCTCCACCATCATGAAGTTCTTTGAGCAGTTAGCTCCTGACTCACTGGACCTACTACAATTTCCATAAAAGCCAAACAGGTCTATAGATAATGCCTTTGCCCTAGCTCTCCACACTGCCCTTTCCTACCTGGACCTGAGGAACACAAATATGTGAGAATGCTCTTTACTGACTACAGTTCAGCATTCAGTACCATTGTGCCCTCCAAGCTCGTAAGTAAGCTCAAGGACCTCAACCTCAAGGTGACCATGGTGATCTCTGTGACTGGATCCTTAACTTTCGGACAGGTAGACTCCAGGCTGTACGGATAGTCACCACCCCATCCTCTCAACACTGGCACTCAAACATAAAGACAACGGCTCTTCTTCTTCCTTGCTGAAAAGGCTCAATATGGACCCCAGGATACTATGCAACGTCAACAGGTGTACAACTGAGAGTATCCTGACTGGCTGAATCACTTCCTGGTATGGCAATTGGTTAAAACTGCGCAGCACATCACCAGGACAGAGCTGCCTTCCATGGAGGACCTCTACACCCAGTGGTGCAGGAATTAATGCCAACAGGATCATCAAAGACCCCAATCACCCTAACTGCAGTAATGTGCATACATTACTGCACAGTTGGGGTCAGCATCCGTTCTTGCACCACCAAGCTCAGAGACAGGTCATTAGACTGTTGAACCTTTGAGGTCTCGAGCTCATCACTAGGATACACTAGGCACTCCCACTGATATACTTTATACTTTACATTTGTTTACATCTCTGTATATTCTACCTGACCATAAGCTGTCTGTCTGCACAAGTCTTCATTTTGCACATACATTACTGCACAACCTTCTTACCACAGTATTCTATTCTATTTTATTCATGTATTTATATGTATATGTTTGTTTCTCTTCTTTATATATATTAGTGCAGCACCTGGTCAGGGCATGGCCGTTCGAAGCGCATGCCTGCTAGGAATGTGTGCCCATTTGGAGCAGGATGATTTCTTGGCCCCCGGAAGTGCAGCTTGCATTATTGTCAAGAACCACATTATGGCTGCTTGAAGCGTTCTTGAGAATCGCTCATCTGAATGACTTCACACTTAGCAGATGTATTGCTGAGGACCCAATCTGTCTCTCTTTCTGCTTGTGTGTGTGTCTGCTCTTCTCTCTCACTCTGTTTAGACACAACTGATAAATATGTGGAACAAGCAGGCTTACATAATTTAATAAACACAATCACTTACAGAAGTGATAAATACAAACTATGAAAAGCCCAACTGGTTAACATGGGCTTTGAAAGGAAGCAGGCAGAGCTTTGCGGTACTTTTTTGCTTCCTGTGTGCGGCGTACTGCATAGATAGCTGGTCGCTTGTTTATGTTGTGTGTTCAAATTGCACCAAAGTTGACATTGCACGTCCTTGGGTCCCCAGCAATACATGTGTGGTAGAGCAGTTTGAGATTTTCATTGCCAATGACTGTAATCGTAGGGGCACATTACAAAGAACTTTAAAACTTAAAACACCAGATGTATAAAACTTTGGGTGAAACCCTCAATATTTTAAATGTATGTACTCTGTTGCACAGTTAGTTAAGAGGGTCATGGGGCATGTATGTGATCAACACCATAAACACCAGCACACATTTACTACGGATACACCAGAGTGCCAAACTTCATAAGGATAATACTACTACAACCATTTCTCAATTTAGTGATAAAAAATGATATGTATTCACAGCTCAGGAAGCAAGATAAGAAAGAATTTGCACAGCAGCAGTAAGTCAGTGATCTTATGGCTTAAGACGCATCAGTGATACAAATGCATTATGTCAGTAAATATCATGTGCAAAAATGTTCCCCAGTCCATATCAGTTGTATGTCGTTATCCTGTGGGAAAAAGTACA
The DNA here is from genome assembly GCA_031216445.1 of Lateolabrax maculatus. Taxonomy (NCBI): domain Eukaryota; kingdom Metazoa; phylum Chordata; class Actinopteri; order Acropomatiformes; family Lateolabracidae; genus Lateolabrax; species Lateolabrax maculatus. The sequence goes on from JAUTWU010000025.1 coordinate 1,080,906, forward strand.
ATCAAATATGCAAACATGCTATATGCATGCTACATATAGAAAAGGCCAGGAGTTGCTACACAATATGAGTTATCACGCTATTTTTGGCAACTAAAGTTGTGTGTTCCTTATTGGAAATAGCATATTATGATGAAAAAGTTTAAAGTTTTATTTTGTATCTGGGTTATAATTAATGCAACATAAACACCAATTAAAAGTGTGAATGATGGTCTGATGGGGATGCAGGCAGATATCAGCCTCCTCCCCTGACTTCTCACACCTCCAAGAACTGGGAACTCATTACCACTGTCTGTACTCTGAAATCTCTTCAACCAGGGAGGTCATTATTTTCTACATTCTTCATTAAGTCTTGAAGAGTGGCTTTGACATACAGCAAAAAAATTAGTGACCTGTCACTGAATTCAAAAACAAAAACACTAGAACAACAGCAAGACATATAATGGACAAGCCAACTTACTTGTTAGTACTGGCTGTACAACAAATTGTCCCTCTAGTATCATAAACATATCCTTGATCTATCTTCTCTTTTGAATTCATGAGCATGTTTGTTAGTTTTTTATAGTTTTCATTATTGCTTTTAAAAAATGTGTTTTTAATCCCTTCAAATACCTTTTATGTTTTTTCATCCATCCATTTTCTTCACATTAAATTAAAATAACATTAGAAGCTCACTAGACATTACCCAGAGAAAATGTGACCATGACCAAGTGGCATGTGAATGAATGAATGATATTTTTATTATTGTGTCATGCATATTACTATGCCCAGCCCGCATGCATTTTATTTATAATAATTACATAATTGGCTGGTTATGGAAAAAGAAAAAAATTGCTGACTATATGCTTATTGGAGATGAGCTAGGCCTGAGCAGAAACAATCACCAGCAACTGCGCACAATGTATGTCGCCAGTGCTTTACGAGGCAGACATAAAAAGAACTACACACACATACACACGTGACACTTCACACACTCACACACTTCACGCACGTGACACTTCACACACACGTGACAATTCACACAAATGTGACACTTCACACAGGTGACACTTCACACACACACACTTCACACACACAAATAACCCAAGGTTGGAGGTTCGATCCCCGCTCTCCCTCCCGAAGATTGGTGGACTGACAGCTGGTGGGGTGGCAGTCCCACCTTGCCACGGCCGAGGTGCCCCTGAGCAAGGCACCGCACCCCCAATTGCTCCCCGGGCGCTGTGACCTGCTGCCCACCGCTCCAGTGTGAATATGGCACCTGTCTCTTTGTGTGACCCTGTGCATGTGCATGTGTGTGTTCGTACAGGTGCCACTGGATGGGTTAAATGCGGAGAAATAATTTCACACTTGGGTGATAAATAAAGTTAAATAAGAAAAAATAAATAAATAAATAAATAATAATAAAAAAAATATATGTGACACTTCACACATGTGACACTTCATGCAGTCACATTACACTTCACACACACACTTTACACACGTGACACTTCACACACACACACTTCACACACGTGACACTTCACACGCACATACACATGACACTTCTCACACACACTCTCGTGACACTTCACACAAACACACACACGTGACACTTTACACACACACGTGACACTTCACACACACGTGACACTTCACACACACACACACTCTCGTGACACTTCACACAAACACACACACGTGACACTTTACACAAACACGACACTTCACACACACGTGATACACTTCACACACACAGACACACACACACGTTACACTTCACACACACGCACACGTTAGACTTCGGAATCAGAATCGGAAAGAAAGTACAGACAATTAATGCAAGGTGCACAGGTCAGCGTATGCATAAATGGAGTAGTATTAAAGTACTAAAGTACTAGTTCTAAGTAGTAGTAAATATAATTTACAGTACAGAATATGAAAAAATATGACTACATGTGTGCAATAAATCTTTTTCTAGATGATAATGAATAAAACTAAAACTGTGCAGAAGTATAAACTGTAGTCCACAAGTGTGCATTACTGTAACGCATTACGCCAGGGGTCTGTGCGTTAATGTAATGCGTAGTGTCTGTTTGGGGAGGGGATAAGGGTCCGTGTCAATGGGGTTCACGGGCCTTGTTGATCAGGCTGGCTGCAGACGGGAAGAAACTGTTCTTGTGGCGAGAGGTTTTGGTCCTGATGGACCGCAGCCTCTTGCCAGAGGGGAGAGTCTCAAACAATTTTTGTCTGGGGTGGGAGGGGTCAGCCACAATCTTCCCTGCATGCCTCCGGGTCCTGGAGGCATACAGGATCTTCAGAGATGGTAGATTGCAGCCAATCACTCTCTCTTCAGAGCAAATGATACGCTGCAGTCTGCCCTTGTCCTTGGCAGTAGCAGCAGCATACCAGATGGTGATGGAGGAGGTGAGGATGGACTTGATGAGGGCAGCGTAGAAGTGCACCATTTGTGTGCGTGATTGAAGTGTAGTGTGTGTGTTACGTGTAAAGTGTAACATGACTGTGTGTCACATGTGTGAAGTGTCACAAAAATTTGTGTGTGTGAAGTGTCACGTGTGTGAAGTGTGTGAGTGTGTGTGAAGTGTCACGCGTGTGAAGTGTGTGAGTGTGTGAAGTGTCACGTGAGTGTGTCTGTGTGAAGTGTCATGTGTGTATGTGTGTGTGAAGTGTCACATGTGTATGTGTGTGTGTGAAGTGTCACGTGTGTGAGAAGTGTCACGTGTGTATGTGTGTGAGTTAAGTATCACGTGTGTGTGTATTCGGGGGCGGCCGTGGCTCAGTGGTAGAGCGGGGTTGTCCAATAACCCAAGGTTGGAGGTTCGATCCCCGCTCTTCCTCCCGAAGATTGGTGGAAGCCCACCTACTTGCCACGGCCGAGGTGCCCTTGAGCAAGGCACCGCACCCCCAATTGCTCCCCGGGCGCTGTGAACTGCTGCCCACCGCTCCAGTGTGAATATGGCACCTGTCTCTTTGTGTGACCCTGTGCATGTGCATGTGTGTGTTCGTACAGGTGCCCCTGGATGGGTTAAATGCGGAGAAATAATTTCACGTTTGTGATTAATAAAGTAAATAAAAAAAAAAAAAAAAATAGTGTCACCTGTGTGAAGTGTCACATGAGTGTGTGTGAAATGTAATGTTTGTGTGTCTGTGAAGGGTAACTTGTGTGTGTGTCTGTGAAGTGTAACGTGTGCGTGTTTGAAGTGTAGCGTATGTGTTAAGTGTAGCGTGAAGTGTGTGTGTAAAGTGTCACGTGTGTGAAGTGTCACATGTGTGTGACGTGTGTGTAAAGTGTCACGTGTGTCACGTGAGTGTGTGTGAAGTGTCGTGTGTGTGAAGTGTTACGTGTGTGTATGTGTGTGTTTGTGAAGTATCAGGTGTGTTTGAAGTGTCACGTGTGTATGTGAGTGTGTGTGAAGGGTAACGTGTGTGTATGAAGTGTGTGAGTGTCAGTGAAGTATCACATGTGTGTATGTGAGTGTGTGAATTGTCACGTTTGTGAAGTGTCACGTGTGTATGTGAATGTGTGTGAAGTGTCACGTGTGTGAGTGAAGAGTCGTGTGTGAAGTGTCACATGTGTGTCACATGTGTGTGAGTGTGTCAAGTGTCAAGTGTGTGTCACGTGTTTGTGTGGAGTGTCACGTGTGCGTTTGTGTCACGTGTGTGTGAAGTGTGTGAAGTGTCACGTGTGTGTGGAAAATGTCACGTGTGTATGTGTGTGAAGTGTCACGTGTGTGAAGTGTCATGTGTATGTGTGAAGTGTCACGTGTGTGTGTAAAGTGTCACATGTGTGAGTGAGTGAAGAGTCAAGTGTGTGAAGTGTCACATGTGTGTGACATGTGTGTGAAATGTCACGTGTTTCACGAGAGTGTGTGTGAAGTGTGCGTTGTGTGTGAAGTGTCACATGAGTGTGTGTGAAGTGTTACGTGTGTGAGACGTGTCACTTGTGTGAAGTGTCGTGTGTGTCACGTGTGCGTGAAGTGTCACGTGTGTCACGAGTGTGTGTGAATTGTCACGTGTGTCACGCGTGTGAAGTTTCACGTGTGTCTGCGAAATGTCACGTGTGTGAGACGTGTCACGTGTGTGTGTGAAGTGTCACGTGTGTGTGTGAAGTGTCACGTGTTCGTGTGAAGTGTCACGTGAGTGTGTGTGAAGTGCAGTCTGTGTGTGTCACTTTTGGGAAGTGTCACGTGTGTGTCACATGCGTGTGTGTGAAGTGTCACGTGTGTGAAGTGTCATGTGTGTGAAGTGTCACGTGTGTGTCACGTGCATGTGTGTGAAGTGTCACATGTGTGTGAAGTGTCACGTGTGTGAAGTGTCACGTGTGTCACATGAGTGTGTGTGAAGTGTCACGTGTGTCACGTGTGTGAAGTGTCACGTGTGTTTGTGTGAAGTGTCATGTGTAAGTGTGAAGTGTCACGTGTGTGTAAAGTGTCACGTGTGTGAGTGAGTGAAGAGTCAAGTGTGTGAAGTGTCACGTGTGTGAAGTGTCGTGTGTCGTGTGTGTGAAGTGTCACGTGTGTGTCACGAGTGTGTGTGAATTGTCACGTGTGTCATGTGTGTGAAGTGTCACGTGTGTCTGTGAAATGTCACGTGTGTGAGAAGTGTCACGTATGTGTGTGTGAAACGTGTATGTGAGAAGTGTCAGGTGGGTGAGAAGTGTCAAATGTGTGAAGTGTGTGAGTGTGTGTGAAGTGTCACGTGTGTGAAATGTGTGACTGTGTGTGAAGCTTCACGTGTGTGAAGTGTCACGTGAGTGTGTCTCAGTGAGTGTGTCTCAGTGAGTGTGTGGGTCTGTGAAGTGTCCCGTATGTGAATGTGAGTGAAGTGCCACGTGTGTGTGAGAAGTGTCACGTGAGTGTGTGTGAAATGTAATGTGTGTGTCTGTGAAGTGTAAGTTGTGTGTATGTCTGTGAAGTGTAACGTGTGCGTGTTCGTGAAGTGTAGCGTGTGCGTGTTTGAAGGGTAGTGTGTGTTAAGTGTAGCGTGAAGTTTTTGTGTGAAGTGTCACGTGTGTGTGGGAACTGACACATCAGTGTGTGGCAAGTGTCACGTGTGTAAAGTGTCATGTGTGAAATGTCACGTGTATGAAGTGTCACATGAGTGTGTGTGAAGTGACGTTTGTGTATGAGTGTGTGTGAAGTGTCACGTGTGTGTGTAAAGTGTCACTTGTGAGTCAATGAAGAGTCACATGTGTGGGTAAAGTGTCGTGTGTGTATTTGAGTGTGTGTGAAGTACCATGTGTCTGTCACGTTAGTGTGTGTAAAGTGTCACGTGTTTGTGAACTGTCCCGTGTTTGTTTGTGTGAGAGAAGTGTAAAGTGTGAAGTGTGTGTGTGTGAGTGTGTGTGAAGTGTCACCTGTGTCTCACGTGATTGTTTGAAGTGTCACGTGAGTGTGTGTGTGAAGTGTCACGTGTGTGAGAAGTGTCACGTGTATGTAAACTGTGTGTTTTTTAGAAGAGTCACGCGAGTGTGTGTGAAGTGTCACGTGAGTGTGTGTAAATTGTCACGTGAGTGTGTGTAAATTGTCACGTGTGTGAAGTGTAACATGTGGGTGTGAAGTGTCACGTGTGTGATTGTGTGTGAAGTGTCACGTGTATGTGTGTGTGACTGAATTGTCACGTATGTGTATGTGTGTGACATGTCACGTGTGTGTGAAGTGTCACATGTGTTTGTGAATTGTCAGTTGTGTGTGCGTGTAAAGTGTTACGTTTGTGAACTGTGTGTGTGAACGTGTGTGTGAGATGTAATGTGTATGTACGTTTGTGTGAAATGTAACGTGTGTGTGTCTGAAGTGTAACTTGTGTGTGAGGAGTGTAATGTGCATGCTCGTGAAGTGTAACGTCTGCGTGTTCGTGAAGTGTAGCGTGTGCGTGAATGTCACGTGAGTGTGTCTGTGTGAAATGTCACGTGTGTGTCGTGTGTGAGAGAAGTGTCACCTGAGTGTGTGTGAAGTGTTACGTGAGTGTGTGAAGTGTCACGTGTGTGTGAGTATGTGTGAAGTGTCACGTGTGTGAGAAGTGTCACGTGTGTGAAGTGCGTGTATGTACGTTTGTGTGAAGTGTAACGTGTCTGTGTGTGAAATGTAATGTGCATGCTCGTGAAGTGTAACTTGTGTGTGTGAGGAGTGTAATGTGCATGCTCGTGAAGTGTAACTTGTGTGTGTGAGGAGTGTAATGTGCATGCTCGTGAAGTGTAACGTCTGCGTGTTCGTGAAGTGTAGCGTGTGCGTGAATGTCACGTGAGTGTGTCTGTGTGAAATGTCACGTGTGTGTCGTGTGTGAGAGAAGTGTCACCTGAGTGTGTGTGAAGTGTCACGTGTGTGTGCGAGGTGTCAGATGTGTATGTGTGTGTGAAGTGTCACTTGTGTGTGTGAGAGAAGTGTCACCTGAGTGTGTGTGCAGTGTTACGTGAGTGTGTGAAGTGCCATGTGTGTGAGTGTTTGTGAAGTGTCAAGTGTGTGTCACGTGTGTTTGTTAGAAGTGTCACGTGTGTGTGAGAAGTGTCACGTGTCTGGGAGTGAAGTGTCACGTGTGTGAAGTGTGTGTCTGTGAAGTGTCACGTGTGTGAGAAGTGTCACGTGTGTGAAGTGTCACGTGTGTGTACGTGAGTGTGTGTGAAGTGTCACGTGAGTGTGTGAAGTGTCATGTGTGAGTGTTCTTGAAGTGTCACGTGTGTTTCACGTGTGTGTTTGAAGTGTCACGTGTCTGAGTATGTGTGAAGTGTCACGTGTGCTTGTGCGAAATGTCACGTGTCTGTGAGTGAAGTATCACGTGTGTGTATTTGTTTGTGAAGTGTCACGTGTTTGAGAAGTGTCAAGTGTATGTAAACTGTGTTTGTGAAGAGTCACGCGAGTGTGTGTGAAGTGTCACGTGTGTGTATGTGAAGTGTCACGTGTGTGTCAGAAGTGTCACGTGTGTGTGAAGTGTCACGTGTGTGTGTGAAGTGTAACATGTGGGTGTGAAGTGTCACGTGTGTGTTTGTGTGTGAAGTGTCACGTGTGTGAGAAGTGTCACGTGTATGTGTGTGACTGAATTTTCACGTATGTGTATGTGTGTAGGAAATGTCACGTGTCTGTAAGTGAAGTGTCACGTGATTGAAGTGTGTGTGTGACGTGTCACGTGTGTGAGAAGTGTCACGTTTGTGTATGTGAGTGTGTGTGAAGTGTCACGTGAGTGTGTGAAGTGTCGTGTGTGAGTGTTCGTGAAGTGTCACGTGTGTGTCACGTGTGTGTTTGAAGTGTCACGTGTCTGAGTATGTGTGAAGTGTCACGTGTGCTTGTGCGAAATGTCACGTGTCTGTGAGTGAAGTATCACGTGTGTATGTGTTTGTGAAGTGTCACGTGTTTGAGAAGTGTCAAGTGTATGTAAACTGTGTTTGTGAAGAGTCACGCGAGTATGTGTGAAGTGTTACGTGTGTATGTGAAGTGTCATGTGTGTGTCAGAAGTGTCACGTGTGTGTGAAGTGTCACGTGTGTGTGTGAAGTGTTGTGTATGTGACTGTGTGTGAAGTGTCACGTGTGTGTATGAGGTGTCACATGTGTATGTCTGTGTGAAGTGTCACTTGTGTGTGTGAGAGAAGTGTCACCTGAGTGTGTGTGCAGTGTTACGTGAGTGTGTGAAGTGCCGTGTGTGTGAGTGTGTGTGAAGTGTCACGTGTGTGTTTGAAGTGTCACGTGAGTGTGTGTGTGTGAAGTGTCACGTGTCTGAGTATGTGTGAAGTGTCACGTGTGTTTGTTAGAAGTGTAACGTGTGTGTGAGAAGTGTCACGTGTGTGAACTGTGTGTTTGTGAAGTGTCACGTGAGTGTGTGTGAAGTGTCACGTGTGTGTAGGAAATTTCAAGTGTCTGGGAGTGAAGTGTCACGTGTGTGAGAAGTGTCACGTGTATGTAAACTGTTTGTGAAGAGTCACGCGAGTGTGTGTGAAGAGTCACGCGAGTGTGTGTGAAGTGTCACGTGTGTATCAGAAGTGTCACGTGTGTGTGTGAAGTGTAACATGTGGGTGTGAAGTGTCACGTTTGTGTTTGTGTGTGAAGTGTCACGTGTGTGAGAAGTGTCACGTGTATGTGTGTGTGACTGAATCGTCACGTATGTGTAAGTGTGTGACATGTCACGCGAGTGTGTGTGAAGTGTCACGTGAGTGTATGTGAAGTGTCGTGTGTGTCAGAAGTGTCACGTGTGTGTGAAGTGTCACGTGTGTGTGTGAAGGGTCACGTGTGTGTGTGTGAAGTGTCACGTGTGTGTTTGTGTGTGAAGTGTCACGTGTGTGAGAAGTGTCACGTGTGTGTGAGTGTTTGTGAAGAGTCACGTGTGTGTCATGTGAGTGTTTGTGAAGTGTCACGTGTGTGTAGGAAATTTCACTTGTCTATGAGTGAAGTGTCACGTGTGTGAAGTGTGTGTGTTTGTGAAGTGTCACGTTTGTGAACTGTGTGTGTGAACGTGTGTGTGAGATGTAATGTGTATGTACGTTTGTGTGGTATTTTGAAAAATCGCATTGTGAAAATTTGTCAGCACATGGGCTTAAATTGGGTAGCAGCACTTCCATTGGCATTAATGGTGTGTCGCTCAAGTAAGTTGGTGGAAAAGTATCCATATTGAATGTTTAATCTTGATATAATAACATCTATTTATATTATTGTGTTGGTATCTAGTAGTTATACTGGATGATATGATTATAGGGGGAAATGGGAAAATGTGAATTTTAAAATGGAATGATATGATGTTGTGACTATTCACATTCACTTCTGTATGTGGTTTTTGATTTGCATTTGTTGTTTTGCAAAAGATACTGGTTGTTTTTTCTTTCCTTCCAGAAGGACATTGGGGGAAAGATATACTAAAGGGATTCAGACACTCAAAAATGGACAATCACAATGGACTGAAGGATTCTGAACAAGGACACTGACGAAATGTTCAGATTCAATACATCGACACTACGTTGAGAGTCGACGCTGCTGAGGAGTTGCAGTGTGATATACATTTTTATGTTTCCTTGAATGATACTAAACTTTTATATTTTCTTTTCTTACTAATTGTTTGGAGAAAGATGTTTTCTGATATTGAGTGAGTATATTGAGACCTCAGATGTTTTCTTTTTTTTTCCTTAATGCTTAGGGAAATTGGGTTTAGGCAGGGAAAGGTCCATTGGAAGGTGCGACGGGGCGACTGGCCTGAATTTGGACATTGTTTTGATTTTATTTCTGAGGTTTTCACATGTATTTGCTTAAGTTATATCCCTATACAAATTATTAAAGTTCCTCCTTTTAATTGGTTTGGAGTGCTATGTGTGGTTGCCTGAGGCAGAGGGACCGTGAGAGAATTTTCCTGTCTAGATTGTTTGATGGATATTTTAGGGAAGATGGCTGCCGGACAGGTTTTTCACTCTCACACTCCATAAAGCTGTAGAATGGTAAAAGTTATGCTCTAAAAAGCAGATGTAGGGGGAATTGTTATTTCTATCACGATTATATTTATGCATGTTTTATTCTTTTGTTTTTCAAGACTCTGTGTAGTCTCGAAGGGGGGAAATATGAGGTGTCTGAGCTGAGAGATGTCTCTCCCATGTGTGTCCAATGTTTAGATACTTGTGTGTGAAATGTTTAGATAAGCCTATGTCCAAGGTCTGGCTACTTTATAGATGGGTGCCCCTTGGGGGTCGTTTTCCTAAAGTTCCAAAGAGATGAGATCAGTTTCAACATGAACTATATGTTCTACCTTCCCTTTCTGTAAAATAGCCATGTATGGTTATGAGGTTGGCTCTGAGCCTATCTTGTCACCACACATTAGCTATACCATGAATATGTAGGAATGTTTTAAAACAGGCCTTAAGAAGTGTAGTTTGGGTGGAAAACGGGGGAGATTCACATTGGCTTCGGATCGTCTCACAGGCAATCCATGGTGCTTGTTTTGACGCTGTACTTTTTGTAATAAACCTTTTTATACAACTAAGTCGGTGTCAGCGGAGATTCCTTCATCATCATTACATCATCGCTACAGAAGATACAACAGCAGTGTTACAACAGCAGAAATGAGTGTTTTCATGCTTCTGTGAAGAAAATCTACATCGGCTGTAGCGGGTGGTGTAAGGACCCAAATGCAGCACACAAGACCCAGGGATCGGTACGTGAAGACTCTTTATTTTCCGTTCAGCAGGTATAACAAGCGGCACACAGAAAGACCGTCGGGCAAGCTGCGGTTTGTCACAGAGTCTCTTAGCCCCCTTGTTAGCTGAGCTGTAGCAACAGACAGAGTCACTCCGAAACCGGAACAGAAAGCAGGTGTATTTACCGGGGTTCAGGCAGGGGGGAGAGGTCCAAGGCTGGCGGGGTCGGAAACAGGAAGACAGTCCGTGGGTAAGGCAGGTCGGTTCACCGGGATTCAGACAGAGGGGAAAAGTCCAGGGCAGGCAGAGTCGGCAACGGGAAAGCAGTCCGGGGAATATCGCTGGAAAGTCTAGCATACGTAAGGAACAATCTGGTACTGAGTGTGTGTAAGGGAGGAGTATAAATAGGGGATTGATTAATGATTGCCGGCAGGTGAGTGGGCAGGTGAAATGAGTGAGGCTGATGAGGAGGGAGTGGCTGACAGGTAGAGTGGAAGGTGTCGCTGAACTGTGACATCGGCAGTTCATCAAAAGAAGTTAAAAGTCAAAGAAACTTGCTCTAAATGCTGTAATTCATCAAGTTTCATGCTTTGCAGTGTTAAAACAGCAGAAATTAGTGTTTTCATGATTCTGTGAAGAAAATCTACATTGGCAGTTCATCAAAAGAAGTAAAAAGACGAAGAAACTCTCTAAATGCTGTAATTCATCAAGTTTCATGCATTGCCAACAGCAGAAATGAGTGTTTTCATTCTTCTGTGAAGAAAATCTACATCGGCAGTCACAAAACACCTTATTTCATCAAAAGAAGTTAAAAGGCAAAGAAACTTGCTCTAAGTGCTGTAATTCATCAAGTTTTATGCTTTGCAGATTGTTACAAAAGCAGAAATGAGTGTTTTCATGCTTCTGTGAAGAAAATCTACATCGGCAGTCACAAAACACCTTATTTCATCAAAAGAAGTTAAAACCACGAAAAACTGCGTTGACGGGAAGAAAGCGAAAGAATGCGAAAGCGCTTGAGTTCGCTCGCTCTCTGCCTTCTTCCAGTACATTTCGTGCCCCTGGTACTCCGTCGTCAATTTTTTCGTGCCCCTGGTAATCCCACAATTAGTTTCGTACCCCTGGTAGCCCGTCCACTCATCGTGCCCCTGGTAGTCCGTCCATGGTTTCGTGCCCCTGGTAGACGTCCATGGTTTTGTGCCCATGGTAGTCCGTCCATGGTTTTGTACCCCTTGTAGTCCGTACATGGTTTTGTGCCCCTGGTAATCCGTCCATGATTCCGTGCCCCTTGTAGTCTGGCTCCATCAGTGGCTCCAGCAGGCCCTGGCAGGGCTGTGCTCAATCCCCCTTCCCCAGAGCCACCTCCAGGGGCTCCAGCAGGGCCGTGCTCCATCCCCCTTCCCCACAGCCACCTCCAGCACACCCCCAAGACCCAGCCAGCCATCCCCCTGAGCCAAACCAACCTGCCCCCCCACCAGGGGCTCCAGGATGCCCAGGCAGAGCCATGCTCCATCCCCCTTATCCACAGCCACCTCCAGGGGCTCCAGCAGGCTCCAGCAGGCCCGTGCTCCATCCCTCTCCCCCACAGCCACCTCCAGCACACCCCCAAGACCCAGCCAGCCACCCCCCTGAGCCAAACCAACCTGCCCCCCCAGCAGGGGCTCCAGGATGCCCAGGGAGAGCCATGCTCCATCCCCCTCCTCCACAGCCACCTCCAGCAGGCTCCAGCAGGCCCGTGCTCCATCCCTCTTCCCCACAGCCACCTCCAGCACACCCCCAAGACCCAGCCAGCCACCCCCCTGAGCCAAACCAACCTGCCCCCCCAGCAGGGGCTCCAGGATGCCCAGGGAGAGCCATGCTCCATCCCCCTCCTCCACAGCCACCTCCAGCAGGCTCCAGCAGGCCCGTGCTCCATCCCTCTTCCCCACAGCCACCTCCAGCACACCCCCAAGACCCAGCCAGCCACCCCCCTGAGCCAAACCAACCTGCCCCCCCAGCAGGGGCTCCAGGATGCCCAGAGAGAGCCATGCTCCATCCCCCTTATCCACAGCCACCTCCAGGGGCTCCAGCAGGGCCGTGCTCCATCCCTCTTCCCCACAGCCACCTCCAGCACACCCCCAAGACCCAGCCAGCCACCCCCCTGAGCCAAACCAACCTGCCCCCCCAGCCCAACACCCACCAGGGGCTCCAGAAGGTCCAGGCAGGGCCATGCTCCATCCCCCTTCCCCACAGCCACCTCCAGGGGCTCCAGCAGGGCCGTGCTCCATCCCTCTTCCCCACAGCCACCTCCAGCACACCCCCTAGACCCAGCCAGCCATCCCCCTGAGCCAAACCAACCTGCCCCCCCAGCAGGGGCTCCAGGATGCCCAGGGAGAGCCATGCTCCATCCCCCTCCTCCACAGCCACCTCCAGCAGGCTCCAGCAGGCCCGTGCTCCATCCCCCTTCCCCACAGCCACCTCCAGCACACCCCCAAGACCCAGCCAGCCATCCCCCTGAGCCAAACCAACCTGCCCCCCCAGCCCAACACCCAGCAGGGGCTCCAGAAGGCCCAGGGAGAGCCATGCTCCATCCCTCTTCTCCAGAGCAGGCTCCAGCAGGCTCCAGCAGGGCCGTGCTCCATCCCTCTTCCCCACAGCCACCTCCAGCACACCCCCAAGACCCAGCCAGCCACCCCCCTGAGCCAAACCAACCTGCCCCCCCAGCAGGGGCTCCAGGATGCCCAGGGAGAGCCATGCTCCATCCCCCTCCTCCACAGCCACCTCCAGCAGGCTCCAGCAGGCCCGTGCTCCATCCCCCTTCCCCACAGCCACCTCCAGCACACCCCCAAGACCCAGCCAGCCATCCCCCTGAGCCAAACCAACCTGCCCCCCCAGCCCAACACCCAGCAGGGGCTCCAGAAGGCCCAGGGAGAGCCATGCTCCATCCCTCTTCTCCAGAGCAGGCTCCAGCAGGCTCCAGCAGGGCCGTGCTCCATCCCTCTTCCCCACAGCCACCTCCAGCACACCCCCTAGACCCAGCCAGCCATCCCCCTGAGCCAAACCAACCTGCCCCCCCAGCCCAACACCCACCAGGGGCTCCAGAAGGCCCAGGGAGAGCCATGCTCCATCCCCCTTATCCACAGCCACCTCCAGGGGCTCCAGCAGGGCCGTGCTCCATCCCTCTTCCCCACAGCCACCTCCAGCACCCCCCTTAGACCCAGCCAGCCACCCCCCTGAGCCAAACCAACCTGCCCCCCCAGCAGGGGCTCCAGGATGCCCAGGGAGAGCCATGCTCCATCCCCCTCCTCCACAGCCACCTCCAGCAGGCTCCAGCAGGCCCGTGCTCCATCCCTCTTCCCCACAGCCACCTCCAGCACACCCCCAAGACCCAGCCAGCCACCCCCCTGAGCCAAACCAACCTGCCCCCCCAGCCCAACACCCAGCAGGGGCTCCAGAAGGCCCAGGGAGAGCCATGCTCCATCCCTCTTCTCCACAGCAGGCTCCAGCAGGCTCCAAAAGGGCCGTGCTCCATCCCTCTTCCCCACAGCCACCTCCAGCACACCCCCTAGACCCAGCCAGCCATCCCCCTGAGCCAAACCAACCTGCCCCCCCAGCCCAACACCCACCAGGGGCTCCAGAAGGCCCAGGGAGAGCCATGCTCCATCCCCCTTCTCCACAGCCACCTCCAGGGGCTCCAGCAGGCCCGTGCTCCATCCCTCTTCCCCACAGCCACCTCCAGCACACCCCCAAGACCCAGCCAGCCACCCCCCTGAGCAAAACCAACCTGCCCCCCCACCAGGGGCTCCAGGATGCCCAGGCAGAGCCATGCTCCATCCCCCTCCTCCACAGCCACCTCCATCAGGCTCCAGCAGGCCCGTGCTCCATCCCTCTTCCCCACAGCCACCTCCAGCACACCCCTTAGACCCAGCCAGCCACCCCCCTGAGCCAAACCAACCTGCCCCCCCAGCCCAACACCCACCAGGGGCTCCAGAAGGCCCAGGCAGAGCCATGCTCCATCCCCCTTAT